>JBAMNC010000832.1:0-240561 GCA_037902135.1 Cetoscarus ocellatus
AAAATATGCTCAAACATGACTTTTTGGGTAGAAAACAGGCCAAAAAACATGCTGGTGCAGACGGTTTGGTCATATTTGGCTTCAAAATGGACTTATAAGCCTTTTTCTCTCAGGTGAGGATTTGAAAAAACACTAAGGCTAACATATGACTTTTTTTCCAGTTTGGAGTCCGAGAATAAATATGCTCAAACATGACTTTTTGGGTGTACAACAGGCCAAAAAACATGCTGGTGCAGACGGTTTGGTCATATTTTGCTTCACAATGGACTTATTTGACTCTTTCTCTCAGCTCAGGATTTGAAAAAACACTAAGGCTAACATATGACTTTTTTTTCAGTTCGGAGTTCGAAAAAAAATATGCTCAATCATGACTTTTTGGGTGTAAAACAGGCCAAAAAACATGCTGCTGCAGACGATTTTGTCATATTTGGCTTCAAAATGGACTTATAAGCCTTTTTCTCTCAGCTCAGGATTTGAAAAAACACTAAGGCTAACATATGACTTTTATTTCAGTTTTGAGTCCGAAAAAAAAAAAATGCTCAAACGTGACTTCTTGGGCATAAAACAGGCCAAAAAACAGGTTGGTGCAGACGGTTTGGTCATATTTGGCTTCAAAATGGACTTATAAGCCTTTTTCTCTCAGCTCAGGATTTGAAAAAACACTAAGGCTAACATATGACTTGTTTTTTCAGTTCGGAGTTCGAAAAAAAATATGCTCAATCATGACTTTTTGGGTGTAAAACAGGCCAAAAAGCATGCTGGTGCAGACGGTTTGGTCATATTTGCTTTCAAAATGGACTTATAAGCCTTTGTCTCTCAGCTCAGGATTTGAAAAAACACTAAGGCTAACATATGACTTTTTGTCAACTTCGGTGCCTGAAAAAAAGTCATATGTTCAAACATGACTTTTTGGGTGTAAAACAGGCCAAAAAACATGCTGGTGCAGACGGTTTGGTCATACTTGGCTTCAAAATGGACTTATAAGCCTTTTTCTCTCAGGTGAGGATTTGAAAAAACACTAAGGCTAACATATGACTATTTTTACCAGTTTGGAGTCCAAAAAAAAAAAAGCTCAAACATGACTTTTGGGTGTAAAACAGGCCAAAAAACATGCTGGTGCAGACGATTTTGTCATATTTGGCTTCAAAATGGACTTATAAGCCTTTTTCTCTCAGCTCAGGATGTGAAAAAACATTAAGGCTAACATGACTTTTTTTTTAGTTTTGAGTCTGAAAAAAAATATGCTCAAACATGACTTTTCAGGCGTAAAACAGGCCAAAAAAACAGGCTGGTGCAGACGGTTTGGTCATATTTGGCTTCAAAATGGACTTATAAGCCTTTTTCTCTCAGCTCAGGATTTGAAAAAAACACTAAGGCTAACATATGACTTTTTTTTCAGTTTTGAGTCCGAAAAAAAAAATGCTCAAACATGACTGTTTGGGTATAAAACAGGCCAAAAAACATGCTGGTGCAGACGGTTTGGTCATATTTGGCTTCAAAATGGATTTATAAGCCTTTTTCTCTCAGCTCAGGATTTGAAAAAACACTAAGGCTAACATATGACTTTTTTACCAGTTTGGAGTCCGAAAAAAAAAAAATGCTCAAACATGACTTTTTGTGTAGAAAAAAGGCCAAAAAACATGCTGGTGCAGACGGTTTGGTCATACTTGGCTTCAAAATGGACTTATAAGCATTTTTCTCTCAGGTGAGGATTTGAAAAAACACTAAGGCTAACATATGACTATTTTTACCAGTTTGGAGTCCAAAAAAAAAAAAGCTCAAACATGACTTTTGGGTGTAAAACAGGCCAAAAAACATGCTGGTGCAGACGATTTTGTCATATTTGGCTTCAAAATGGACTTATAAGCCTTTTTCTCTCAGCTCAGGATGTGAAAAAACACTAAGGCTAACATATGACTTTTTTACCAGTTTGGAATCCGAAAAAAAATATGCTCAAACATGACTTTTTGGGTGTAAAACAGGCCAAAAAACATTCTGGTGCAGACGGTTTGGTCATATTTGTCTTCAAAATGGACTTATAAGCCTTTTTCTCTCAGCTCAGGATTTGAAAAAACACTAAGGCTAACATATGACTTTTTGTTAACTTCGATGTCTGAAAAAAAAATGCTCAAACATGACTTTTTGGGTGTAAAACAGGCCAAAAAACATGCTGGTGCAGACGGTTTTGTCATATTTGGCTTCAAAATGGACTTATAAGCATTTTTCTCTCAGCTCAGGATTTGAAAAAACACTAAGGCTAACATATGACTTTTGGTCAACTTCAGTGTCCAAAAAAAAATATGCTCAAACATGACTTTTTGGGTAGAAAACAGGCCAAAAAACATGCTGGTGCAGACGATTTTGTCATTTTTGGCTTCAAAATGGACTTATAAGCCTTTTTCTCTCAGCTCAGGATGTGAAAAAACATTAAGGCTAACATATGACTTTTTTTTTAGTTTTGAGTCTGAAAAAAAATATGCTCAAACATGACTTTTCAGGCGTAAAACAGGCCAAAAAACAGGCTGGTGCAGACGGTTTGGTCATATTTGGCTTCAAAATGGACTTATAAGCCTTTTTCTCTCAGCTCAGGATTTGAAAAAAACACTAAGGCTAACATATGACTTTTTTTTCAGTTTTGAGTCCGAAAAAAAATATGCTCAAACATGACTGTTTGGGTATAAAACAGGCCAAAAAACATGCTGGTGCAGACGGTTTGGTCATATTTGGCTTCAAAATGGACTTATAAGCCTTTTTCTCTCAGCTCAGGATTTGAAAAAACACTAAGGCTAACATATGACTTTTTTACCAGTTTGGAGTCCTAAAAAAAAAAATGCTCAAACATGACTTTTTGTGTAGAAAAAAGGCCAAAAAACATGCTGGTGCAGACGGTTTGGTCATACTTGGCTTCAAAATGGACTTATAAGCCTTTTTCTCTCAGGTGAGGATTTGAAAAAACACTAAGGCTAACATATGACTATTTTTACCAGTTTGGAGTCCAAAAAAAAAAATGCTCAAACATGACTTTTGGGTGTAAAACAGGCCAAAAAACATGCTGGTGCAGATGATTTTGTCATATTTGGCTTCAAAATGGACTTATAAGCCTTTTTCTCTCAGCTCAGGGTTTGAAAAAACACTAAGGCTAACATATGACTTTTTTTTCAGTTTTGAGTCCGAAAAATAATATGCTCAAACGTGACTTTTCAGGCGTTAAACAGGCCCAAAAACAGGTTGGTGCAGACGGTTTGGTCATATTTTGCTTCAAAATGGACTTATAAGCCTTTTTCTCTCAGCTCAGGATTTGAAAAAACACTAAGGCTAACATATGACTTTTTGTCAACTTCGCGGTCCGAAAAAAAATATGCTCAAACATGACTTTTTGGGCGTAAAACAGGCCAAAAAACAGGTTGGTGCAGACGGTTTGGTCATATTTGGCTTCAAAATGGACTCATAAGCCTTTTTCTCTCAGCTCAGGATGTGCAAAAACACTAAGGCTAACATATGACTTTTTTACCAGTTTGGAGTCCTAAAAAATTTTTTCTCAAACATGACTTTTTGGGTGTAAAACAGGCCAAAAAACATTCTGGTGCAGACGGTTTGGTCATATTTGTCTTCAAAATGGACTTATAAGCCTTTTTCTCTCAGCTCAGGATTTGAAAAAACACTAAGGCTAACATATGACTTTTTTTTCAGTTTTGAGTCCGAAAAAAAATATGCTCAAACATGACTTTTTGGGCGTAAAACAGGCCAAAAAACAGGTTGGTGCAGACGGTTTGGTCATATTTGGCTTCAAAATGGACTCATAAGCCTTTTTCTCTCAGCTCAGGATGTGCAAAAACACTAAGGCTAACTTATGACTTTTTTTTTCAGTTCGGAGTTCGAAAAAAAATATGCTCAATCATGACTTTTTGGGTGTAAAACAGGCCAAAAAGCATGCTGGTGCAGACGGTTTGGTCATATTTGGCTTCAAAATGGACTTATAAGCCTTTTTCTCTCAGCTCAGGATGTGAAAAAACACTAAGGCTAACGTATGACTTTTTTACCAGTTTGGAGTCCTAAAAAAAAAAGCTCAAACATGACTTTTGGGTGTAAAACATGCCAAAAAACATGCTGGTGCAGACGATTTTGTCATATTTGGCTTCAAAATGGACTTATAAGCCTTTTTCTCTCAGCTCAGGATGTGAAAAAACACTAAGGCTAACATATGACTTTTTTACCAGTTTGGAGTCCTAAAAAAATTTTCCTCAAACATGACTTTTTGGGTGTAAAACAGGCCAAAAAACATTCTGGTGCAGACGATTTGGTCATATTTGGCTTCAAAATGGACTTATAAGCCTTTTTCTCTCAGCTCAGGATTTGAAAAAACACTAAGGCTAACATATGACTTTTTTACCAGTTTGGAGTCCGAAAAAAAATATGCTCAAACATGACTGTTTGGGTAGAAAACAGGCCAAAAAACATGCTGGTGCAGACGGTTTGGTCATATTTGGCTTCAAAATGGACTTATAAGCCTTTTTCTCTCAGCTCAGGATTTGAAAAAACACTAAGGCTAACATATGACTTTTTTTTCAGTTTTGAGTCCGAAAAAAAAAATGCTCAAACATGACTGTTTGGGTATAAAACAGGCCAAAAAACATGCTGGTGCAGACGGTTTGGTCATATTTGGCTTCAAAATGGACTTATAAGCCTTTTTCTCTCAGCTCAGGATTTGAAAAAACACTAAGGCTAACATATGACTTTTTTTTCAGTTTTGAGTCCGAAAAAAAATATGCTCAAACATGACTTTTTGGGTATAAAACAGGCCAAAAAACATGCTGGTGCAGACGGTTTGGTCATATTTGGCTTCAAAATGGACTTATAAGCCTTTTTCTCTCAGCTCAGGATTTGAAAAAACACTAAAGCTAACATATGACTTTTTTACCAGTTCGGAGTCCAAAAAAAAAAAAATGCTCAAACATGACTTTTTGTGTAGAAAAAAGGCCAAAAAACATGCTGGTGCAGACGGTTTGGTCATACTTGGCTTCAAAATGGACTTATAAGCCTTTTTCTCTCAGGTAAGGATTTGAAAAAACACTACTGCTAACATATGACTATTTTTACCAGTTTGGAGTCCAAAAAAAAAAATGCTCAAACATGACTTTTGGGTGTAAAACAGGCCAAAAAACATGCTGGTGCAGATGATTTTGTCATATTTGTCTTCAAAATGGACTTATTAGCCTTTTTCTCTCAGCTCAGGGTTTGAAAAAACACTAAGCCTAACATATGACTTTTTTTTCAGTTTTGAGTCCGAAAAAAAATATGCTCAAATGTGACTTTTCAGGTGTAAACAGGCCAAAAAACAGGTTGGTGCAGACGATTTGGTCATATTTGGCTTCAAAATGGACTTATAAGCCTTTTTCTCTCAGGTCAGGATTTGAAAAAACACTAAGGCCAACATATGATTTTTTGTCAACTTCGTGGTCCGAAAAAAAATATGCTCAAACATGACTTTTTGGGTGAAAAACAGGCCAAAAAACATGCTGGTGCAGACGGTTTTGTCATATTTGTCTTCAAAATGGACTTATAAGCCTTTTTCTCTCAGCTCAGGATCTGAAAAAACACTCAGGCTAACATATGACTTTTTTACCACTTTGGAGTCCAAAAAAAAAAATGCTCAAACATGACTTTTGGGTGTAAAACAGGCCAAAAAATCATGCTGGTGCAGACGGTTTGGTCATATTTGGCTTCAAAATGGACTTATAAGCCTTTTTCTCTCAGCTCAGGATTTGAAAAAACACTAAGGCTAACATATGACTTTTTGTCAACTTCGGTGTCGGAAAAAAAAAATGCTCAAACATGACTTTTTGGGTAGAAAACAGGCCAAAAAACATGCTGGTGCAGACGATTTGGTCATATTTGGCTTCAAAATGGACTTATAAGCCTTTTTCTCTCAGCTCAGGATGTGAAAAAACACTAAGGCTAACATATGACTTTTTGTCAACTTTGGTGTCCAAAAAAAAATATGCTCAAACATGACTTTTGGGTGTAAAACAGGCCAAAAAACATGCTGGTGCAGACGGTTTGGTCATATTTGGCTTCAAAATGGACTTATAAGCCTTTTTCTCTCAGCTCAGGTTTAGAAAAAACACTAAGGCTAACATATGACTTTTTTTCCAGTTTGGAGTCTGACAATAAATATGCTCAAACATGACTTTTTGGGTATAAAACAGGCTAAAAAACATGCTGGTGCAGATGGTTTGGTCATTTTTGGCTTCACAATGGACTTATAAGCCTTTTTCTCTCAGCTCAGGATTTGAAAAAACTCTAGATATGACTTTTTTACCAGTTTGGAGTCCGAAAAAAAATATGCTCAAACATGACTTTTCAAGTGTAAAACAGGCCAAAAAAGATGCTGCTGCAGATGGTTTGGACGTATTTTGCCTCAAAATGGACTTTTAGGCCTTTTTCCCTCAGCTCAAACTTTGAAAAAACCCATTCTGAAAATGGACGGGCACCGCTGTATTTTGGAGTGCCTCTCTCTCCCTTGCGTGGGAGCTGTCATTTGTGCGTGCTCTCCTCTGCGGTTGCTGGTTGCTGCTGCTGCTGCAAGAGATTGCTGATCCTATCTATTTGCGCTGAGGAACCTTGATTGGTGCAGGATACCCACAAGCCCCACACCAGCCAATCAGTAGTGACTGAGGAGCAGTACAAGAAAAAAAACAAAAAAACAAAAAACGGCATAAAGTCATGTTAGAATTTTTCTTTTTTTTTTTTCTTGTACTGCTCCTGCTAGGGTACAGCTGGGGCGACAAAGCCTTTGTTCCTTTTTAGGTCCAAACCTGTCCCTTGACTTCTTTGTGCGTAACTTTTGAGGTGTTGCATCAATTAACAGTTTAAAAATGCACTTAAGCTATAACTTATATTTTGCACCCATCTCCTGGTAGGTTTAAAGTCCTCCATAAAACATTGTTACCAAGGTGCATGGTTCATAAAGCTGGGATAACTTCCTTGCTCATGCTTGTTTTCCATCAACAGATAATTTCAGCTGTTCAGCAAAAAAAACAAAAACACCAATAATTATTTCATCCTGTTGCCAATTTTACGGCATTTAACTATTTCAAAATGTCTTAGAAGTATTCTGTCTGTGGATTAAGGTTGTAAGCTAGGGACAGGCAGCTTGGTAAGGCATAGGACCACATTAATGTTATTCGCTAGTACCAAAGGGCCAAACTGTTGGACTTTGAATGGTAAACTCTTGATTGTCAAAGTAATCACTGGTGATTAAGGTATTGTTAGAAGGCAAGCTATGCTCAAAAAATATAAAGGAACAAGAAGGACAAAGACAAGTTAGATAAAGTTGAACAAGACCACAGATCCGTCCATTTAATGAATAAATAGATCACAAATAAAATTAAACAGCTGGTTCATCCACCTCACATGGAAAGAGTAGCTTCAGAAAGAGCCCCAAATTACAGTAGCAGAGTTCCTTTATGGAACCTGGGCGGAGACATCACGTTATACAATAATTAATATCGCAAGCTGGTCTTCTGATCCTTGACCTCGCCGAGTTCCTACTCCCCAGTGATGGCATACTCATATCAGCAGACATTCAGTTCAGATTGAACTGACCTTGAGCAAAACACATCTCTGAATAGGACATGTGCTATTCTATAATTGGAATGTAAGCTTGTTTTAGTAAACCAGAGCATGTGTGTGTGTCTCCTTAAAGTTACTGATAACAGACACACACGACCCTGCCTTCATGAAGAGGTATTTAGCAGATGTTTTAGCTTTTGAAACATTTACAGTATATTTTACTAAAAATTTTAATTCTATTTAAGCATGGGTTTTTAGTTATGCCCAAATGAAAATTCAACAGAAAAAAATTACAGTCAAATATGGCTCTACATTCTTGGAAATTTTGTCATGTTTTCTTCATTTATATGCAACTTGTGACATTTTAAATCAACTGGTGGACTGCATTGAGGGAGTTCAAGGGGCACATGTGGCCCCTGGACTGCCAGTTTCCCAACCCTGCTAAATTAAGTTCACTCACTTATAACATTTTTCATATCATTTACATACATGTTTATCACTTTAAATCAATTAATTGAAGTCACCTGCTGTTATTTATAGTTATTAATCTGTACCAATATTTGGTTTATTCCATTTGCCTTGGAAGTTAGAGGGTGCACTGTGTAAAAAAAAAAGAAATGCTTTTCAGTGATCGTACAAATTAAGTTAAAATATCAAATCTGGGACAATATTTATGTAACCCTAATTGGAGAATTACTTTGTTAAAAGAAACTAAATTATGATCAGAAATTGGTAATCAGAAGACTAGAACTGACTATGGAGCCTGTATAAACCACAACAACACACCAGAATCAACACACAGAGAACTGATATACAGTGTGTGAAAATAATTCTGTTTATCTTTGTATTAGAGTTACAGAAATGAGAATCATACATCCAATTAATCACAATTAGTACCTGGGTTTTTCTTTCATATACAAATAACACACAAAAAAAAACATTAAATAAAAAAAAGGAAATATATAGTACACTATATCCAAAAATAAATAAATTCAACCAAAATTCAATTAGAACTTTTGTTCTAAAGTTTTACTCAGTCTCTCAGTCCAAACTTTGTTCCTTCTGTATTTGGGTTTTGAGTGTTCTTCCTACCACACAATTGAGTACCCAGTAAACACAGTTCAGGGGGAAAAGGGGGGGTCTTGTTGCATGTAATCCAGTGTAGAGTGTCTAGGGATCCATTCTGGGCTCAGCTCGCCATCAAAGGGTCCAATCCAACAAAAAACCTGACCTAAGGGTAAGGTCAGAACTTATATTCAAATTACATAATATAACACAATCCAGGTTTGTCGTGACACATATTCAAAATACTCAATAAACAGTAACAGTTTTAAAGGTCCTATTGCTAAGTTAAAACATCCAGCTAATACTCTTAGCATTAGGGTATGGTACTTACAATATACTCCACTAGCCTGATGCTAGCGCTATTAGCGATTAGCAGGGTCCTGCTAGCACTAATAAATAGCATCTCCTATTGTTTCTAGTAGCATGTTGTTAACGCTAATAGCGATTAGCAGGGTCCCGCTAGCATTAGCATATAGCATTGACATTACCAGGGTTCGTACACTTTTTTCATGGTCAAATTCAAGCACTTTTCAAGGATTTTCAAGGTCAATTTTCAAACTTTTCAAGTACTGTAAGCAGTTGTAAATTGCATAATGTGATGGAATTCATGCACACACAAAATGGCAATTTCACTGTTTTATTATTATTTATTATTATTCTGATTCTTAAGCATTTTATTTCACGGGCTGCAATATAAGCAACTGCTCCCAAACGCAGCATCACCGCTGCCTCCTCCCTCAACCAATGATAAAGTGTCTTTACAACACGTGAGCCTGCTGCTGCTGCCTACTACAGATGAGTGAGGAAAGAGTGAGTGAGAGTTACGGCGGAGGAATGTCTGTGGTAAGGAGAGTGAAACGGATTTTACCACAGCATAAAATACAAGCATTTTCAAGGATTTCAAGGACCCGTACGAACCCTGGATTACAAACTTTTCTCACCGATGCAGGGGTTCAGTTCATCGAGTATCAGCAATGTTCCGGTTCTCATGTCACTTCATAGCATCTAAGGTCAAAAGTACACACTGTTTTGAGTGCTCCTAACTCTTTTAATCGGTTTTATCTCAATTGTTTGGTACAAGTAGTTTCTACCATGGCTTCCCTTCAGTGCTGCGGCTTGGAAAGGAAGTGACATCATCAGTGCGCGGCTCATCTGCTCACTGAACCGGAACAAGCTGCTGATAATCTTGCTAAGGAAAAACATATCCATATCTATAAAATTATATATTAATTTATACTGTCAATAAAGTGTTCATTTATTATTAGATTAATCCATGTTATTTAATTTATATTGTCAATAAGTTAATTAATTTCTTATCAGAATAAATCTAACTAATATTATTTAATCTGGGCTATATTTAGCTTAGTTTGAATGGTACATTCTACTAGTTAAGATGAACCTTTCACCTTTGTGGTGCAACTGAACTAGTATACAACTTAAGTAACAACTTAACTAGTTTCAATGTTGGGCTTTAAGTAGACTTTACACCATAACAAGAATCAAATCACATGACAAAACCATGAGGTCTGATCATGTCCAATGGGAAACACTATGAAGCACAAAACTACCTCCCTGTTGTGGCTCTGTTGGCTTATGTATAGCGGATGATTAGGGCCATGTAAAAAAAATATATATAAATAAATAAATAAAGTATGCTTAAAGAAAAAAAGTAAAGTTACAAGAATAATCTCATAAAGTTACAAAAATAAAGTCAAAGTTAAGAGAATAAAGTGGAAAAGTTACAAGAATAAAGTCAAAAAGATAAGAGAATAAAGTAATAAAGTTATGAGAATAATCTCATAAAATTACAAGAATAAAGTCATAAAGTTAAGAGAATAAAGTCAAAAAGTTACAAGAAAAAAGACAAAAAGTTATGAGAATAAATACATAAAGTTACGAGAATAAATTCATAAATTCATGAGAATAATCTCATAATTATCTTTTCCTCGGGCAGAAAAGAAACGGCCACCTCGTGTGCACAGAAGATGAGGTCAACGAGTACCTCAGAGCCACCTACAGTGACAGCGCTCGAGAAGAAGATCTTGGGCCATGCAAGACCTTGATAACTCCGCCAGAACCCACCACGGCATTTGACACCAAGGAGCCAACTTTGAAAGAAGTCGAGCAGGTTGTCAGAGCAGCTAGATCGAGCTCAGCACCAGGCCCCAGCGGAGCGCCGTATGTTGTCTTCAAGAGATGCCCCAGACTCTTGAAGCGACTATGGAGGATCCTCAAAGTCATCTGGAGAAGGGGGAAGGTAGCACAGCAGTGGAGACATGCAGAGGGTGTCTGGATTCCAAAGGAGGAGAACTCAAGCACCATCGAGCAGTTCAGGATCATCTCACTCCTCAGTGTCGAGGGCAAGATATTCTTCAGTATCACTGCCCGGCGCATGACGGAGTTCCTCCTTAGAAACAGCTACATCGACACCTCTGTGCAGAAGGGGGGAGTTCCGAAGGTCCCAGGGTGCATCGAGCATACAGGAGTCGTCACCCAGCTGATCCGGGAGGCACGGGAAGGTAAAGGAGACCTGGCAGTCCTTTGGCTAGACCTCGCCAATGCCTACGGGTCCATTCCACACAAGCTGGTGGAAACTTCGCTTGACCGACACCACGTTCCAGGTAAGATCAAGGACCTCATACTGGACTACTACAGCTGTTTCAGCGTGAGAGTCACTTCCAGAACGGTAACATCTGCATTTCATCGGCTCGAGAAAGGCATTATCACTGGATGCACCATTTCCTTGATATTGTTTGCCTTGGCCATGAATATGCTGGTGAAGTCAGCAGAGGTGGAGTGCAGAGACCCGCTCACCAACTCAGGTACGCGGCAGCCCCCCATCAGAGCATTTATGGATGATCTGACAGTGACTACAACATCAGTCCCGGGATGTCGATGGATCCTTCAAGGCCTCGAGCATCTCATTAACTGGGCCCGGATGACCTTCAAGCCAGCTAAGTCCAGGTCCCTGGTGGTGAAGAGGGGGAAGGTTACAGACTTGTTTCGCTTCTCACATGGAGGCACCCAGATTCCATCGGTGGGAGAGAAGCCAGTCAAGAGCCTGGGCAAGATCTTTGACTGCACCTTGAAGGACACTGCAGCACTCCAAGCAACATCAGAGGAGTTGGGAACCTGGCTGACAGCTGTGGATAAGTCAGGGCTACCAGGTAAGTTCAAAGCCTGGATTTACCAACATGGCATCTTGCCACGACTCCTCTGGCCTCTGCTGGTCTACAATGTGCCAATAACCACCGTTGAGGGCTTCGAGAGGAAGGTAAGTTGTTTCCTGCGGAAGTGGTTGGGCTTACCGCGAAGTCTCAGCAGCATCGCTTTGTACGGGAGAAACAACAAACTGAAACTGCCCTTCAGTAGTGTGACGGAGTTTATGGTTACCCGAGCAAGAGAGGTGCTGCTGTATAGGGACTCCAGTGGCATCAAAGTCTCCTCGGCCGGCATAGAAGTAAGAACTGGCAGGAAGTGGAAGGCTCATGAGGCAGTGGACCAGGCTGAGTCCCGCCTGCGACACAGGAAGCTGGTGGGATCAGTGGCTTCCGGCCGTGCAGGTTTTGGGAGCAACCCAAGACCTCACTACATCAAGGCCCAGCGAAAGGAGAGGTGTCAGCTGATCCAGCAGGAGATCCGAGCCGGGGTGGAGGAAGCCCGCTGTAGTAGGACAGTAGGGATGCGGCAACAGGGGGCGTGGACCCGATGGGAGGAGGCAGCTGACCGGAAGATAACGTGGACAGAGCTATGGCGATCTGAGCCACACCGGATCAAGTTTCTGATCGAGTCGGTGTACGATGTCCTCCCAAGCCCTTCCAACCTCTTCCGCTGGGGCTTGGCCGAGAATCCACTGTGCCCTCTCTGCCAGAGAAGTGGATTGCTGGAGCACATCTTGAGCTGCTGCCCAAGGGCACTAGGAGAAGGGCGCTACCGCTGGCGCCATGACCAAGTGCTGCAGGTTATCGCAGAGGTCATCAGCACAGGGATCTCCACCAGCAAGCACCAGCAACCATCAAGGCAGTCCATCGCCTTTGTTAGAGCCGGAGAGAAGCCACAGAAGAGCCAGAGCCAAGCAGGAGGGCTGCTGGCATCAGCTCGGGACTGGCAGCTGAAAGTCGACCTAGGGAAACAGCTCAGATTCCCAGAGAACATCGCAGTGACCACACTCAGGCCAGACATAGTCCTGGTGTCAGAAACAACAAGGCAAGTGGTCCTGTTGGAGTTGACTGTTCCCTGGGAAGACCGGATGGAGGAGGCCTTTGAGAGGAAGAGGGCTAAGTACGAGGAGCTGGCAGGTGAGTGCCGGAGCAGGGGATGGAGGACCCGATGCAACCCCATCGAGGTCGGGTGCAGAGGATTCGTGGGCCAGTCTCTCGTCAGGGCACTCAAGATGCTGGGAGTGAAGGGACTGCAAAACAGAAGAGCCATCAAGAACATCACAGACGCAGCAGAGAAGGCGTCCAGATGGCTGTGGATCAAGAGGGGAGATCCGTGGACCGTAACAGCTACTTAGACACAAGCCGGGGACTGATCAACCCCGGCTGGGTCACCTGGGCGAGGGTGTCTGATGTTGCGAGACCCGAAACACCCAATGAACCCAGGATACATCACTGATGATGTGTCTAAGTTGCACCCAAGTGTATATTAGAACTCATAAAGTTACAAGAATGAAGTCATATAGTTACAAGAATAAATCATAAAGTTATGAGAATAAATCATAAAGTTATGAGAATAAAGTCAAAAAGTTAAAAGAATAAAGTTGAAAAATTCTGACAATAAAGTCATAAAATTCTGAGAATAAATTCATAAATTCATGAGAATAATCAAAAAAGTTATGAGAATAAAGTCATAAATTATTGTTATTGTTATTTTAGTCTTTAGAGGCTATCAGAAGAGCAGCAACCGCCTGTACAAAAATGAGGAACGTTGAGCGTCTACTGAAGTTGCATTTTAGTCTAGGTTTCACAAATAAGGAAATCCTTCTTTTGGCACATCAGCATCACATTATCATAAGTATTTGGACCCTGAAAAGATACTGCCAGAGACTGGGGCTTTCCAAAGACAGAATCACACTGACTTGGGGGAAATTGTCTCCTTTTTTGGAAGAGGAAATGTACGCTCTTCTGGTACATCATTTCAAAATAAAGTTTGTTTTCTATCTTAATTTAAATAGATTTATGACTTTACTCTTGTAACTTTATGACTTCATTTTCATAACTTTATTAGATTATTCTTGTAACTTTTTGATTTTTTTCTCTGAAATTTTGCACTTTGTTCTCATAACTTTTTGAGATTATTCTCATAACTTTTCAACTTTATTTTCATAACTTTATGAGATTATTCTTGTAATGTATTGACTTTATTTTCGTAACCTTATGAGATTATTCTCGTAACTTAATGACTTTATTCTTGTAACTTTATGAGATTATTCTCGTAATTTTTTGACTTTATTCTCAAAACTTTTTAAAATTATTCTCCTATCTTTGACTTTATTCTTGTAACTTTACTTTTTTTTTTTAACATAGCCCTAATCCTCCGTCGTACGTATGAGTCACCATCTTCAGATCGTAGTAATTTTCAACAGTTGAGGGTGTACTGAATTAATGGACAGGCCCACTGCATCCTTGACCAGAGACTTCTCCATCTTCTTTTAAATTTTATATTTTGTTGAGTATTAATATCCCAATGAATATTTTTGAATGCCTTGCAGGGACTTTAAAGATGTACACGAGATTCTCTTGTTTACCTCTTTTTCATGCATTCAAAAGCTGAAGAGTTTTAATGGCTGCCTTGTAGACTAATCAAAAGCTAACTTTAATCATTTGTTCAGGAAGACCAAAAAGAAATAAATCTAAGCTTCCTAGGACAGAACCTCAAACTAATAAGTTATCTGTTTCCTCTTACCAAATATCAGGATAAAAATCTTGTATAAGTGGCATCTTTCGAAAAATTAGTACTTTTCATTTGGCAAACATATGAGCTGGTGCAATTATCGATGCAGATATCTGCTCTACATCCCCGATGATTGCAGGATCACACAGCTGAAAATAATGAGGTCTTGTTTACTGCTGGTTACAGGCGTAAAAATGAGGCTTTGCTTCATGCAAAAGTTGTCCTGCTCTCCAAGTTTCCACACCGAAGCCAAAGGTGAAAAGAGCGCAGATGGATTTGTAAAACATTGCAGATAATAAGTAAGCATTTCTCACAGGCTTAGGAGGAAAAGATAGAGAGGCATGGGATTCATCTGATCTAACAAAGACCGATTTGTTGTGTTACGCTGGTGAAAGATTAATGTGCTGCTGGGTTAGACTAGTATTTGCTGAGACATTTTTGATTGAATTCAGTGTGATCCACTACTTGTGCGTCACTGCACGCCCCGTCCGGATCACACAAACAAATCACCCATTCTGCTGTCTGCCGTCAAAAAAAATCTTAAACACATAAACTCACCCGGGGGAGCGGAGCACAAAGCGTTCCACTCGCAGTCGAGAAGGGGCCATCAATATTTCAGTGGCCTTAGCCCAGCCTTTAGGTGAGCACGCCAGCCTGGCAGACTGTGTGCTAATTGAAAGAGAAAGGGCTACACTGATTGTGTGAGGCCATTCCTTTGAAGTGGGCCTCCTCCTTTTTAAATGTTTAACCAGCGCCTGTCTGAGTCCTTCCGCCTCCAAAGTCGCTGCCGCCTTTCAATGAGAGCAGAGACACCTTGCAAGCTGCTCTGAGACGGCTGCTTTGTGCCATCAGTGTGACTAAAACAGCTTAATCCTATGCTTTTTGTATTCAGAAAGACATTCAGGAACCTTGTAATGAACTAAATAATTCATAATTCATATTGTTGGAGCATGCCATCTTTGGGGACAGATTAAGTCAATGATATGTGGGCAATGGGTGATTGTGGGGCGAGGGATGGGATGGGGGAAGCAGCTGTGCATGGCAGTACAGCACCTCTGGGTAAAATACACAGAATTAGCACAAAGAAAGAGACAGTCAATCAAAGAATGCATAATAAGGAATAAAAGAACTGTACAGAGACTGAAATATATTACAGGTCAGAGATCAGGGACTTCTGGTTTACAAGTATTAGCTGTTAATTTGCACAATATGTGAGGAACTCTGAGGAAATTACTTGATTTAAAATAGCGATGATAAATAGTAAAACAGTTTTGAGTTGCTTAGCGGCAGGAGTTAAAGATAGACGAAGGCAAGTGAACTCAAGGGGAAATCAGAAAAAGAACATAGACATACTGTTCGTACAAGGGCAATATACTGAGGGTCAGTACTTCAGTAAGTAAGTCTTTTGCCACTTTAGAGGGGGCTAATGATTGGGTGTTGCAGGTAGATTTGGGGGCAAGCTTGTTCCTCAGAAAATAGTTTGCACCAACCAAAGACCAGACAAAATGTTATATTGTGGTCTGAAGTGGATGAAAACACTAATTTTCTGTATATTGTGTGTTCTTGGATTTATCTTATATGGTAGTACATTATTAATGAGTAATGTTGGGTGTCAGTAATTGCTGATAGCCGAGTATGGACTAGGGAAGGTAGTATCAGCATGTCACTACCTGGACCTTGCATGTACGGAGGCTGGGTCTGTTGAAGGTGACATGCTATTTAGGCTCTTGTGGCCATGTAGTAGGGTAGGTGAGATTAAGTTCAATTTGTGCTAGCATGGTGGTCAGTGAGAGTTGGCATGAAGGAGGTTGGCTCAAGGACGCCAAAGCTCATTGACCAGTTTCTTCGAGTTTTGTAGAAGAATATGAATGTGGCTATGCTGACTGGTGATAGCGGGAGTGTTGAGTAAATATTTCTTTGTTTTTCTTTTAATCCGAGACTCATCTAATAATGTGGATGAAATCCTGCCCTGAAACACTTTTCTGGCACTCTTGTTTTTTCACCAACTGTTATAAACACAGAATCCACAGAGCAGGCAGCCATTGGTCATCAGTCGTCACAGTCACTTGTGAAACAATAACACCAGGTCTTGTCCAAAATGTTTGTATCAGCAGCCTTTTTATCCAGTATCAGAGTGAAGGATTGATAATAGTCTGTGTTGATATGTAAATAGTTTGGTTATCAACACTTTAAAACTAACAGTTGAACAACACCCCCTGCAACAAGTAAATGGTAAATGGACTTGAGCTTATAGCGCTTTTCTAATCTCTTTGACTACTCAAAGCAGCTTGAAATCACTGGTCATATCTACCCTTTCACATCCATTCACTGTCAATCAGTATCAGCTAACACATTCATGACAATTCATGCCCATTTACACGCTACTGGTGGGAGCAACTTGGGGTTAAGTGGCTTGCCAAGGGACACATTGCCATGTGATAGCCAGGGCTGGGTTTGAACCTGCAACCTTCCCGAGTAGAGTGACATCAGCCTGCACAGAGGTCGGCCCAGGGTGTGACATTTCAGGCCCACAACGCCATTTTCCCCGTCCACATGGAGACTCCCAAAATGGCGTTCTCAAAAATCTTCACCTTGGCCAGAGTTTTCCAAAAAATGCATTTCCAGTGACCTAAAATCTGTGGACAGAAGACAAAGATGAACAGAAAAACCTCAATATTTAAAAACACTCACTTACATTTGGACACAGCCTAAACCAGCTTGTTTTCAGAAAGGCTGAAACAGAGGGGTTTTTGGGCATCCCTGAATGTAATCATGCTGATTAGAAACTTGAGCAACATACTTTTCTAGATGTGTGGATATATAGACAGACAATGTTCAGAAAACAAAATCTCTGTAAAAACATTAAAAATTGTATTTTGTGTAATATAATGCCTGGACCACCTCTCCCCCGCCACAGACCTAGGCAGACAGGCTTGTTGCTGGCGCTTTTTCATCGTAGGGTGCAGCCTATGTTCTGGAATTGCTCATCTTTCTGTCGCTTGGAATAACAAAAGTGAAATTTCCAACTACTGGCTTGGCATGTATATGTATCCGTTTTTGTTCATTTTAGTGGATCCATGTGTTAGCAGCAACAATGTTGTCAGAAAACAAACAAACAAGCCTGGTTTTCAGTGGATTGTCGTGTTTACAAGGCCTAACTTAAAAATCTATTTCACAGTCACAGATAAAAAAAGGCCTCTCTTGAATTTACTTGATGGCATATGTATTTCTGTCAGCCCATTATTGTTTGTTGCAGTTATGTATTTGCATCATGCTATCAAACTAACATGTTCATGCTGGTCCATCTGGGTCAATTGAGCCCAGACATTGCCATCCACCCATTTATCACTTTTCAAGCTCATCACCATAGCTGTTATTGCAGAAGAGGTGAAGCACCCCCTGAACAGATTGCAAGCCAATTACAACAAAACACAGAAACAAACAGCTATTCATGCAAAACTACTGTTTTTTTTTCCAAAAGTAAAGCTTTCACTGCTTGTGTGACTTTCCCTAAGCAGGTACTCTGATAAATTTTCAAGGGGGTATCAAAGTTTAATGAAACTGCTTAAAAGTCGACATAATCAGCATTCACTGCTGTAGAGGTTTTAGCTAGCACATGGATATGCATTAATTGGTGGATTTATCAGACTTACTGCATCTCTGTGTTGAATTAAAGTGCTTATTTTATGTTCCACTATATTTGGCGCCTAATGCCCAATTATTTATGTGCTCATAAAACCAGACAGACGCCTAACCTCAGAGGTAGTAGCAGATCTGTAATCAAAGAGAATTAAATGGTTACTACCACTCAAGTAGTGCTTCTTTATCTCTGTATGCAAGGATCTTCTGACAACTTGGCAGCTAGCCCTTCAAGAGCTCAAGTACAACAGGGAACTCTATTTTCCTCTTTCTCCTGTCTCTCAAACTCGTCTCACCAGCTACGTTACTTACGCTTTGTGTTGTCCTTCACCTTATTTCAAGCTCTCACCTGACCAGAATCCTATGAGACTAACAATTTGCATGTTATTTTAGATAGAAAACAACACTGTAAATGGATTGAACAATATTTTTCAGTAATATTAAACAATTACATAAAAGGTTCAACATTGTTGCCAATGAAGGTTCCAAAATTTACTCCTTTTTAGCAAGTTTATGTGGTCCAGATGTCACTATAGCATGGTATTTAAGTTTCTTGTCTAAAAATCCCCACATATATGGGATTTTATATATAAACCCCTCTGTTTCAGCCCTGCTCAGAACAGCCAGTTTCAATGCAACCTCTATTAATAGTGTCTGACCACACCCCTCTGAATAAGTAGATGCAGCTTTAGCTTTCTTGTGTTATGTTCTCATTGTTATGGCTGCAGACACATGCCTAGAAAATTTCCTTTCACCACAGCTGGCTCGGGATGCATCTCCCATATGGGGAGGCAGCATATCCCTCTCATGACATCTTAAGGGGATAATATTCAAGGGGACTATTTTAGGACACGTTTTCTCAAGAGCAAAGGAGAAAGAAAAATAAGGTTTTTTTTCTTCATGTTAAGGTGTTTGTAGACAAGGTGTAAAAACATACTTTTGGTTATAAACTCTTAACCCGGATTTTCACAGAGTCTGCCTGCGGAGGATCACATCCGAGGCATGGCCTTGCTCCAACTGATGGCGCAAATCTCTGCCTACAGGATGCATATTCAAAGCACTACACGGTGGAGCGCTGCCCTGAAAGCTTTAAATATAGGATCTAAAAATCACAGGAGAACCATAACTTCACAAGGTAATTGTGGGTTTATGAGATAATAGGAAGAGCTTGCGCAAACCCAAATTCAAATGAAGTTGGGATGTCGTGAAAAACAAAAAAAAAACGGAATACAATGATTTGCAAATACTTTGAACATAGACTCAATTGAATACACTACAAAACAAGATATTTCACATTCAAACTGATAAACTTAGCCTCCTATTGAGATGTGTGTGGTGCATTATAAGTCCAAAATACAACAACTGCAAACCTCGGAACGTTGAGTAACTGAAATCATGCCTCAAGCAAGAATGGGAAATCATTTCAGCGACAAAGCTTTAAATTAGTGTCCAAATTCCCAAACACTTACTGTTAAAATGAATGGTGATGTAATACTGTGAAAAACATGCCCCTGTCCCAGCTTTTTTGGAATGCATTGCAGGCATCAGATTCAAAATGAGTGAATTTTTAAACAGTGATGTTTATCAGTTTAAACATTAAAAATTGTGTCTTTGTAATGTATTCAATTCAATGCAGGTCTAAAAGGATTTGCAAATCATTGTATTCTGTTTTTATTTACCCTTCACACACTGTCCCAACTTCTCTGAAATTCAGGTCTGAAACAACAGGTTATATTTCATGCCTGACATGATTCTCTGCAGTCATTGGTATTATTTCCACTACTTCTGCTGCTTTTTGAAATGACACGGAAACTCTGAAAATAGACTTGCCACATATTTCCAGCGAACCAGTGCAGAGCTGTGCTACTGGTACTGCGTAAAGATCGAGGTGCAGACTTTGGACAAACAAAAAAAAAAAAAAATGGGGCAATTTGCTAGGGAGTTCGCGTCACATACGGAACACTACGCAGGCGTACTATGAGAAAATTGGAGGTTGCACAGTATCTTTCCAATAATTCAAATCATTGCAAATGTATTCAATACACAATCTTCTGCGTAGTGTGACCTGATCAAGTTAGTTGACATGGCTGTGTCCTAGTTAGCTGTAAGATGTAACTAAAAATCTTCTACATTCACAAGTAGGGCACCCTCAGATGTATTTTGCGTCAAAGAAAGACTACAATTCTCCTTCACTTGTGTTACTAAAGATCTCATTTCAGAATTGTAACTAAAACTAATTCAACAACCCTACTAACAACAAGACAAGGGCACTATATGTTTTAAAACTCTTAATTCATGCCCATGTTTTAAGACATACACTGCATTACTCTACTTTGCCTCAGTTTACTCTCTCTTTCTTTCTTACCTACCTTGCAGAGATGCGTGCTGATAAGGACGATGGAGAGGGAAGGATGAAGCATTTGTTGCGAGGGGAGTTGAGGAGTTGAGCTTTGGAACATTTAGTGCTGATAAAGAAGAAGCAAGTTGAGTGAAGTATCTGGGAAGAGGAGAAACAGGCAGGTAAGGAGGGGAGGGGTGCGTTCCATCTTTTTTTTTTTTTTTACCTTCTTCTTCCCCCAGCATAGGTAGCAGGCTGAGTTGCCAGAACCGTAGAGAGTGTAGTCTTTAGAGGCTCTTTTTGAAGTTGAGCCTGAGGATTACCACGGTTGCTTCCTCAGCAGTGGCAAACCTGTGTCTGATTCCTGAGACGTGAGGAAAAGGGGGGGGGGGGGGGGGGGAGAGAGGCAGGGTGCTGATAGAGGAGGAGAGGAGTAAAGTTAAAGCCCTGGGGAACTGGCGAACACATGCAGCTGAAAGGAAACCAGTCCGGGATGACAAAAGCAGGATAGAGACAGAGCAGGAAAAGAGGGTGGAGGTGTGCAGGAGCACGCGTGGATCATGCTGACGAATAGTCTTGAGGTTCCTCCGAAGCGAAGATTCATGAGTCACTCATTAGTCACTTGCTTGTTCATTATTTAACACCGTTCCCCAGAGGAGCCAGGTGAGCAACTTCCTATCCAGGGCTCCTTTGTTCACGTCAGGCACGCACATCATGACCTTTTTGCATTTGAAATCAGGTTGGCAAAAAACAAGATGTGCTGCCAAGCAGTCTCTGAGTATTTTGGGCCATTTAAGATTTTTACAATCTCTGTAAACAGAATTCAGAACATGGATGCAAATTCTCCTAGAAAGAGCCAAGAGATACAGTAGCAAGTGTTCCCTTTTGTAGTCTAACTAGCTTTGATCAAATGCTTGTTTCTGCTTTGGTTGCACGCCGGGAACAAACTGTGAAGAGACAGAAAGAGGTGGTGGCCAAAGTAAAGTCCCAAAGGTCCTTGATTTGGGTTTGATATGACATGTATCTATCTGGATGAAAGATGTTGCACTTGAAGCCTAAACACTGACAGGAATACTGAAAAAAGTTGTGGCCAAAGTATCAAATTTCTGGACATTGCTTGCTTCACAAATTATTACTTGTTGCCCTCAAAACCAAATCCTTGACAGGAAGTGTCCAATGGGGATACTTCTGTGTCTCTTCTCCCCTCTTCTCCCTGTTATCAGCCCACATTGTGGCAGGCAATCAACTACAGAAAATGAAGGTAAGACTTGGCAGTCTCTCGACAGAAAAATGTCTGTTTAGACATTTTAAAGGTGTGTTATACATTTTATGTTGATCCTTATCAGGAAAGATTCATGACTTTTTGAAAGGCCTGTCAGAAATTGTAAAAAGACAACAAACCTTCCAGTATCTGGTCTTACAAAACTGGCGTACGTACTTTTGGGATTTTCTTCTTTTTGGAAATGAATTACCCAGATGCTCTAAAAAAAGGCACATCATGATTAAGATGCACTCAAATGGATAAGACTTTTTCAAAATATAAATTTTTAAGGTGCTTGGTGTGAATGGTAAAAACTGTGCAATTGGCCACATTCTAAAGTTTGCCTCAGGAGGTGCAAGCTCACCAAAGTCTAGGGGTTTAGCTGAAACTACACGCTTTTATATCACTGAAAATAAGTCAAATACTAAATGGTGTAGTTAGTTATTTTCTATACTCATAGCTTGCAAATTTGTGAGTGCAAAACATGCTTTGTGTGTTCTAAATTGGCTAGAAGTTTCAAATAAAAGAGTCCATATTTTGCTTTAATTTTGGTTCATATATTCCTTTTAATGACTGCTAGAGTATGCTTACACAAGCTTATGTTTAAAAAATATCTAGTTTTCTAGTCCTTCTAGTTTTAACATATAGAGTGGCCCTGATTCAGCTGTATTCTCTCTCTGTCTGAGAGGCTCCCTTTCCTACATGGGCCCATTAGCTTTGATTGGTTGACCTGCCTATTCTGTGGTGATTGGCCTGTTCAGCACCGTTTGGCATCAACAACTCTGCATTCATTTTACCGTCTCTACTCTGCAGTGGGCTTGCTACCCCGAGCCAATGGGCTTAAACTGCCAATGAAACAATGGTAGGATGTCACAATTCTTAGGTGTAATTGGGGAAGGGGGTTCAAGGAGCTACTGGCACCACAGAGAGGGCAAAAGGGGGAAGACCTGATGTCATAGACTTTTTGTCTTGTGCATAGAAGTGCTCTATCATGCAGGGGAGATGCTGAATGCACTATAGAACATATGAAACTCAAGAAAGTATAATGTGGGCTCTTTAAAGACAGAGGAACACTAGTCAGGCAACTTAATATACCTTTGGGATGTATTTCTTTGGTCCATTTGGGGAACAACCAGTAGAACGTGTTTGGGGAGGGCAGAGCCTTTCAAAAACATATCTAGAAGGTGACAAGACTATCATTTTGTCAATCACATTAAAAGTAGCA
The DNA here is from genome assembly GCA_037902135.1 of Cetoscarus ocellatus. Classification (NCBI taxonomy): domain Eukaryota; kingdom Metazoa; phylum Chordata; class Actinopteri; order Labriformes; family Labridae; genus Cetoscarus; species Cetoscarus ocellatus. The sequence continues at coordinate 22,996 of JBAMNC010000832.1, forward strand.
GGTTAAATACCTAGCAGAAAATCAGGCATTTTCGCCTCAAAAATAACAAGAAAGTCCAGCAAAATCCTGGAGGGTCTGAAATCTGCCCCCCCTCAATGTTTAGGTGCATTTCTCGACTTAGACTTGTTGCAGCTGTTTTTCAAAATAATCTTTAAATGTGCATCTCCAGTTGCTTTATTTTACCAGTAATATGCTAAAGATCTGACCGTCAGGTTTAGTTTAGTTTAGTTTATATTTTGTTCCTTACATGAAAGTTGACAACAAAATCTGTTCACAAGTGCACATTACACCCTCAAACAAACACATCCATGATAGGAAAGGAGCAGCAAGAAGAGAAATGTCTCTTATATTTGTCTGCCCCTACTTACTGCATTGTCCAATGAAAGCGAGCATACCTGGTAGTATCAGTTACTTAATACTGCATGCTTTTACAGCTCACAAACAAGGTAGTATCTTAAAAGAAAAAGAAATTCGAAAAAAGCAGTCATTTTTTGACTCAATGCTTGCATGCCCTGCAAAATTTTCTAGTGTGGGTTGAGAGGATTACATTGTTCATAAATTTGTCTATATTTGCTGGTTCTTTACATTTTGGGATCATCTAGCCTGTTACAGGTCTGTAACAGCTTCATCAAAGCTCCTCGTGGTTACTGGTAAGATTGTTTTCGCCATTTTGTTGTCGTGGAAAAACCACGTTGCCAGCCTTTAATGATACTATTAAGGCACAAATAGTTTAGATTCAAACCCTCCAAGATCAAAGATAAATACCCAGATGTATTCAAAATAACCAATACCAGACAAAGTGTTGCACAAGCCAATAATTGCAGGCCAGACTCCTTCCAGATGCAACGCTTCTTGTGTAACTTCCCACCTTGAATATTTTCCTTTAGGTTATCAAGGCACAGATGTTCACGCCAGGTGTGATCGGAGGTTTAGTCAGGCTTTATGCATGGGAAGAAAGTTAGTGAGCAACTTAACTTCACATCTATCAGCGCTGGTTCACTGGTGCAGGTGGAACAGGGGAGGGGGATGTGTGTAGAGAAGATAAAAAAGAAAATGTGTCTGTTGGACCACAAAGACAGAGGGGAAGGTGGAAAAGGCGTTCCTGAGATAGATTGAAATCATCTGTACACCGCTCGCTCGTTCGTTCGCTCGGGCATCCACGGGCATGACACAAAACAAAGCATAATGGGCTGGAGGAGGCCATGTGTGACAGGGCGCGGAGAAGCCACAGGGAAAAGGGGAAAAAAGGGGAGGGTGGTGAAAGGAAAAGGAAAGAAAAGCTGCTACTGAAGTCGAGACAAGGTGTTGCCAAAAAAAAAAATATAAAAATGCACTGGACACTTCTTCAATATTGCGTTCTCCTTGATAACATCAGTCGATGTTATTAGTAGACGTCTGTTAATATCTATCCCGTCACCTTAATTTACATTCCTCACCGCATTGGCAGCCAAGTTAATGAATTCAACAGCGGGTGAAGGAGTGAGAGGCAGCGAGGGAAGAGAGAGAGAGAGTCACCCTGTGAGAAGAGCACACCGCATACCGAAACAACTCCCCCAGCCGCTGACTTGGAAATGAGTCACAGCACTCTGCTCGACTAATAAAATCTACAGCGAGTGTTATACTGTTTCTCCTTGTTTAACACCAAGGCAGAATGTGTTGGGTCATAACAATGAGGTGGTGAAGATGTTTTAAATATACTTCCCTTGTGGATCCGGAGGGGCTCAGTACCCAAATTGGCCACCAGAGGGGGGTAATGGTACACTACAAAGGCAGAGGGTGCCTCACAGCTGCCACATTAAAAGGAAAACCTCATAATGAAGCATTTTTTAGCATTAGGTGTAATATAAACAAGCTTCTTTATGTTCTTTGAGCTTTTGAACTTGTGACTTTTAAGGTTGCATTAAGCTCTCTTTATTAGACGTGTTTGTTTTGCCGGTGTTAGCAGCTCCTTTGACTTTGAGCACCAACAAGAGGGGTTTATTACTCATTAAGCCAGGGAGATATCAAGGGAAGGAGGAGTCGGTTTTCTTCCCCCAAACTTTAAGCTTTTCTGAGGCGAGGTGGAGTTGGGATTATCTGGTTGAAAAAATAAAAAAGAAACATGCCTCACGCAGGGGTAAGGGATGCTGGCTGCTTGTGCGAGGCTGTGTTTGTGAGGAAAAGGCGTCAGCACAGAGGGGCTCTGGCTGTATTTGCAGAGCGACTGGCTTGCAAAACACATGTGACATATGAAGGAGATGGCTTCAAGGGACATGCAGCTGACACACAGGATTATGTGCAGATCAGGTTTAAACTGCAACATAGTATTTAGGTAAATATTCAAAGAATTGCAACACAAAACTCGTCAGTTTTGAGTGAATATGATTTGTATTATGAGCCATTTACAACAAAAAGTATGTGTAATCAGCCTTCAGGGGGCTCTCAATCAAAAATCAACAACACTGACATATAGAGATGTGCTGCCCCGCTCTGCCGACCTCCACTGCACACCTATTTCATGTTTTTGATGTAACTTCTGTCAAGGGGATTATGGCTTTGCAAGTTGTTTGTCTGTGAAAAGGATCATTCAAAAGGATATGGACAAATTTTGATGATATTTTCAGGGAATGTTGGTCATTACACGAGGAAAAAGTGATTAGATTTTGGTGGTGATCTAGATGCTGATCCAGAATTTTTTTAGGACATTTATTTTTACATTTTCATCAAAAACTCATTAAGTTCACTACTGATTGTCATGAAATTTTCAGGGAATATTGGTCATGGAGCAAGAAAGAAGTGATTCAATTTTGGCGGTGATCTGAATCAGGATAAGGATATAGGAATTTTGAAGAATTTCTTAACAGTGCAAGATAGGGAAGTTTTCCATATCTTTACTTATAACTCACTTAGTGTTATCCACACTTCATAGGGTCACAGTACAAACTGCAAGACACTAATAACATAAAATGTGTATATTAAATTAATTTAATAGAAAAAAAGAAATACAGATTTGTAAAAAATAACAATACCAACATGTATTTTATCATTTTTTAAATTACACTACAACAGGTAAGTCTTGATTTGTTTGGCTAAAAGTAGAATTCAAGCCATCTAAGACTACTTTGAGTGCATAAATTGTAAGGTTTACTGTTTTTAACAATGTAGAGGAGGTTACATTTCTGTTCAGGTTTTGTTTCTCCATCTTTCTGTGAGCAACACAACTGAAAAAAATTCCTGATTGATTTTTTAGCCATTTTCATAGGAAAATTATAGCACTGGTCATAACACAAGGACAAAATGATTAGATTTGGTGATGATCCACAAAAGGATGTGGATACAGAATTGTTTTTCACTTGGTGAATTTGCTAACATTACATAAAAAGGGCGGTTTTCCACATTGAGACTCTAACGACTCAAAACGTTTTTAAAGGACTTTGAAATTTTAAGGGAATATTGGTCATGGCACAAGGAAGAAGCAACTTGATTTTGATGGTGATCTGAATCTCTTTGAAGAATTTGTTAACATTTACTTTTTCTACATTTTTTAATATAATGTTGGAAATGCCTTAGCAGAGGGTTGTTTTTCTGAGCACCTTTCAAAAACAATAGTAGTTTTTCACATTTTCATGGCAGTTTTTCTCTTTTTTCCCTTCATGATTACCTCTTATTAATATTTGAAATGATCTTGTGTGCTGCAGTGAGTGAGGGGGTCATTGTGGCTCCATCCCTAAATACCTCCCCCAGTGAGGTTTTGGTTTTGCCGCTGTCTGTCAGTTTATTTGTAATGGGGATAAATTGAAAAGCTTCGAACAGACTTTGATTGAATTTCCAGGGGATGTTAGTCACAGCACAAGGGATTTGTGGTAGTGATTGGAATCCTGATGCAGATTTAGGAATTTTTTCAAGGATTTCTTAACATTGCAAGATAAGTCAGATCGTCTCAGGAATGCTTTGGTGGAGGCAAGTCTGATTAATACAAGTGCATTCTTCTTTTGGAGAGAAAAAAGTGAACAGCATAGGTCTAAAGGAGCTGAGCAAGGTGTCTTACATTGACTTGAAATGTAAATGAAAATGTATTTATGGGCCATATTGTTTCAGTGGTAGGGGGAATTTTGCTCTAATTGGGGAGCCTAAGGGTCAAAATCATCCAACACAAGTACCCAGAAATACAGAGACATAACTGTGGCTTTTTGCAGCAGTTACCACTTCCTCATGTAGCAGTCTTTAAGGTGATCCATCGTTGTTTCCATGGCAACATTAAACAGGCTGTGTCTTGTTTTGGATGATGCTTTAATAAAGCAGTCTAGGTAATGGAAGACTAAAACTTAAAATTTTACATAACAGAATATGTCATCCTCTGATTCATTTTGACACTCCATTCTCTTCTTGTAAAGACTAGAGTATGTCATTCAGAATTTTTGTGCCTTTTTATGTTTCAGAAATCACTGTTTTTGAGTGCATTTTTATCACAGTGAAAGAAAGGTTGTTTCCATAACTACCAGGGGCCTCTCTGCACAAAGTACTTTTGTCCAACACTCAGACTCTTGAGCCACAGACTCAGCACTCTAATACCCAGCCAAGGTGTTTCTCTGTTGACTCCTAGTCGATCACAGCCTCTATTATTAGCATTAAATCTCCGTACTGAGGCTGTTTTACTGGCAGTACACCTAGAGGATAGGCGTCTAATTACTTTTTTGTTATTGTCAAAATGAAAATCCAATCAAATGATTTCTGTTTTTTTAATCCTGCCCTAGGCTATCATCCCAATCTGAAATTTTATATGGAAGACAAAAATCTTCCAAACAGACTGGAAAAAATAACTTTTGGTTGATTAAAACTTTGGTGAACAATATTTTCATTTATGAATGAAGACAGGTTTTTGTGTCCTTGTATTTGTTAATGTATTTGTTGAACAGATGGCAGAAGTTGTCTCTGATGTCTTTTAATGGTTTAAGGGGGAAAGATAATGAATGAGCCCTAGCAATCCTGAACCAATACTCTCAATTGTGTATTTGTTTTTTGGCCTCAAAGCCACCTTAAAGGTCCCGTACTGTGCAAAATACACTTTTTAAATGGGTCTGTACAGGAAAAAGTCTATTACCTGTCTACACCCCTCCCCTGAAGAATAACAAAAATCTTTCTTTACTATGTTTCACCTTTCAGAAAGCATGTTCTCAAACAGTTGATTAAATAAACAAGAAAGCACTCAGAGCGCAAACCTCCACCAAGGTAGCTCACATATTGCTGTTACATCTATAAGCAATAGTTCCATGATAAAGTTACCATCATAATATGATTCACTGACCCTGAAAACTCACAGCTAGCACTCAGAATCATGTCGATATCATTATTAGTTAGACAGTTATTGAGCAAAAATGATGGCTGTTATCTGGATCAGCAACAACATCTAATCATTTCTAAATTGGGCCATTACCAACATGTCCTGAAAATTTCAGCAAAATCTGTCCAGTAGTTTTTGAGTATTCTTGCGAACAAACAACGCCAGCAAAAATATTACCTCCTTGGCGGCGGTAATTACCCTAATGATATCATGAGGGGACGTACCACCGCCCTCGACACAAGTGCTGCACCATGATCTTACTGAGCGTCAAGCACACGAGTGTTAGCGGGGAAATCAGGCTAATTACACTGAATCAAATGTGAGTGTACAAATGCCCACGAGTGATGCAGCACGAGTCTGCCCAGTCTCTATTTTCCCCTTTCCCAAGAAAAAAGGGATTTTGGCAAGGTGCAGGAGGGATTTTCTTGGTTTTCTCAGGCTTTTTTGATTCATTAGAACTTTTCCATCTCTTTAAAATAGCTGAGATAGTGGTACATTCATCTAGTTCTGTGAGTAAAATGATTTACTTTCACTTTCAACACTGAGGGGATACTTTGATGGATCTGCCTGATTGCAGACATTTACTCAGGTGGATCCAACTGCTACGCAAGGTTACTCAGCATCTATTTTGTATCTATTTTGGAGCAAAATGAGAAAATCTTTTAAGATTGTAATCACTGTAGATCTTACTTTCATCATTTAACAAAAATGCATTTAAAATCTCACAGAATTTAAGACAAAGGAACAGAGTGCTAAGTTGCTCATTACCGTTTGTTTGTTTGTTTGTTAGCAAGATTATGCAAAAGCTACAGGACAGATTTTGCTGAAATTTTGAGGAGATGTTGGTATATAACTTTAACCAGAAGAACCTCATTGAGATTAAAAATCTCATTTGCAAGAGTGTCCTGGCCAAGACAGGCTGCAGCACATTTACAAAGTTACAGACATAAAACAATTACAGACACAGATACAGACATATCAATCAGTTAAGTCACAGAGCAGAAAATTTTCATACATTTATAATACATCACCATAATCAACCAGAGGCATGAAAGCAGCAGCAACAAGACGTTTTTTTGCAGCAAAAGAAAAACAAGACTTATTTCTGAATTAGAAGCCCAGTCGCAGCCTTAGCTTCTTTACAGGCTACTCAATATGAAGCTTAAACGACTCTGATTGAATCATCGATCACAAACCCAAGGTATTTGTGACCCTGAGCTGTAACAATAGATGGCAGGTTCTGTGACTTCTGTTTCAAGTTTGTGAACATCATCAGCATTGTTTTTTCAAATTCCAAACCAACTATATGTCCCTCAGATTTTCCTGCACAATATCAAAGCCCTCCTGCGGAAGACAAAGGGCTTGATTCTGTGTGGGGGCTGAGCAATAAGTAACGGTATCGTCCGCATGTAAATGAAAGATACTGTCAATATACAGAGTAAATAAAAGTGGTCCCGAGACTGAGCCCTGTGGAACACCCTTTAGGACCTGAAGATATCCAGAGGTTAAGCCATCAGCTTGCACACACTGAGATCTGTTTGACAAATAATTACCAAACCAAGAGACGGATTGCTCAGACAGACCAATACTCTGGTCTATTTTTTGAAATGACATGGTCAACAGTGTCGAAGGCCTTAGACAAATCAATAAAAAGAGCTGCACAATGCTACTTAAAATCCAAAAAGTTAATAAAATCACTGACTACTTTATGAGCAGCTGTAGTTGTGCTGTAATTTTTCCTAAAACCTGACCAATACTCTACTGAAATCTTACTAGATATTCATCAGTCTTTGACTTGATCACCCACAAGTGATTCTAAAATCTTTGCTAAAACACACAATTTGGAAATGGGTCTGTAGTTGTTTAGCGGGGTGGGGTCACCCCCTTTAACAGGGGGAGGACAAATGCAGATTTCCAAATGAGCTTAATCATACAAGTGGGCAAGGACAAGTTAAAAAGGTAAATTAAAGGAGTTGTGATAAAATATAAGGATAATTTTAAAAAATAAGGCTCTAAAAGATCAGGACCTGCTGGTTTCGTGATATCTAAAAGTCTAAGGGCATTGTGCACCTCACTGACAGTGACTGGCCTGAAGTTAAAAAGCTCTGGCACAGTTACATTAAAAACAGAACATACAGAGGATTTATTTGACACAGTGTTTACTGTGTCAAATAGGGATCAGGAGCTAATAAAATGATCGTTAAATAAACTCAGCATAGCTGATTTGTCTGTAATGTTTTGTGCAGTTTTAACGATGCACGGGGGGAGGTCAAAACCTTTCTGATTCCCTAATATTGATTTGATTGGTAATGGCCCAACTTAAAAATTATTAGATGTTGGTGGTAATCAAGATAACCACCATTACCGAATGATTCTATTTGCTCAATAACTGTCTAACTAATAATGATATCAGCATGATTCTGAATGCTAGGTGTGGGTTTTCAGGGTCAAGGAATCATATTATGATGGTAACTTTATCTTGGAACTATTGCTTATAGATGTTACAGCAATATGTGAGCTACTTTGGCGGAGGTTTGCGCTCTCCGAGTACTTCTAGTTTATATCTGCATTGAAGGACTCATTACTACGCCACTTTCAGTAATAATAATACATTTCATTTATAGAGCGCTTTTCAGAAACTCAAAGACACTGCACATTGGGTATAAGATTAAAACTGCGGGGGTATATCAACCAGAAATATTTCAACACTTTTACTCTTTACAACACCACTTAACAAAGACCCATCCCTTTCACTTTTCAAAGGAATATTATTACCAGATTGGAAGATCAGGGGTGAAAAGTTCTTCCTCATAAGAGGAGGCTTTTTCTGGGCCACATGTCATTCAAAATTAAACGCAGAGTAACATTAAAATAATCTTCTTTTAATAATCTGTCACAACAGATAAGAATAAAATTAATGAACCTTTTTATTTTTAATCCCTCTTATCCTCAACTGCTTCTAAGAATGCTTTAAGAAAATGCAGGCACTGGGTGGATTAATATACATTTTATGCACAATAACAGAGGTACTCAGGATATAAAGGAGACATTATGTGGACAGAGCTGCCTGCTTCTGCTGAGAGTGCTTATATGGTACTTGTATAAGGTATGCTCTGGTGGCACTATGCATCCAGGAGACATTAGTGCAGCAGTACAAGTGACACTGTAATGTACAACAAGCTGTACTGAGGATTAGCTAGGGTGTTGTTGTTTGCTACCAACACAATTATTTCATCTATCATTCTTATGAGTGCGATTGTTGCCATGTAAATGTTTTCACTGAGCATGTGGAGACAACAAACACCAGTAAAGATGCAACGTGACATGGCACCCAGTCGTTTCATTAAGCGGTGCAAAGGATAGACAGGTTGTTATTTTGAAAATGACAACTAGCTGTACAATCACCGTTAATTGTTCCACAGGGGTACTGCACCTCTGCCAAGTTGAGCTCAAGATATACAGAAGAAAACACCCTATTTCTAAACACATCAAGCTGAGGCGTACATAATACTCACCTTCCTGCTGAAGAAAAGAAAGGATCCAGTGCTTTGTAAAACCTCCGTCTCTTCTTGTAAATCCCCTCTCCTGTGGAATAAATTAGGCCGTGGATGTGTGCTGTAAAGGTGAGACATACATAGTTGATGGCCCTGTGATTAGTCAACCAAGCGCATGTTACATGATAGAGATAATAGCAGTGAGTTAATTAGCATTAGCATGGAATACATTTTGACGGTGTAGGAGTGTTGTTTTCTTTCTCCCTGTACTGGGCAATGGGGGATGGGCTGCAGCCGTGGGATATAAGGTAATTAACTTATCTAATGGAGACGTGTTCTTGAGGCTCCCTTTGCAAAAAAAAAAATGGCTTAGTCGCTCCTTTTTACTTCCCTTATATGGGCAAGTGGAGCAGTCTGAAATAACATTTCTGTAATGGGGACATTTTAAGTGTATAAGACTAAAATAGACATTAGTTAGCTAGCAGCATCACCATGAGGATTTATGAAGGAGGGGGAAGCTGTTTTAAAGTCCATACAATAAAGAAGCTGCATGTTTGAGAATTAATTACATCTTTATTTGTGTTCCTTGACCTGCATAGAATGTACAGAAGAAAAATAATCATACATTAGCATAGCCTGTGGCTTAGTATACTCACTGTGCTGCTGTGAACTAGCTAGCAATATTATGTTTGAGGACATACAAGAATAAGTTACAATAAAGTGGTGATTAAGTATACATAATAAATATACAGTATGTTTATACATGAACTAAATCCTTATTTGTATTATTTGGCCTTTTAAGGGCTGTGCAGAAGTAAGATCGCTAAAGAGTACATCAGCATTAACATTTGAGTTAGTGTAGCCTGATCACTTTGAAATATTATGTTAACCTGTAGTATTTCTGTGACGACATATTAAATCAGAGGGAAATTGAGTGGGTAGCAGTTTTAGTCAACACTTACATTAATGTTGTGCCAAAACCTTGTATCTCCATTTTTCATTATTTCTTTTTTCTTCATAAACAGTGCCATTGATGGGTTAGGCATTTTTTTCAGTCAAAAGGATAGAAAATTACTGAGATAATTCAGTAATTATTTTTAACAAAATAAAGCATTTTTTCCATTTTCTCAGAAGCAGCAATTGCAAAAACAGGTTTTCACCCTTAAATATTTGTTTCTAAACACACCTCGTCCTCGTCCTTCGGGCAAGGATCCCTCTTGTTACAGTTGGAGGGATCCTTGCCCTTAAGGCGAGGACCCTAATAAATATAAATACATATAAATAAAAAATAAATAAAAAATAAAAATATGGCTACTGGCTGGCTACTTAGAGAAATTAAGTGTCATCATAGGGGGGCCTTTGGGACCTTCTTCTTTACCCCAAATCCTGAGATTTTCTAGTAAACTTCATTTTCATTGCATTAAGTAAAACTTCTGCTGTTTAACATGTATGTTGGTCAAGCTCCCACACGCTTGATTCATTAACTGCTAATAGATAATATATTAACCCTCTGTGTTTTTGACTTAATGGACTGAATAAACATAATCGAAAGAAATTTCTTATATCTATTCATTTATTTTTTCTTTTAAGTTTTTGAGGTTTGTTGCCTATAGGCAACATTTTACCATACGGGTACAAAAGTGAAAAAACAAAGTTTTTTTTAATTTTTTTTTTTTATTTGATCATCATTTATTTCATAAACATGTGTACAATTTTCAGCAGCTTCATCAGTTTAAGAAACATTTCATTTTAAACTTAAAAACACTATAAAAGGACCTTATTCAACAGATTTCTTGTGTGGATGTTGCCTGTAGGCACCACTGGACCTTTAGGGAACAACTAACCTACAGGGTATAGGAATAGCCTTAACTTTACTTTTCTGCAACCAAAATCAAATTTATTTTTGTTAAAATGTAAAAAACAAAACAAAATTATGACGGATGGTATTCTTTAGAACATCATGTACACCTGATTTGTAGTTTTTTAAAATGTATTTATTTTTTTGACCCCCTCACTTGGATTTCGAGTGTATATCATATCATCTAATGTCACCGGCTGATCTACAGGAAACCTTGTTCTTCTGCGCGTTTATTGTCTTTTTGGGGGCTCGGGCTTTGGAATGAGCCATGAGCCACCATTGTTCTTCCGTGCTTTTATTTATTTATTTTTTCTTCATCATCTTCCGAACAAAATTTCGCCGCCCTTCTCCTCCTAGGGCTTTGAGAAAACCCCACAAATTATATGTCAAAGCGTACGGTTCGCAAATTTTTGGCTGAGTGACTAGCGAAAAACGGTGAAAAAAAAGCCCATCTGAAATGAATGGGGAGACTCCCCGAATACAACAAAAAAACACTACTTTTCCCACCACCACTGCTTCGCCATACTTTCACCTACAGAGTTCATTCAAGCTCTAAAATGCAGCCGTTCTTGTGCTCTTTTCAGTAATGTATTTGGTATGACGATAGTGTTTAGGGTTTTCGATAGGCAAGCCTTCAAAATCCCCCTGCGTCAACCAAAATCGCCTGAAAATCAGCCGGCTAGAGTGGGTGACATCATCAGCTAGAGTGTGGGGGAGCTGAATTTTTAACCTGAAACTTTTGCGAACAAATCGTGATAACACCAAAACGATGCATACGAGGGGAGTCATTTTTTCACAGAACTTTTGCCGAGGTCCCTTGGACTGATATAAACCCATTTCTGAAACCAGATCTCTTTTTAAAATTAAATGAGAGCCAGCTGTTCAACCCAAAATCCATGACGTTCTCCCATTTAAGCCAATACATTCTGAGTTTTACTCCTCCTTCTGGACTGACTGTTTTTGAATTGCGATAACTCTGTCATTTCTCACAGTATCTGAAAAAAAATCACATAGTCAGAATCCCAAGATGTGTCCGACGCTCACGGTCATTTTGCTTTTCACCTAGCATGTATGGTTTTTGAGTAATAACTACTTGTTCGTGAGCCTTTCAGAGGCAGAAATCGCATTGAGATAGTCATTCAAACTGCAGCACCTGGTGTCTGTGACTGTTGGTTACCATGACAACGGAGCTCTTTCTCTCCCTTTGAAGTTTCACACACAGGTGTTCTGGTCTGCGAAAGGGTGCGCAGTGCGTGCGTAGGTGTGTGTGTGTGTGTGTGTGTTGATGAAGTTAAAGGGACCTCAGTTCACACAAAACCCCCGCCCATAAAGTGCCAAACACATCCACACATCAATGTCACCAAAGACAGCCACAGTCCATTTTTAGCCATAATGTTGCCACAGCTGTTAGGGAGGGTAACCACCACCAGGTATATCAAGAAGACAGCTGAAGATCAGGTGCCAGGTGATTGGCATCAGCTAATCAAGCCACACATGACTAAAACACATGAATAAGGTCTCCTGTCACCTCTCCTGTGTTTCTTAACCATTTCACCATGTCATTGTCCAGCTGCATGCTGCTTCAGGCTGGACTGTGATGATACCGAAATGCCCGGCCGCCGCCCAAGCCCCCCCTCACGTCTAATTAAAAAATATAATTGCGTTCTTTACAAGTTGAAGTTCTCAAAATGTCATGTCTGTTCACAGCATACCACTTTACTGAAAAGAGACAAATGCACCTACAGACTTTTATTAAATAAAAATGGTGAAAGCAGCTGTGCCCTACAGTCATTATTTCTGTACAGATACTGGGCTGGTAAGGGCATCACTTGGTCTTCTTGCGTTTGCCTTTGCCTTTTTTGGCCTTTTCGCTTTCGTCCTTGTTCTTTAGGGCCTTACGAATTTTGTAGCCCCTCCACCAGGCCTGGGCATAAATGGCAGCTTTGGCCTTCAACTCCAGATCTCTCATCTCCTGTTGTCTCTTTTCCTCCTCAAGCCGTTTTTTCTCCAAAATCTGGTCATACTCCACCTTCAGGACAGAGAAGACGAGTTCCTGTGTCCTCAGCTCCTCCAGCTCCCTCTCATATTCCCCTTCAGCAAAATCCAGGTGGGTCTGGATTTTTGCCATATCAACATCAAAAGTTTGACGCAGGCACTCAACTTCTTTTTCCATTTTCTCAATTTCCTCTTGGATTACTCCCTCTTCCTCTATGCGTTTAAGGTTTAAATTGTGCAGTAGTGCATCAATTTGATCCATTTCCTGCTCTATTTGGATCATTTTTGATGTCTTAACAGGTAACGGGGACTGAAATCCTGGAGTTGGCAAAGCTGCATCCTCTTTATTCAACTCCTCTAGCAATTTCTGAAAATGGGCAGTCTTTGCATTTTGCTCTAAAATCATTGCATCTTTTTCCTTTACTGCTGCAGCTAGTTTTTCATCCATTGAATTTAAGAGGTTCAGTATCTGTGGAGAAAAGGAGACCTCATCCAGATCCTGCTCTAATTCCTCTTGCACACTGGTTTGCAACTTTTCCACCACTTGGCTGCAACACCTTTTCAGCTCATTAATTAGTATGGACTCATTCTCCCCTACTTCCACATTCTGCTCAGCCTTCAAATCAGAAATGACATCTGGATGGGCTTGGACAAGCCTGAGCAGACTCCGGACAGAGCCTTGAAAGACCTTCTTGACCTGCGCTCTTTTTTTACCATCTAATACCTCCTGTTCCCCATCAGACACCTGCCCGGTACCCTCCAGTCTTTCTGTTAAAATCTGATACTCTTGAAGTGCCCTGCTAAACCTCTTGTCTGCAAAACCAGACACACTGTTGAGTTTGAGAAGGGCAGGAAGAGTTTCTGCTAACTCAGCTTGATGGATGCAGTTTTCCAGTAGCTTTGAGAAACACTGAGCCTCAAAGATATTGGAAAGTAAAAGCTGCGACCTCCCTGACTGTTCACTGTGGCTCTTACGATCAACCTCAGAAGGGATCTTTTTCTTGGACGGCACTATTGTTCCTTTTTTAGACATTCTGCTACTTTTTGGGGTGTTTCTTTGTGTTTCTTTGCTGCCAGGATAGTAATGTAAAGATGAATTAGGACTGTGGGTTCATATACACTCTAGTTTCTCTGATTCTTGACCAAAGGATCAAAGGATCCAATTATTCCCTCCTTTGATCCTTTAGTCCTTTGACCCAGGTTGCCTTGGTTACGCAGAATGATGACATCATACACAGCTGTCAGGGAAGCCAGGTGGAAGAATTGACCTTTCGCTAAGCCCCGCCCCCCTTGGTTACTGTTGCTATGCCTGTCAAGCTTTCCCTCCTAGAATGAGAAATATGGAGTTTTTAGCGATACAGGTGAGTGATATTCCTAAGGAAATATCTACAAATTTATGGACAAATTCTTCAGAGATATCAGAAAGAAGCAGACATAAGGTCTCCAGTATGTTTTTGAGAGATACATTAACCAAATTAATTGTTGTCAGAGTTCAAATGAAGATGATGTTAAAGTAGAGGGGAAAGCGCAAAGATCTTGTCAAGCACTCCATGTGTTGACACTCCACGTTCAAAATAATCACATACAAGAACTAGAAAAGCACTCAGAGAGCGCAGACCTCCGCCAAGCAGCTTCAGTCCACCCCTAACACACATGCACACATCTATTAGACAGATACATGTATGCACATGTCTGTATTCCCTGCTTTGGAAATCCCCCAGTCTACGGTTACCATGACAACGGAGCACTTTCTGTCCCTTAAATTTCACACAAAGGTGTTCTCGTCTTTGATGTTTGGCCCTTTGATGTTGAATTCCGGGAATGCCCGGCGGACACCCGAGCCTCTCTCATGATTTCCATGGAAATTGTCTGTTTAAAGAAGTCCTGGATCCGGATTGTGATCCGGATCAGTCCCAAAATCTAATCATTTCTTCCTAATCCCATTCCACACATTTCCTGAAAATTTCATCCAAATCCATCCATAACTTTTAGAGTTATCTTGAACATAGACAGACAGACAAACCAACGCCAGCAAAAACGTAACCTCCTTGGCGGAGGTAACAACAATGTTCCTATGTATGGCAGGGTAAGTCGATATATATTGTTTAAATTTAAATTAATGTTAAGTTATCTTTCATTATTGTTGTGTTTGCCCCTTTCTATGTAGTATGTCAGAACTTGTGTCTATCTGTTACGAGTATTTCTTTTGCTCAAATATTACCCAGTGGCTCAAGGTTTAACAGAAGAAACAAACTATTGAGATGTCTTTGTTTGCTAATGTTATCTTATCTAACACGCATAGCTATGGTTAGCTAATGTTAGTTAGCACCTAACTTTAGAACAGGGGTCTCACACTTGCGGCCCGCAGGACGATATTTTTTGTGGCCCCCTTCTTGACATCAAACCTTAGTGTTAAACCTGGCTCACACTACAGGATTCTCGGCCCGATTTAACCCAGATTCAGCCCTCCCGACAATCGGGGAAGAAATCTGGTCGGGGACCAAAATCGGCCTCGACGTTCGACCATGATTATCTTCTAGTGTGAGCGGGTGACAGATCAATCTTAAGCCCCACGATCGTCTCACAGACTCGTCTTGTCGACCTGTGGCAAGACCACGAATGTTTGTACAACGTTTCATGCAGAGATTATCACAACCAATGTGAAAAGGACAAGCGTTGGAGAGAAATTGCATCCGCATTAAATATTCCAGGTGAGATAATAATGTGGCAGAGTGCCACAGGTAATCACCCCAGTGCTGATATCCAGGACAACAGCTCTCGCTCTCATGTGATATTGCTTGTATACATCAGTTATACAAGCGCATTTTACTAGTTAACAGTAATAAGCGAGAAGGAATAATGATTTGTTTGTTTAACTGCCGCACTAGTCTCCATATTTTGTCTCAACATGATCCTACGTCAGATCACATTGAGCGTCTCTCTGGTCCGATAATCTTGATGAAATCCGGTAGTGTGCGCTGGTCACGATTTTCAAATCTTGTAGTGTGTGTGTGTGCTTAAGATTTAAGAGAAGATAATCTGTCAAGATTCTCTTTATGTGTGTGATACAACCTGATTTCAGAATCTTATAAGATTTTTAAAATCCTGTAGTGTGAGCCAGGCTTTAGTGCGGCCCCTGCATGTTTGCCAAAGCACATATTTGCCGAGTCGTTGCGCATGCCACGCTTGCCCTGGACTTTTATATAATCTTTTTTATCACTTATGGCAGGGGTCTGCAACCTTTTTAATCAACAAAGCCATTTGCCATTCATGTTCTGAAGAACCCATTCATGCACGAGTTATTTCGTCTTGTCGGACAGAATGCTTCCCCATCACTGAGGAGTTTTTCAGTCATTCCCTGTTTTTATTGAACTCTGGTAGTTGGCACTCTTTCGTGGAGAAGTTCTGCTCTCCTGTGACCGTAAACAAGACAGCTCACTGAGGGAACGACAGAGCCGAGGTGCACGTTGATATGAAAGAGAGAAAAAAGCGCTGACGCTGCGCAAAAAACAAAACGGAGGATCCTGTTCGTTTAAAGTACTAATTTGTGACGTTTTGATCCCTTGTCTGCTCATCGAGAGGATGATTTATCAGAATATTATCTAAATCACTATGAATTTACTGTAAAAGTCATCCTGTGTCCATCTGAGAGATGACAACCTGCGAGGAGAAGGCCACCCGCTTGGGATTCAGTGGTAAGATCTCGTTTTTTATGTGGATTAGATTAATCAATGGATAAAATCAATACCAGTTTATGAAATTGATGCGAGCTCCCAAAACAAGAGAAAAGTTAAACAGGGCTGGGATAAACCAGACAGAGACGGACGGGAAAACTAACGGAGTTCAATATGACTCATAAACGAACCAGCAGACACCGCGGTGCGCTCCATAACGACACAGCTGTGCATCCATAATGCGCACACACCTTCAGGTCTGTGTGGACAGGTCTGACTTTGTCCATAACTACACAGATAAAAGTGTTTCCCTCAAGTTTTTATGTAAGAAAAGAATCAAACACTGGTTATTCAAATAGGCCCACTACTGATTTATTTATAATGATTTAGGGGAGACTGGGGATAGTTGTAACACTAGAAGAGTTTAAACACCACAGTTTTCTCCTGTCAGGTATAAGATAGGGGTCACATGGTGATTTCATTTTTTCCTCCCTGATCACATACAGGGGCTGTCAAGGCTGGAAACTGTTGGGTATGGACTTTACAAAGAAAATAATGTTAAACAAGAAATGTACTACATTTGCTTAGTTCTAAGACTTACTGTGACTGAAACTGTTCTCTCTCAGGCAAATGTGATGCATTTCTTTCTTTCTAATTCAGACGGCTTTGCTTAAACAGCAAAGCTAAACAAAGCTGAACATTGGCTCATAGGGGTGGGCTGGGTTGGAAACAAAACAGAAAAAAAGTAGGCAGTTCAAATCTACAAAATTTCAGTGAAAATGCTGGTGCTGGCTGGGAACTTTTTTGACAAATGCTGGCGGGGAAAGCGTTAATAAAATGGATCTTTCTTCTCTTTTTTTGAATACTTGGGACCCTTTTTTAGGGAATAATTTTTGCGGCCCAGCCTCACCTAGACTGTAGTTCCAGTGGCCCCTCGATAATTTGAGTTTGAGAACCCTGCTTTAGAACAAACGTGGGTGCTCTTGTGCTTTATCCACACCCAGCATCTTTCCCCTTGCATCTTGGGCTTGGGAAAGGCAAAAAAAAAATCAACATCACCCTCCAGACTTCTTGGATATCGACTGTCGGACTTGCTAGTGTCCAGTGTACACTCTGCTTAGGCATATTGTTTTCTGCCGAAAGCTTGACAGGCCTCTCGTGCATAGTTTTTCAACAGCCTTTTGGTTGCCAACAAACTGCTTACAAGGACTACAAACATGGCGGTGGATGCTACCCTGAATTAAATCTGTCACTGTGACTTTTCTTTTATTTTATTATTTTTTTTAAGTTTATGTAAGGTACAGGACATTTCAGAGTCAGTATGGCTAACCTAAATCTGTCACCGTGAGGATTTTATTTCATTTTTTATTTTTTATTTAGTTTATGTAAGGCACTGGACATTTCAGAGTCAGTATGGCTAACCTAAATCTGTCACCATGAGGATTTTATTTCATTTTTTATTTTTTATTTAGTTTATGTAAGGCACTGGACATTTCAGAGTCAGTATGGCTAAACTAAATCTGTCACTTTGACTTTTTTGTTATATTTTTTTTGTTCATTTAGTTAATTTAAAGTACAGGAAGTCTCAGAGGATTTCCTGTAGGTTGCCTCAGCCTTGTATCACTGTGTTTATTCAGAGCTTCAAACTGCGGCAGCTGCCATATTGAAATACGATGACTTAAAGAAATTTATTTATTTATTTTATTTAAATGTGAACCTTCTCAGCCTGAAACCTCCAATCACACAGCTGCAACACAGTGACCTGCTGTGTTATCAGCCACAAGACCAAACATTCACAGCTCAGACTATTCCCTCTATTTATCAATCTGTCAATATATCTATCAATCTGTCAATCTGTCTGTCCATCCATCCATCTGTCCATTTATCTAGCTATTGATCAATCCATCAATCTGTCCATCTGTCATCAATTATTTGATCCATCCATCTATCCATTAATCTATCTATTGACCAATCAACAATCAGTCCATCCGTCTGTCAGTTGGTCTGTCTGTCCACCTGTCTGTCTAGTCATCCATCCATCCATCCATCCATCTATCTAGCTGCTTGTCAGTCCATCCATTTTACTGTCTATCTACTGATTGATTGATCAATCTGTCCATCCATCTGTTGGTCGGTTGGTCTGTCCATCCATCAAACAATCAATCAATCATCTATCCATTTATCTGTCTTTCTATTGATTGCTCAATCTACCCATCCATCTATTATCCATCTGTTAACAATACTGTCATAGTTTCAGGCTGTCAGCAGAGTCTCTGATCGTCCTCTGAGGAGAACCCCTGTTTGGACAGTTTGGACATTATTAAAAATCTCCTCCTGTCCTGCCCCAGTCCAGTTTGTCTTCTGTAAGTTATTCCTTGCTGTAAATTCTGTACTTATCACATTTGGTCTTTTTTAAATTGTAAATACTTTGATGTGATTTTGTTTTGTTGCACCTTATAAAATGATAGCTGTTGGTTGGGTCCTCGCTCTGTCGCACTGAACTGTCAATCAGTGAGTGAGTGGCATCATCTACCTCTGAGGAAGAGTTAAAATTGAGTTAAACCTTTTAAAACACTGCCTCACAGATGCCATAATTTTGACCAAATTCCTCTAAAAACATCATCTATTGCTAGTATTTTTGTCAGGAATCCATTCATGTCAGTTTTAAAGCTGTAGGACTTTTTTTTTTTTTTTTTTTGTAGCGGCCTAACTTCCACATGTTGTGTGGAGCTGTATCCTACTCACCCATTCATTTGAATGAGAGGGAGGACTTCTTTGGGACCAACTTTGCGGGGGCCTCATTCGGAAACTGTTTGAGAAACAACAAATTACTTCAGAACTTTAGATCAGCATGGCCTACTCTGTCACCTGTCCACGTTTCAACCTGATACCATTTAAATTTTGTGTCTGGACTAAAATTTTATTTTGAAAACCAAATTGCCAGCTTCCTGTTGCAGATAGGCCTTTGAAACCCACCCTGGCATTTTTTGGGCCTCAATGAGACAAACGTATTGGTGATGGTTTGCTCTCTCTATGACATTCCCACTGGGAGTTACAGCCATTTTAGTGTTATTTTTGGTGCAAAGGTGGTGCTAGAGAGCACATTTTGACATGTTGGGGGTTAATTTTTTCACTTTATAAAATGTTTCACTACAACTGAGGTGTGTGCCAATTTTGGTGAGTTTTTGACCATGTTTAGGGGGTCAAATTAAGGTTCAAAGAGCTGCTTAGGAGAAAAATAAGAACCCTTGAAAATAAGGGTACTTGCCCTTCTAGCAAAGACCCTTTCCCTTAGGGCGAGGACCCTAAATATAGTCAAAAATTGTGAATCAAATGGACAGTCCACATTGTAAAAATTATGCTTATAAAAACAACAATAAACCCTTAAACCAACGAAAACTACCAAAAGCCAGTTCTTGCATAGTCGACAGTGACTTTTACTTACATCCCACCCCTTATATAGCAAAAAGCAAATCACAATGCAGAATTTGGCCTCACTCTGGCTCTCTCTGCCCCCCAATTCATATCAATTAGATATTTACATTTAAGATTTTTGATCTTATAAATCTGCAGCACTTATTAAAAACAGCCATGTTAGTAATGTTATATGTAGCATTTGAGCTAATATGCTTATTGTGCTACAGTGCCTGCTTCCTCCTCACATCAGTGCACTTCAAAACTACCGCGGGTGGTTGTAAACAGTGAACCTGGTCCATAGGGGGTGTAGGGTGGGAGGGAGTGTATGGTTGGGGCAGGGGGTTGTCTGGAGTATGATGAATGTATTGGCACAGCCGACTTTGTGTTCCTCTTGTTCTCTCCAGTCATTCGTAACATCAAGCACTCGCTGGTGTTCCCTGTGACTTTGCTCCCACGGATGTAGGTGCATACCGCCGGTGAGTTTCAGCCACCAAAGGAATTCCCCACAGAAAGGCCAGACCATGGCTGCCCAGGGTTTCCTTTTATGTTTGTGATCTCTCTGGAGTTGATGCCCTACTCTAAAACGTGGTAGAGAAAGATTTATTAGGCGTCTGGGTCAAACATTTTCCAGGTATTTTGGTCAGGTGTCTTGAGACTCTCACAGGTTTGTGACCTACACTGGATTTTGTTTAGTCCTAGTGTCCTTGAAATGCATTATACACCTGCATGGGCCCTGTCATTTTAAAAAATGGAGAGTTAAGTACAATAGCTGAACTACATTCAACCAAGAAGCAACTTTCAGTGTTAAGAATCAAAGGTAATAAAAAATGCAAAAAACTGCAGTTCCTTCATTGTCCCCTTGAGGCTTGCTCCAAAAGTCAAGCTCACTTATACCCATTTAAATTTTTTTTTTCTTTTTTACAGAAAAAAAATACATTTTATTAGTTGTGAAAGTCACCCATACCAAACAACAATCGAACAAGGGAAGTTAGCTTATAGGCAGTAAACTGTCTTAAATTTGGCCAAATATTACAATACTCAAATGCTAACTTTACATGATTCATGTGTGCCTAAAAGGCAGGGAGAAAAAAACAGAAAAGACAACAAGTTGCGGATCTAGATGATTTATACTAAAACAGCCTGTTTTGGTGAGGGATGAAACAAAGGGAATTTTAGGCATCCCAATTTAATATGTTAATACTTGGTATAATTAGTTTTTTTCCTTGATGTGGTTAAAACCTGGATTCCCTATATCCAAAAATGTTTTGGTGAGGGATGAAACAAAGAGAGTTTTAGGCATCCCAATTTATTATGTCAACACTTGGTATAATTCCTTTTCAACCCTGAAAAGGAAAGCCTTCTGTAAAAGGTCTTTTTCTGGCCCATAACAAACTCTAGTGGAAGGACTGCATCTAGACATGTCTGTGCTGCCATAGTAAATATTTAAGCACAGTCCTAAAAAGGTGGATCCACATCTATGTCTGATGGGCTTGTCAGGCAAATTCCATGAGGATTTACACTAAAACAGCCTGTTTTGGTCAGGGATGAAGCAAAGGGAAATTTAGGTATCCCAATTTAATATGTTAACACTTGGTATAACTCATTTTTTCCCTGATGTGGCTAAAACCTGGATTCCCTATTTCCAAAAATGTGACTAGTACCATTTGCGAGGATACAAAGTAAACAGAACCCAATTTAAATTCACATTGTATTTAATTTAGTCCACTAAGTGCCCACTTGCCTAATCTAAAATAGCAATGTTGAAGATTTGCACTGAGGAACTTGCTCTTGAGCCTAAAAGAGCAATCAAAATCCCTCTCCACCACTGTAAATACCTCAGACACAAATGCATTTTCAGGGTGCTTGGGGTGCTCTGTGACCGATTCGTCTTGCTGAACAGTTAACACAGTTACACATGAGGTGATTTCAAGGAGTGAGAGATCACAAAGAGCTCAGGTAGCACTGCAGCGCTCCAGGCATCCGGCTGCCTTTTTGTGAGATGTTTTGTTGTCCCAATTCTCTCATTTGCGTCTCCTGCCACTGATGGAGTCTCGGTCCTGAATCGCCTCGAGGCTAAAGAAAAGTCTGCTGTGAGATTGAGGAGACTCATTTTCTTAATTGTAATTAACTGTCACTGTTTCCTCTCCTAACTCTTTAGAAAATATTTACCGCATCTTAATTCTCCCCGTTCCCCAGCCAGGTGTAGCGGCTGTGGCCCTGGGGTAACGAGGGTCCTCCACGTGATGCTTCCAAACAAATAAAAGGTAAGCTGGGGTCACAAGGCACAGCTGTGCAGTGGAGTATGTGCTTACCTGTACCCAGCTGTCATCTATAATCCGACTCGGCTGCGCTCTCATAATGGACCTGATGTACCGGTGCTCTTCCAGTTCCTGGCAGCTCGTCTCATGTTACAGACAGGTGGCGTAGGAGGCGGATGGACACCCATGCTGCTTTGCAATCTGAGCAGGATTTCCGTGTGACCGCACAGGTTAACCCCGGGATTACTTGACATCTTCGTGGTCATGTTCAGATTTTCAAGACACGCCGCACCAGAGGGACACTGTTGCCTTGCTTTTGGAGTGTAGTGAGGCAGAATAATCCATGGTGCTGCGGTAAAAGAAGGACAAACCAGAGGCTGAGGTTGGTTTATGGTGGCTTTGGTCAGGAGGAATTATTGTAACTATGTCATTTTTCAACATAAAACTGTACTCCTTTTGTGATGTAGTTGACAAAATACGAGTATGTTTTATTGGAAAAACTGTGAAATTTAGGATGGCAAATGTGTTAATGGTGCATTTATGTCATGATATAACATACATTTTTAATACAGAAATGTATCCATTGCCTGTATTTGAAAGATGCTAGCATCTGAGACATGCTTCACTTATTAGAAAATATGAGCTCATTAAGTCTGTTTCAAATAAATGTCCCTAATAATGTCACTGGGGTATATTTCAACTCTCCTAGCTAAGAGAAGCTCTCTGTTCAAAGTCTATTTGCAGCCCACAACAAACTCCAGGAGAAGGACTGCATCTAGACATGCTTATGCTGCTATAGTAAACATTTGAGCACAGTCCTGAAAAGATGGCTCCACATCCATTTCTTGAGATGGGCTTGTTAGGCAAGTTTCATGAGGATTTACACTAAAACAGTCTGTTTTGGTCAGGGATGAAACAGAGGGAATTATAGGCATGACAAATCCAACGACCTCTCCCAGATGGAGGACACGCCCTGAGCTAGGTTTGTTCAAGCCACAGTTGGCTTCAGAGGCAGGAAAATATCAGTGCTGAAATGCTGAGGCCACATCGACTTCTTCAGATTGGTATGTCAGACTTGTTGAATAGGAGTTAAAACAAACAGCCTGTTTTGGGCAGGGTTGAAACAAAAGGGTTCATAGGCATTTCAAAATTCAACTTCTGAATGGATTGGTTAGAAAAATGTTAAAAACATGCTCTGGGGACACCTGGGAGATGTTTAAACTTTCAATCATGAGGATTTTCACTAAAACAGTGTTTTCTGAGTATGGTAGAGACAGAGCATAAAATCCAGAATGCTGGGATGTCATAGGGTATTTGCTGCCACCAACCAGTTGGAGGCAGAATTTTAAGCAATGTGTGTTTTTGTCCCAAAGCTGGCACAAGTGGAAGGACCATGTCTAATGCAACCACAATAAACATCACAGTGAGTGCAATGCTGGAAAGCTGAAACTGCATCCTCTTTTTGAGATGTTCATAATCTGACATTAAGCACAATGATTTATGCTAAAATAACCTGTTCTGGGCAGGGATGAAACAAAAGGAATTTTAGGCACGTCATTTCAAATATATAAATGGATTGGGCAATAAACAAAAAAAATAAATGTCATTGGGGTATATGCCACCTTCTCCAGGTAGAAGACACCACCGTAGCCAAGTGTTTTTCTTTAGCCCACAACTGGGAACATAACTAGACAAGTCTGTGTAGCCATAGTAAACATTAGAGCACTTCACTCGAGGGCTGAAGTCAGTTTAATTTTAAATTTCTATCAGTGCTGGCATGGACATAAAGGCTGTTAGTGTTTGTATTGCTAAACTTAAGCCATACTCCACACTGTAAACCAACCTGACATCATTTCACCTGATGATGTGATCTCAGCATTTCAGTGCATTTATTGGATAAAGTCACAACTTCCTAAAGCAGGTATCCATGTCTCATCTTCCCTAATTCTGAGACACAATTTTGTGTATTTATATGTTTTAGTTACTGGTGGTTCATAACAGAGTCTCTGTTCTAATAACATCGAACAGAGTAAACATAAATTAGTATAATCTGTGTTGTTTGTGCCAATAGAACAAATAAGTATGTTACTTTAAACCCTGGCACTTTTCACCCTATTTGATATAATTTGTCCACCCAAATCTGCAATTACAGCAAGGTTATTCTGTTTTCTAGTTTATTTAACATAACAAACATCTGCCAATTTACCATTTTTTTTGGAATAAACTAATACCAAGCTTCACAAAATGCCAAGGACAAATCTGCACCAAACAAGAAAATGTTACTGCATTTGCCACTCACAAATAGCTTGTTTTTATCTGCATAAAAAGACCCTGAATTAATTAGTAAAAGGTGTTTTGTCAGAAAAGAAAATTCTTCCATCAAGTGAAACAAATATTCCTCTTTTATCGCTCCGAAATGCATTTGCAACCTTTCTCTTGGTTGGAACTTTCAAATTGACGCATTCACAATGAGCCGGAAAAGTCCACATCTGAGTCGTCCTGCTGCATGTGACACATTCGGCTTTCTCTGCTGGAAATAAAAAAAGGACATAAAGTTAACAAATTGAGCAGATCTCAAGTTCAGTTATGCTCTCAGATATACAAACCCCAATTGCAGTTAAGTTGGTACATTGTGTAAAATGTAAATAAAAAAAGTGTTCCTCTGCCTATGTGTTAATATCCTCTACAAGATCCTGGTTTTTAATGCAGTGCAACTTGAGGGATCGATGGTCATGGGCATTAAGTGTTGGTTTGCGGCCATGCTGTATATGTCCAAAGATTTTCGTGGACCATAAATGATGAAATTCCTACATTCCTTGCAATAGTCCAATAAGAAATGTTGATAAACTAATTGATTATTTGCTCACCTGGTTGCTCACAAAGTGGTGAACCTTGCCCCATCCTTGCTTGTGAATGTTTTTTGAGCATTCCTTAACTTCCCAAGTCTGTTCTTGCCCCTGTCCCAGCTATTTTGGAACTTGTTGCATGCATCAAATTAAAAATGAGAAGGTATTTTCAAAAAAACTATGAAGTTCATTAGTTTGAACACTAAATATATTGCCTTTTTAGTGTATGCTACTAATTACATATAGGTCAAAATAATTTGCAAATCATTTTTTTCTGTTTTATTTATGCTTTACACAACGTCCTAACTTCATTGGAATTGGGGTTTGTAGATGGGGCTTTACATTTCCCTGATTTTGAATTTTAAAGTGTAATTGTGTTCTTAAATTGATAAAAAGTGGTTGCTGACAAACTGCTAGAAAAGACTAAAAAAACTTGCGGGGACAGAATGCCACCATTTCTGATAGGGATTTGATAATTGATATAGTGCACTTTAGCCATAAGAACCAACTTGATCAGGTCATCGGATTGGGAGATTATTTTCAAACAAGAAAGTACACTGTGATGTGGTAGCTGCTTCTAAGTCGAACTGCCATGTTGTAGTTAATAGCTTGATAGTAGCTTTATAGTCCTGCCAACTACGCTTTAGTTAAAAAAGCATGAAAGCTGATGAACAAAATGTGGAAATTTCCTTAACTTTTGTTTGCCACAGACCTCATTATCAGCAATAATCCCAGAACATATTGAAAAATCCCATAGGTTTTGATCGGGGGGAGCAGTGCAATGACAACTTCTGCATATAACCCAATAATTACCAAGCACTTGCTGTCAGGCGAAAGACTCAGGCATCAGTCAACTTTGCTGTTGTCTTTGTATTTTCTTAGGCGCCTGGTTATCCTCCTAGATTCCAAAATCATCAAAAAATTGTCTTCTTGCCATTTTGCCCATTCCTATAGCCTCTCCTTTGGGCTCTCATTGTCAGTCATGGCTGCCAAATTAGATACCACCTCAAGTGGAAAGCGAATACAATTTTTGTCTCTTTCTTGGGCAATATGTAAACCGGTTAAATCTTGGTCCCATCCCAGCAGTTCCTCTGTACACTGATGATTTCCAGTATTATCAGCCTTAACAGTTTTCTTTGCATCCCTCTGGGTAGTTTTTAAGTTCCAATTTGAAGACATTTAGTTCTTATCACTCTGCTCATTTGGATATGAAGATTCCTTTTTTCATTATCTGTTGTTGACTTCTGGCCTTCCTTCTTACACAAACCCATAAAGTTATATCAGTGTGACAGCACTTAATGAAGTTTTCAGTAAGTTCTCACTGCATCACTAAAGGTATCACCAAGAAGAAGAAAAAAAAAAACAAGAGAAGTCAAACAAAAATGAGACAAAGTACAAAGACAAGAAAATATTTGCAGGTAGGTGCTCGAGTGGTTTGGCTTCTGGGTAAAAGACCCCAGGCTGTGTTAATGCTGCTGAAAATCCTGTCAAAATTGCAGAGACTAGTCACGCTGCAGGCAGACAAGGAATCTGATCATAACAGCACTGGCAGATTTAGGATGTCATGAGGGTCTGCTCAGCTGCCTGGTAACAGTGACCAGTTAACCGTTTATATTCCCCAGCTGGTTTCAGAGCTATGGCCGAATTAATTTGATTTCTGCTCATCTGGTCTCCACTCTGAGACCATCAAACAGGGATTTACAAAGGCATCTTTTAGGTGCTATATTGTTGGGCGTTGATCTGGTCCCCTGAGGTGTTGCTTTTCTTGCTTGGTTTGATATGTTTGAACAAATAAGAGTGACTCTCCTTTTGACCAGGGCAGGGCAAGTTTTGGTGAGATGACGTTGTTATAGCTTGATATTGGAAATTTCTGGCAATCAACTGGGAATGTCTGCTGATCATCTTGGCTCTTGAACTCTTCTCCTTTAGTTAATTGAGCAGCTGAATACCCTTAACCTCATTTTCCACAGTGTGCCCGCACATCATCCTCCAGTCTTGTCAATTAGTCTGTTTCTACAGACTGCTCCACCTCCGCACAGGTTCGCTGGGAATACACAACAGGTCAGCAGGACTTCAACTCTGCCTGAAATTCGGCCAAGCAGATTGACTAAACACAGGAAAACAAGCACTCAGAGTTTCAAAATACAGTAGAAATAGTGGAAATAATATTGAAGCCTAACGCAAATCAAGGTCAGGCAGAAAATATAACTTGTTTTAACATGTTTCTCTTCCTGTTACCTTGTAAATTCATAATTACCTCGTGAAGTTGTGGTTCTCTCGTGATCTTTATGATCCTGTGTTTCAAGCCTCATGGCTGAGCTCCGCTGGAAATGAAAAAAAAAAAAAATTCATGAAGGCCACACTTTCGCTTTGCAGCTGTGTAAGCTCACACTGACTTGCTGTAGGTTCTAATAAAAAGTATTTGTGAGTTATTAGCACAAAAAATTATGTATATGGTAATTTGCCTTAATGACAAACATTCCCAACGTCATTCAAAACAACATGCAATGCAACATTGTTTAATTTTTCACTTAAGTTTTTTTTTCCACATTGCACTTTGTCATGTGGACCAAAGCCTGTCAAATGTTATGTAGCATAGTCACTTGCCACCAATTGGGGCTGTGGCCTTTCCTCTTGCCATCCGGCCCATCGTTCTACTATGACCTGGAACTACACAAACGCCTTTGAGTTATAACGCTGTTAGTTAGCAGCAGCTCGGCGGCATTTTTAAGTGAATAAATGAAGTTGTATTTTGGCTGCTCAGATGAAAATGGCATATTTACTGTGCTCCATTTGGACTTGTAGATTTTGACCTATTAAGAGGCCTGGAGGTTGGCTATGCTAGCAATGCTAACATTAGTCACTCCCTGCTTGGTCTTGTCAGAGAACACTATGTTAGCTTGCTAACTGTTTTTGTAGTTCACAAATTCAACCCAGAATGCCCTTCTTCTTGGTTTGCTTGCCTTGTTTGGTCCTTCTTTGGTTTTGGTGGCAAACTCTCTGGTTTGAGATCCATGTTTTTTGGTGGAGTTGTTGTGAGATTTCACACCAGCCAACCAAACTCTCCACAAAAGCAAACAAGAGTTTATTTGGTTTTAACTGGTTTTAACAGACGGCATCACATCACTCCTGTTCTTGCTTGTCTCCATTGGCTCCCTGTCCATTTCCGAATTGATTTTAAGATTTTACTGATCACTTTTAAAGCTCTTACAGGTCTGGCCCCAACCTCCATTTCTGAATTATTGACTCCTTATGAGCCAGCCCACAGCCTCAGGCGGGGGCCTCTTGGCTGTTCCAAAGTCGGGGCTCAAGACAAAAGGTGATCGAGCATTTTCAGGGCTCCTTGACTTTGGAACGCCCTGCCCGAGGAGATAAGGAGAGCTGAATCAGTGACATCTTTTAAATCGCATCTTAAAACACACTTTTTTAGACTTGCTTTTACATGATCCTTTTATTGCTCACATACATTAATATTCACGTTAGCTATTTAATCACCTATTTAACTACTGTTAAACTCTTCTGTTCTTACTCTCCTCACTTGTTTCTCATTGTTTTAGTCCTGTTTTTACCACATTTTTATGTTTTTAAAATACTCCCTTTTAATCATTATCATTTCTCTTCTACTTTGCTTTATGTTTTTGATTTATCTTTCCTCTTTTAATTATCCCCTATCTACCCTCTCCTTTTTCCATCTTCCTGATGTGATGCCGTTATCTATCATCTATCATCCATCATCTATGATCTAACAACTGTCATCAATTTATGTATCTATAAACCTATTATCTATCAATTGTCTTACTGTCTCCTTATCATTATATATAAAACAAATATGTCAGCTGTCTCCCTCTCACCAGTTTACCATTTTCTTTCCTTTTGTTGTTTTAATTAATATGACCCTCTGTTTCTTTTACTCTGACTCTTTCGGTCTCTGTTGACCTGATTGTTGATTCTGTTGATTTTATTTTGCCCAAAGTTCTGCCTTTTTTGCTTTTGTTCTGTTGGTTAAAGCACTTTGTAAAAGTCTGTTTTTAAAGGTGCTATATAAATAAAGTTATTATTATTATTATTATTATTATTATTATTATTATTATTATTATTATTATTATTGGTCCAGACCCAACATGTTAAGTCTGAAAGTGACCTTGAATAGTTTTCAGCAGCA
Organism: Cetoscarus ocellatus; assembly: GCA_037902135.1. NCBI lineage: Eukaryota > Metazoa > Chordata > Actinopteri > Labriformes > Labridae > Cetoscarus > Cetoscarus ocellatus. Next base: position 52,020 of record JBAMNC010000832.1, read on the forward strand.
TGCTGAAATATTGGTTGATACAGCATGGCATTAATTATCACAAGTGCCACAAGTGGCAGTAATGATACAGAAAACGTGTGTTGGCCAACTTTTTTCTTACAAAACATATCAACAGGAAGTTTTATCGAATTTATAAATGAATTAATAATAGCAATTATACCGAATAACCTGATTAATACTAATCCCTATTTAAGATTATCAGAGCCAAAAAGTACATCAAATTTAAATTTTGTTACCTCCACTCAAGGCTAAGATTAAAAACAAAAGTTGGAAATTAAAACTGGTAAAAAAAAACTATTATGCAAGTGTGAAAAACTTCAGATCTCCACTTGCAAATAGTTTCATATAATTGTGTTGGTCTTTGTAGCCCGAAGGATCAGCTTAATTAACAAGGGAAAAGGCAATTATGACTTTGTGCAGTTGTTGATTGGGGTTGGTCTGAAAGAAGAATATTAAATGCCGGGGAAATGAGAGTATTACAGCTATTAATTCATTGACTTTATGTCAGGGAAAGTCTTACGAGGAAATGTGAATGGTTTCTTTAAACATGAGTAGATATTTATCATCTGAGGGTCACGAAACAAGTGATAACATGTCACTGTCACAAATAAACATGAGGATCAATTTTACCCTAAATGAAACAGAGACACTTCATTAATTCTATTATAAATTCTGATTAAATTTTTCAGTAACGTTAAATTAATGGAGCAAGCATTCAAAGACACCAAAGATAATTGAGAGCTATGCAGATCAGCTAATATACATGTAAGTAATTAAATTGATGGCGGGAATTAATTAACTATCATTACTCATAATATATTCATGCCTTGGTTTGTCTTAAAAATAAATACAGGAGGGTGCATCTCCATTACAGGATGCTGGAAATAAACTAGGACTACAGCCTGGTGGGTTTTTTTGCCTCCAAGAGATAAATAAGTGCCTTACAGTGAGGCTACAGTGACGGGTCAACAAAAGAGTTGGGATGATTTTGTGGTTGTGTATTTTGTACTCAGCAAAATCTGTATAGACATTTTAAAAGTTAATATTAACACTTTCTAAGTTCACACCACGAAGTGCCGTTTTCCCTCTTTTTGTAGAGGTGGTACTTCAACTCATATCAAGTGTAATTGTTGAGTCCCTTTGGAGTTAAAATTTTAAAATTTTTAACACTGGACGATGTAACTTTAAATCAGATTTAACTTTAAATGTGCTAATTTTGTAGAAAAACTGTTTGTCGAGTTTTGAGATATTGCGTTCAACAGCCAAGGATGAATATGGGACTCCTTGAACTGGACTTTGACCTTTAACCTTTAAATTTTGAAAACTACATTCTTCAGTCAGAGAGCATAAGTGCAAATTTGTGTAGAAACCATCATCTAGCTTCTTGATGAACATGAGACTCCCTGATCTGATCTTTGACATTGATCTCTTAGTTTTTATTCCCCCATTCTTTAGACAGAATGGACACTTGTGCTAAATTCAATGAAGATCCATTGATTGGTTCTTGAGATGTTGCATTCACAGACAAATGATGAACATTCGACTCCCTTACCCGATCTTTGACAATGACCTCCAAATTTGAGTCGCTACATTCTTTAGTCAGAACGGTCATTTGTGCTAAATTAAATGAAAATCCTTTGATGGGTTCTTAAAATATTGCATTTACAGGCAAAGGATGAACAAGAGACTCCCTCAACTGACCCTTGACTTTGACCTCCAAACTGTAATCACTCCATTCTTTAGTCAGAATGGACATTTGTGCTAAATTCAATGAAAATCCATTGATTGGTCCATGATATATTGCATTCACAAGCAAAGGATGAACATGAGACTCCCTGATCTGACCTTCCATGTTGACCTCCAAATTTTAATCAACACATTCTTAATTCAGAATGGACATTTGTGCTAAATTAAAGGGAAATTCTTTGATGGGTTCTTGAGATGTTGCATTCACAAGCAAAGGGTGAACATGAGACTGCCTGACTTGACCTTAGACCTCCAAAATTCTATCACTTTATCATGTAGCCAAAATGCAAATTTGCGCTCAGTTTGATGAACAGCCATTGATGGAACAAAGATATTGTGTTTAATAGACCCAATGGATCAACAAATTGAACAGTCATGGAAAACCAAAAGCGCTCTGCTGTTGCCGGCGTGGAGGCAGAACAATGTGAGAAAGAATGCCAGGAGAGAAACCCATTAAGATTTAATATGAGGACTTCCTGTCAAACCTGCTTATTAATTTAAATTTATTCCAGGTACAACTGTACAAGCTCCCATCCACGCATTGTATATAAATTCTGAATATTGTGATGAACCTCCAGGGAGATGCAGGGCGTTCTCTCCGAGCGTAATGTCACTGCAGGGGAAATATTTCTTCATATAACCTTTTCCGCCAACTGAGCAGCCTTTAAGGTTTGGTGCAGATCTGCTTAATTTGAATTAACTTCCAAGGGAAGAGGTGCTGCAGCCATCAAGCATCTCCAGCAACACACACACACACAAGGCAGCAGCATCGGTTGGATTGGAAATGTGTTTTAATGATCTGTGGACTAAATAACAGCAGGTGGTAGAGCTGTAGGACTTAAGTAAAAGGACTAAATATACTGAATTAATCTTTCAAAGTGCTGCTTTCAAGTGGATATTTTTGTCCTAGTTGGAAGCATTGATAGCTGGATTCCACTTCAGATGTGTGCCAAATGAATAAGTCATGCTGAAAGTGGTGGTTTTCACACTGAAGAAGGACTTGTGATGATAGCAGGTCTTTAGATGATGAGGCCCAATAGGAAGTCTATTCATACGTTCTTGTGTAGCAGTTTCGGTCATAAGAGATCTCATAACACGATTTGTTTTAGTCGAGAAATACAAAGACCTACTGCTGTTTTGGAGTGGCGAAAAGAAGTAAATCTAAGGTTTAGCGTACATGTCAGGGAACAAGAGCAACGCCCCCTCATGAGGCAACGAGTGTGTTTACATAAATTGTTAATTCAAGCAACAGATTAAGCTTGATAAGGCAATTTGACTGGATTACTGTGGTTGTCCCAGTTTATATACGCCAGGGAAGACGTGAATTATTGATGGCTTTCACGTGTTGGCTTGCACTTATGGAACGCCCCCCTGGCAGGCAAGAGAGACAACTTTCTGTTTTACATTATGGAAAAGTTAGCAGTATTGGATTCTAACTATATGTTTTAACTTTATTTTTTATTTTCACAAGTGTGTTACTTTCAACTGGATGCATTAAACAGGGAGATTGGCTCAAATTGTACTCCCACAAAGCCCCATCTCAATGACAAAACTAAAAGAGGTGCAAATTGTAGATAAATGCTGTCAGCTGCTCCACTGTGTCTGTATGCTGTAAAGGCAGAACCTTGTAACAGACTATTCCTTTAAATTAAACTGTTTAATTGATCTGAATATTTCGTCCTTAAATAAAATAACTGCCCCAAAACGATAACTGTAAGTGACAACTGATATCCTGATACATTCAGTAAATGACAACAAGCCTGTGTTAGCTTTTAACGATGACCAATGTCTTACTCCACACATCCTAAACAACGTAATTATTGGTCCAAACATATCAAAAATATAAGAGCCGCTCATACACCTAAAGTGTTTTTTTTCCTTTCATTGGTGTAAGGGAGAGGATTCTCCAATAAAACAGTATGTCAACATACCTTAAGTGCTGAACCATTAAAGATTTTGCTTTTTTACTGACATAAATAATGTAAAAGATGCTGTTAACCAGTGGTTTTTAATTACTTTCTGTTGTGCCCCCCCTTTAAAATGAATATTTTTGTATTTTTTCATCATTATACTGCCCAGCCCTACCTCATTCCATCTTTAATATAAATATTTGACCTAAATTCACTTTAATAATTGACAAAGACAAGATATTTAAGTTTCAACTGATAAACTTCATCATGTTTTTGCAAATATTCACTCACTTCAAATTTGATGCCTTCAACATATTCCCTAAATGCTGGAACAGGGTGAACAGAAGACTGGGAAAGTTGGGAAATGCTCAAAAAACACCTGCTTGAACAGTCCACAGGTGAACAGGTTAAGCAGAAACAGGTGAGTGTCACAATAACTTATTCAACCTAATATATGAATATTGAAAATAGTTTTCACAATGTCCCAACTTCATTGGAATTGGGGTTCATAGCTTACATTTATTTCTGTAATGTTTTTTTAAGGGATGTAAATATGAGTTGTTTTGTAGAGATAAAATAGGAAAAGCCTGTGCAGCAGCTCCACACACTGGTCAATGCTAGCGGACACTCTCATAAGAAAATACAAGAACAAATAAAAAAAAAAACACAACCTCACCAAAACCCCAAAACAGGACAACAAACTGAAAAGGCAGTCATGAGATAACACAACAACATTTACAAAAATACAACTAATACAATAACAAAACGTCAAATCCTGAAACACAATACAAAAAAAATCACAATAAGGAATTATTTCGATTCTTTGTGATTTGTAAATTATCACTTTTTAGTTCATTGTAATGTTTTCTTATTTGCACCTCGAGGCCTCTGTACAGAACTCATAGATGAGCTTTGTTCAGAATTAATTTAGTCGTACAATGTGCAGATTCAAGGCGATTCTGACCTGATACTTGAGTTATCACGTTGGTTTGAAGTTTGGGGCAGATCTCAGCCCGGCCATGTGCCATTAGCTGTACAGTGAACAGGAAGACATGATGGCAAATCGGGTGCTAATCAGCAGCTCATGACAGACCAGGAAGGTATTCGACATGCTTGATGTTTGACATATCATTTCCTGTTTTCATAGCAACAAGAAACATTCCCTGTTTGTTATGATGAACAAAACATCCTGTTATAGCTAAAGATATAACGAACTGATAGAATCATCTGTCATATAGCTTACCACATGAGTTATGCAGCTAATTATCAAACTCCTTGTTATCAAGGGTCTTAAATGGAATTTCAGGGTGAGCGTCTTGATTGACACACTTGTTTACTTCATCACCTCTGGAGTCAGTAACAGCAACAACGGATAAATGCAGCTACTCGTCTTTCGTGATAAGCAGAGTAATTGTCGATTAAAGGTGCACATCACCTTCGATTTTACCAACCGAGACTCAAACTCCACCCACCTTTCCTCATGTCAATGCCTAATGGGTTTTCAATTGGCTTTTAAGAGAGACCAAGCTGTGGCCTTGACCCCCTACATCCCAGAACTTTTTTGTACTTTCCTATTGCACGATATCTCCCCCTCCTCAACCCTCTCTGTCACAGCACTTTGCTCAGAGAACACAATTAAATTTGTTTGACTCAACCGGTAACCGGTTGAATGGTCCACTCAGTTCTATAAAGTGCACCACGCTCCGGTACTGAAATGATCCAAAGATAGAACGTGAGGTTGGCTGGATGGCTTGTTTGTGGTAGCGCGGTGCTCTCTGGGAAGGCCATTAGCTGCTCTGACCTGTGCAGTTAAGAGGTGTCAACCGTGATTTGTATTGTACATCTTTGGTCTCCATGGTTCGGTGCTGATGGTCTTTAAAAGCCCCACAAGGGAGCTCTCCATTATCATCTACTTACAGACCAGGCCTTCTGTCACTCACTTCACCTCCATTAGATCTTCAAATAGAAGGTCAAGCATGGCACCAGGGCTTTATTTCTAAGAAGTGACTTTTTTATGTCTTTGGTTTTGTTCTGTCTTATTGTTCATTGAATGTGTTTCATTTTATCAACTAGAGGAACAGGTGGTAAAATGTGTAACACTGCATTCCAAAACCATTTGAGGTTCCCAATCAAAGTCTAAAATGCTGTTTGCCTGCATCCAACCTAATTCTCGATAAAAGAAAAAAAAAAAAAACACCTGCAAATCATTCAGGAGAGATACAGAGGACAGGGGCCACATTAAAATAATTTTAGAGGGCTGAAATAGTATCATAAGTCTGAGAAAAAAAAAATAAGAATTCTGAAAATAAATCAAAACCTCGAAGATCAAAGTCAGGATTCTGATAAATAAATTGAAACTCTGAGATTAAAGTTAGGATTCAAAAGTCAAAATTCTGTGGAAAATGTCAGAATTTGGGGGGTAAATTACATTTCTAAGACTGAAGTCAGGGTTAAAAATTGAAAATTCAAAAGTAAAAATTCAAAAGTCAGAATTCAGAAAAGAAAAGTCAATAATCTACAAAAATGGCAAAATTCTAAGACAAAAAAGAGTTCTGATACTAAAGTCAGGATTCTAGGATATAATTCAAAACTCAGGGATCAAAGTCAGGATTCAAAAGTCAAAATTCTGTGGAAAGAGTCAGAACTCTAAAAATGAAGACAGGATTCAAAATTGAAAATTCAAAAGTCAAAATTAAAAAGTCAGAATTCTGAGTAAAATACAGAATTCTGAGGTGAAAGACAGCATTCAGAGAATAAAGTCTGAATTCTGGGGGAACAAAAAGGTCTGAATATTGAGATTAAGATCAGGATTAAAAAGTCAGAATTCACAGAAGAAAGTGTCAGAATTCTTAGACTAAAGCAAGAATTCTGAGGGGGAAAAAATTAAAGTGTCAATTCTGGACAATTTATCACAATTATGACTTTCTTCACAAAAAATTGATTTCTTTTAATTTTCCAAAAAATTTTTCAACCTTTAAATTTTACTTTTCAGTGTCCCTTATCCTCTTCCATACCTTGAATGAAGGACCCACAAAAGAAAAAAGCGATGTATTGCTCTGCTAATTAACTTCAGTTTTGATTGATTTCGTAACTTAAATCACAATAAAATGGCTCAAACACTGAACTTCAAACCATGTGACATCAGTTCTTGCTCATTCTCACCCAAAGCCTACCGCTACAGCAAACTAACCCATTGAAGCCTTGAGCATTACTATAACAGCTGTGTTAAGCAAAATTCTCTCAACAGGGAGCGTGGGCAGATGGTTGGCCATGAATTTCCATTAAATTAAAACCTGACACTTATGAAGAAAACTTCATGTTTGTTAAGCCCACACTTAGTGGTAATGTTGTGCTACCTGCAGGTAAGATATACACCTCATTTGCTTTGACCTTGACCACCTTCATTGTCATTCCTTTCAGGGGATATTATAATGATTTAGCACACTTCATAAATCCTTCTTTCTAGACTTCCTCTTAAGTAAATGATAGAGTAAGGTGCCACATACATTATTATGCCAAGGAGACACGGTCTGTCAAAGAGGGTGAGCGTCTGAGAGCACCAGACAGTTCAAACTACCCTGGTCAACTCTGTGATGATTATGCTGTCTTCCTCCTTTTGTGCTTCACCTATTATTCCCCCTGACGTGCAAAAGTTCCCAACTCACAGCCAGTGGTTGCCCCTTCAGGAAAGAGAGCTCCTGAGAGGATTCTTCAGACAAGATGCATTGTCTTTGAAAATGGTAGACATTTTAGCCCGTGAATAGGAAATGAGGCCCATCAGAGAATCAAGGGGCACAATTTGGATGTTCAGCAGCTTATTATTGACGACTATTAAAGAGAAAGGGCATCTCGAAAACTGTGCTACTTTTGTTTTCCACTGTCACAGGTTAATTGTAACCAAATAATAGAAAAGTGCTAATGGACACACTGTGTGGCTACCCTGTGATTGACAAGTCACAACTAAGCGACAGGAAATATTTTGGTCAGTGATTAGTGGCTGAAATTAACAGAGCCTTTTATGATGAGTTGTACTGTGTAATGCCAATCAAGATGGGTGTCACAATTTATAGTTAAAGGCTACCTCCTGAAAACAATACATGACACAACAAGTCAATTTTGAAACCAAACATTTCAGAAACCAAAGCTGTGCCATAAAAGCATGGCACTGAACTTTGTTGAACTGACCAATTACCAAAGAGTTGACTGGTCAACCAATTAAAATGGACTGGGTGCGGAAGGGAGCCTTAATCCTTTGACTTCCAAACAAAGAAATACATTTGCAACAAATTATTTGTTGGTAAAATTATGGTCCTTCCTCTTCATTTAGCAACATTTCAGCTGTTATTTTTCAGATTACCCAATGGGGAAGCAGATATGCAGGTCAGCTTGCTGGTTGGCTTGCCCGTTAAGGCTTATCCTGGGCATGAATGGATTTCTTTGATTTCTGCAACAAAATGTGTGTGTTTTTGTACGTAAACATATCAGAGAGCAAAACTTAGATATGTAGCAGATGACCCAGTTTTCTGAGGAATCATATATACTTTTTTTAATCATCAAATTTCCTTCAACTAAATTGATTGTTTGAGGATCTGGAAATATGTGAAAATATTTTTTCTTACTCCAATGTACGCTATTACTGTTAGATTTCTGAGGATCAATGCAGCAATGATTCACTTCCGACTTTTTCTAGTTTTAAAAAATTATATTCATGTACAGCAGCGCCACCCAGTGGATACATATTGGTGTTACAAACACTATTCTGAGAAGTGAATAAGGAAAAATAGACAGAGATGGGCTTTATGAGGATCAAATACAGTGATATGGCTGCAAAAAGTCAACCGCACGGTTACAATGCCAGTCAAAGGGTTAAGGGGGCATCCATAAAGATTATCAGGCTGCTTCTGTTCCGACTTTCCCCTTTCCTAACCAAGGATGGCAAATGCCAGATTATCTTATGTCTTTTTAGATTATCCTACAAGATTATCCCGTGGTCTGAGGTGTGTTAAGTGTGAATTTGGCTCTGAAAATGGGTCAGGGTTTGACAATCGTAAATGTTAAACTTGTTCAATATTTACAACCAAAAATCTTCATGAGTGGGGGTAAAGCCGACGACTCATGAGTCACGACTCTATGAACTGTGATATGGAACTGAATTTAGCCAATCAAGAAGTGAGCTGACTGAGGAACAAGGAAGCAGACGTAAATAAAAACAAGCTGATCTTTATGAATGTTAAATCCAAGCAACTATTATGTTATTAGCACAACGCTCAATGCAAACAAAGAAGTTCCACAGTTGAATCAGTCTTTAACATATTTCTTCATCCTCTTTCTCAATGTCTGCCATCGCTCTCAAGGCCATGGAGCCCTCTGAAGTCTTCAGATTGGATTTATGTGGACTCAAGCAAATTCCTCCCCCTTTCACTTTTTTCACATGATGACTTTCGCAGCCCTCTCTGTGGCTTCACGGATAGAGTCATGGAGTAAGTGCTGCAGGGAGAGCTACATCTCAAGGGGGTTTGAAGGCAACGTAAAAAAAAAAAGTTCAGGTGGGTGAGTGAGAGGTGAGATGCACGTGAAATCGCTCGCAGCTTTTACACGTGCACGCTGTGAACTCTTTATTCCAATGAGGTACTGCCCCCCCTCCCCACCTCCTGTAAATAACACATCATTGAAGGTGTGCCAAAACTGCCACACTCCAACCCTTCAATACGTGCCCCGCGGTGTCTTCAAGAAGGGGAGAAAACAAAACGCTTTGATGAATGCCAAACTATTTTGTGTTTTAGTGTGAGAAAAATGGATTTTAAAGCTTCCACGGTGAACTTCTACCGTCTGCCGAAATCCCATTCCCCTCCACCTCCCTCCCCTGTTATCTCCACTTTTTTTTTTTTTTTGGTCTGGCTTCCTTTTCCTGTCTCCCTCACTCTGTCATTTCTCCCCCCACGGGGCTGAAAATGCTAATTCTTTGAAAGGAGTCATGGGATTCTGCTTGCCTCAGTAACTTTTCTCCCCAGATCCTGCATTGGATATTTTCCACGATGTGTTTTTTTGCCTGTGATACAGCCGAAATTACACTCTGTATACGAAACTAATCCAGTCTAAAGATAGATCATAGCGAGTTTATTTGTAAAGCAGGCACACAGGTGTCTCTTCTGCCTCCTTTTGCTCTTCTTCCTCGTCCACTAATGGGGGTTCATGCCCAGCCATCTGTGAAGGACAAGTGAACCTTTTGGCCGAGACAAATCGCTTCGGAGCGGGGCTGCAGCCTCTCGCTACCTCCGCACACATAGCCGAGCACGCGCCCTCAAACACACTGTCCTCCTCCCTCCAGGGGAACAAGGGAAGCGTCTGTGTTGGGTCCATAGTGTTCCATCAGGAGTCAGCCAACTGAGCCACCGGTCTAATCCCTACCAGCAGCCCTCATGGCCGCTCTGCCAAGTTCCAATTAGACCCGTAAAAAAGTCCTCAGTTTTTCCTGAGCGAGGGCCTTTCACGTGGGTTGCGTCCACCCTGCCGTGACCCACCAACCGGCCAATATAACAATGTGGCTGTGGAGGCAAAACAAGATGGAGACACGGGGCAGAATTTTAAGATGGCCTCAAGGGATGTGACACTTGTAAGGCCAAAGCGAAACAAAGCCCCCTAGTCCTGCTGGGAAACATAGTAGTTACTGCTTGCTTGGCGAACTGTGGCGACTGGAGGCAACAACGTTCAACATGAGGGCTTCTAAAGCCCACGAGACTACTGCAGGAGATGGTGGGAGCAGGCAAGTTTGCACTGTGAGGGTGCTGAATCAACTAATTTGATAGAGCTATCTTGTTGGACAAATGACTTGACTGTGGTGCCATTTCAAGGGTGACGTTTGGGGCCTGTGATGTTTTTGAATGGCGCCGAGATGCAGTGAGTAACAGAGAATATAAAGCAAGAACAGTATTGGTGGAGCAGTGCAAGTAAAACTCTTGTTATATTGTGCTCTCTCATGGTTACGCAACACTGTAACAATGACAAGAGTTTGGTTTGGTTTGAAAGCATTCATACAACAAAAAGGACCAAGCAAACCAAAAGCGAATGAATTGCGACTTTGGGTCTGTCCCAATTCTACCCCTTACCCCTTTGTTTTGCGCGTTCACGTCTAGTGAAGGGGTGTCCCAATTCTTCGTAGTGTGAAGGGGAAGGGCTAAGATGAAGGGCTACACAGCCCTTGAAACAAAGACAGACCGGGACCTCACTTGAAAGGAAGGGGTATGAGAATTTCCCATAATACACTAAGCCCGCTGACAAGAAGGCAGAGTGGGGACCGAAGGAAGCGCATAATTTTAAGTAATTATTAAATCACCAAGTAAATATTAATCATGTTTTGAACTGTTGGCCGTTTTTAAAATTTCTCGTTATAAGGAGCTAGTTTTTCGCAGCTGTAGCTACGGCTATTGTCACACCTGCCTACAACACAGCCAGCGAGCAGCTCTGGGTGATGACGTAGCGGGAATCGAGTGGTGTCTCGTTTCTCAGGAGCGTGTTTTCACCCCTTGCCCTTGGCCCTCAAAACAGATCGCCAAGGGGAAGGGGTAGATGAAGGGGTAAGACGGGGGGGAAGGGCTAAGCGGTAGAATTGGGATTCACCCTTTGATTTGGTTGAATGCATAACGTAGCATTCACTGACAAAGAAGAGTGTGGCTAATGTTAGCATTGATAGCACTTCCAGTCTTCGATCCTCTTAACAGGTTCACATCTAACAAATCTGTGCGGTTAATGTTGACACATCTGTCAGGTCAACTGGAAAGTGCCACCCTAAATGTGGCCCAAATGCAGCTTTTTTTAAAAATTCATGGCACAGAATGCAAACTGCTTCGAGCTAAACGTGTTATTACTCAATGCATGTTTGTTTTTCTGGGTCATAGTGCAGCAATAGTCCTGATGGAAGCTAGATTATACAGCATTTGACTGGCTTTGGTCTGCTTGAGAATGACCAGTGTGAAAAGAACCAAACCAAGTGAAAAATGAAACAATGCTGCAATTTCATCCCCAAACTGAACCAAGTCTGTAGAACTTTAGTTGTAAACGCAACCAAAGACACATTGGATACAGTTTTGTTTCAGGGTTCAAGTTGCAGCATTAACATGTTTTGAAGAAACTGGATTATCACCTCTGCCAAGGAGGTTATGTTTTTGCCAGATATGTTCGTAAGTTTGTGATCAGGATAATTCAGAAACTTAAAAATGGATTTAGATTAAATTTTCAGCACGTGGCCCATGAAGGAAGTGATTCTAAATGTCTTATAATAGTTGTTAACATTGTGAGATAGGGACGTTTTCCACATTTTCACTAATAATTAAATAAATTCTCAATGGATTTTAATGACTTTTTTAAGAAATGCTGTTCATGGCACAAGGGAAAATTGATTACATTTTGGTGATCCAATTCTTGATGTGGATCCAGGATTTGTTAACAGATGGAGATAGGAAAATTTTCTACATGTGTGACAATAACTGGTCAAGTTGAAACTGCCCAGGCAGAGATTCGTGCTCTCAGAGCACCTCTAGTTTAAAAGTGTTTTTGTGTTGTCAAATTAGTTACTCTAACCTGGAATTTAGCAAAGAATAGAAATAAATGAAATCTGACTTCTTTCCAGACTCCTGACTTTTTTTTTTTCCAGAGATCAAAAAAAAAAAAAAAATCAACCTGTATCTCTTTTTCAGTGGCTCTTATCCTCCTCCGTAAGAAAGTACAAACTGCCAGTGTTGAGTAAACTTAAATGGGCAGAAAACACAAGCAGGTCCAGACTCGTATGTGGGCACCATCTGGGTGCTTTAACTGCTTTAATAGGATGAATTTTATAAGGAGAGAGATGAACTGAGACAAAATGACTGACAGATGAATGGACGTCATGGCGTACAGGCAGCATCAAAAACAACTGGCAGACATAAAGTCCCCATTTTTTTAAATTACAGGGTCTTTGCTAGAGATAGGTCAATTATCTGTAAGTCATCATGCACCGTGAGTAACGGATCATTTCAAGCAAACTGATTGAGGGCTTTCGCAGAGGGTTAGAGAAGCCAATAAATACGTCTGCGTAATGTATTATAGTTTACATTTCTTCAGCTTGTGCCCTGACAATTTGAAGTTGAGAGTTTCACAGCCCGCAGTTTCGACAATTGCTGGTTTTATTATCAATCTGCACAGGCTGCCAGGCGGGTGTAAAGACCACTGATCAGAAATTGCGACTCTGAGGCTTTTTCTCCTAAGTTAGAGGCAGACAAAAGGCCATTAGAATGGATTTATACCTTCTATCTTCAATAAACCAGACCAATATACTGTAAATGGAGACAGGATCTTAATAGCACCCGCTCTTCTGAGGTAAAGAGTTCTGCTGACAACATTGTCATTGATAGCGCCTGTGTGTGTCGCCGGTGTCCAAACCTACTAATGTCCTGGGCGACCTTGCTAAATAAAGACCAGCGGATTGAGCCATCCGCTCTCCCCGCCCATTGCAGGAGCACTGAGGCTTGAAGTATACATTTGCGCGCTGCATTACACTCTCTAATAGGCAGTCAGTCAAAATAACACGCTGCCTGAAATGTCAGCGTTTACCTTTGTAATGACCAGGCTTCCACTGAAATTAATAGATCCTCAGGCTCATCTCTGGAGCTGGGTGTCTTGGAGCCATCAATAGTGGAGACTGTGAAACCACCAACGCACAGAGGCACACTTAAACCTCTGTGTTCTTCAAGAAAGATGCCTCCTGAGCACTGCAACTTTCCAGGTCGATAAAATGAGAAAACTACTGCTAGATTATTTACAAGTTAATGCTAACATTTATCCATAAATATCAATTTATGCTAACACTGATTTAATAGTATCATGTTTTTACTGCTTCAGCTAAGAAAGTTACATTATACAAAATGAACTGTGCTCTTGTTTCCTGTCTGATATTTTTAGTTCCTGCTATTATGCTGACTTAGCTGAAATGAAAGTACCTACTGTTAACCCCCTGTACTGTGATTGACCTTTTCATGGCAGACATATCTTATGAAATCAGTCACGAGGTTTGATTTCAACATTACCTATGATGTCACCTCCCAAGCCTGAAGTGTATAAGATCTTTTCTCCTTAAGATCTGTTTTCCTTTCAACACATTCTCAAACATCCAAATAAAAGAACCAAAGGAAAACAACCTCGCCAAGCTTTGACTCCCTAATGACTGCATACTCACACCTGCAGTTAAAATTAAAGGCAAACATTTAGTTCAGGTCGAACCAACCTGGGTAAGGAAAATAACCGCGAGATTCATCACACTTCAACTGTCAAAATATTCTGTTGTGAGGCAAACTAGAACTGTCCCACCCATTTGCTGTGTATAAAATGTTATGCTACACCATGCAGAATAGGTTTTTTGTTTTTGGAGAGGAGGCTGCACACTTTGTCTGGAGGTGCAGAGCTGAGCGCTCAGCTGAGTGATTTTTACTAACTTTTGTATTGTTTCACATATTGTCAATAAATGGTTGGCTAATCGATCTAATCTGGACTTGTGCCTTCTTCCAAACAGAACAAAACCTTTAACACTACATTAAAAGCATGTAGTTGATGAGCTCAAGTTTAAAAATATTGTTCACATTTTTTTTTGAAACAAAAACGTATACACCATGCAGTCATAGAGCTCTCATGTACCCCCAGTTGGATGGCAATTTGCAATAATGCTAAAGTGACGTGTGAGACGTGCGTAAACGCCATTTTCGTGTGGACGTTGAGTCCGTGTGCCACCTCTTATCATTATTGCGCCTCCGATATTACCTTTAGATACCTATGGAGATGGGGCAGTGGTCATTTTAGAGTGGAGGCGGAGCATCGCAGGGGAGTAAATATTGCATTTTGAACAGCAGCTGGACTGGTGCTAGCGTCAGGTTCCAGCTAGGGTTACAGCTGCAGGCTCCAGCCTCATTACAGCTGAAGAATTTGGTTAAAAGTTTAAATGTCTGCTCAATCAGTACTATTGTTTTCAACCCCAGCATCCAACTGTAGGATCCTCAATTTGTTCAAAAGGAAGGTTTCGAAAACAGTACAGATATATCCATATAAATTATCCCAAATTTTCATGGCAGAGTCTTGGCTGGTCCATGACAGAAAAGTATGATGTATAAATGAAAATTTTGCTTAGCAAGAAAAACGCCACACTGTACAGAAATTGAGAACAAAAACAACAAAAAATCATTGTTTTGACTCTCAGTGGTTGGAAGATAGCTGGTAACTTGTAACAAGTGTTCGCTTACTATCGAGTAGTGGTAATGTAATAAATGGTAAATATTGTAGGCTTGGAACAGAAGACTAGGAACATCTGCTGGAGGGCAGGGATCAGTAAATAAAAACAAATAAGCAAGTTATTGAGTGATGATGGTGTATTATACAAAGTACAGTGACAATGGGTACCCAGATATTTACGATTCTGCAGTGTTAATACCAGTTCAAGAAGTTTATCAACTTAATAACTCTTCCATGACAAAATGTTCAAAGTTTAATCGGCAAACATAATCCAAAGTTCGTTCTCCCACTTTACAAGGGAAATCCAGGGCCAAAGCAACACACAACAAACTAGTCCATTATGTTTATTTGTTGTGGTTTGTCCGAAAGCGCTAAAGTATCCAAGGAGATGTAGATGGAGTGGATGCGTAGCTTCAAGTTGTAGGGAGAATAAAAGTCAGGCAGCACAGCCTCCTACCAGACCACAGACAGATGCAAGCAGAAAGGAAACTGGGTCAGCTCCAGGCCAATTTCACTAGCTCACCATCAAGGTTCAACCCTTCGTAGGGCCCCTGGTCTGTATACACAAACAGAACCCTTTAAAATCTATAAACATTCCTCTTTCAATTCATATACACAATATGGTAACAACATGACATGCTAAGAATGAAGCTAGTGTTAGCATAGCTGAGAGTACAGAGCAGTACTCATCCAACACAGCTGACCACATGTTAGCATGCTAGCATTAGCATGCTAGTTAGCATTAGCATAAGCATAATCCAATTCAACCATCAAAATCATTTACAAAATACAAAGACAGATCAATTTAAACATATTAGCATTAGCATTAGCATTGTGGCTAATGCTAAGGTCGATTTAATTTCATTCATTTGGATTCAAACTCACCAGTTCAGTAGATCACAATGCACATGACAAGTTCCCCAGTCACAAGGAGGTCTGTTTGGTTTCCAAAGAAGGTTAAATTAACTATTTAGTTTCAACCAACTTAAGGTGAATTGTTAAATGTTTGGAGGTACCTCAGCTGCTGTCCCTTGGCTTCTCTCCC
Organism: Cetoscarus ocellatus; assembly: GCA_037902135.1. Classification (NCBI taxonomy): domain Eukaryota; kingdom Metazoa; phylum Chordata; class Actinopteri; order Labriformes; family Labridae; genus Cetoscarus; species Cetoscarus ocellatus. Next base: position 67,971 of record JBAMNC010000832.1, read on the forward strand.
ACACAACTGAAGGGAAAGAAGTCAGAGCAGCTTAAACTTTCCCTCCCAGGTAATGACTGGGTCATGGGGAACATGTGAATCTGTCATATAGTGTGCAAAGGAGGTGGGAGAAACCAGTACTGGATCGGACTGGATTGATTGGCTTCATTCACTTGAGCAGATGGAAAACCAGGACTGGCCTACAGGAATGGATTTCAACCCTGGGTTACAAACTGGGTGGAACTCGGCTGGCATTTTGCTGGGAGGGGACAATTGAAGTGGCTGCATCTGTATGTGCATACGCCTTCTAATGTGGTGACTCTAGCGTCATTCCACAGCCTTGTTGATGGTCCATACTGTGTTACTCTGCAACCGTAAAAACAGAGTAATAGCCTGTGTTCGCAGCAGCCATTTTTTGTGCTGGCAGCATTTGTTTTCAATTCAAAACCCATCTAGTCTAGGTCAGTGCTCAGCCATGAGAACAGAAAATGCCCTCAGTGTCAGCAAATTTTTTGCCATGCTCCCATTGCTCTCAGTTTTGGAAGAGTGTCTTGTTTGTCAGTGTGACTTTTCATTCACTGGCCAATCAAAATCTAAGAGGGACAAAACTTCTAATGTCTGCTTTGTTACCAACAATGGTGCAAGGGAAAACGAACTGCCATGTATTCTTGAGGGATATATTTCCCATTTTTCAGCTGCTATTAACAGTAGAACATGATTTCTTGACCATGTAGTCATGTTGTCCAGGTGATATTTTATTGGAAAAAAGAAAATATAATGCACACAGAGCAACTGTGAACAGTGCAGAGTACCATGAGAAACTACAGTCAAATCTCTCTCTACAGGGCAACATTCAGCACTGTCAAGAAGCTCTCTGAAACTGAGGTTAATGCGCTTCCAGTGGAAAAATCGCCATCTGTGGACACAAGTGTTATACTAAAAGAAGATGATACATATGCAATATTGTGTGCCTCACTGCAACAGCTTTTGGTGGAACCAGCATGAGAGCTTCCAAACTTACACTTTATGATAATGCTCTAGTCCCTTTGTCCATAAAAATCAACACAATAGGGGTATTTCTATTATGTAATGCCTTCTCTGACATCTCAGAAGCTGAATTAGCTATATATGTGTGCGCACTGACGCAGCTGTGTTTACCCTTTACCTTAATGCAGACATTTGCCAAGAAGAGAAACAAGAACTGTGCAGAATCATTGAATTTCTTTTCATGTTTTTTTTGTTATAAATCAGCAACTATTATGAAAAAAGTAACATGACAGGTTGCTCCACTTGCAGAACTTAACACTGGATTACTTGATACAACAAAATTTTGCGTATTGCACTACTGTGCTAACTTTTTAGTCTAGAAAGGGGTCCAGATTTAGACATTTGTCTCTGTTAATTGAGAAAAATGTTGTAAATGTTAATGGGACTGCCCTGTGTGTTTTTAAATTTTTAATTTTTTAAAACCCTGCAGCACATTTGCCTGTCTTAATGTCCGCAATACTTACTGAAACTTTCACAATAGTTCGTGAACCCCCAATAGGCTGTCAGTTCTCATATGCATAGACAGGAGCTATTAGTCTGCCGCCAGAGTGCATTCATGTGTAGTCACGGGTCAATAGGTAAATGCAGTAGGTGCCCTCACCTCCTCTACTGTTGTTCCCATATACACAATAAAATGAAATGTTAATGGATGCTAATGAAATGGCTAATTGTGGATTCGGTGCAACCATGCGGAGCTCACTCTCTAGGCCTTGCTGTTCATCGTTTATCACACAAAAGCCTCTTGAGAGTTTAAGGGGGCAAAAAAGAAATGGGAAATAATAATAATGATAATAAACATTAAAAAACAATGAAACCACAACGATTATGCATGCAGACCTGGTGCCATGTTAACCTGCTGTGCAGCATGCATCACACCAGCGCAGAGGTGACATTCCTTTGTCCCACAGATTGTGGCGGTGGAACTTTTTTAGGGTGGATTGTGAGATGGAAATGGCGGCGTGCAGTAGGCTGGCCGGCGGCAGTTTTTCACCTCAGAAACAGCCTTGCTTGTCAGTCCCGACAGAGAGAGCCGCCGAGGCCTGCTAAAGCTGAGTAAAGCTCGAGGCTGTCTTTATCTCTCGGCCTGTGAGCCCAGAGTGGTTTCAGGCAGTGATTAGTGAGGCGGATCCCACGTGGGTCACCCCTTTTGCTGGAGGAGATCAGTGCTGGAGATTTTAGGCATCTGGGCACCTTTGTAGTCAGAGCATGTGAGTGACAAGAGAGGAGAGGTGGACAGAATGGAAACAGGAGAGAAAAGGGAGGCAGGCACATGGAGAGGAGGTTTGGGGAGAAAGGCTGTGTGATTGCTGTAGCATTTAAGTACTCGTTTTTGGTACTTTTGTCAGCACCTTATATTACCTGTCCCTTGTGACTACAGGTGATGTAGTACAGTACAGCCTAGAAACAAACATAACCCATAAATATAAATCTTTGGAGTGGAAGTAAATTTTCTAACTTGATGTTCAATGTGTCCCTTTTCCTCACAGTTTTCAGTTGTGTGTTTTAAGCTAGGCTAAACTACTGCTAAAAGGACCATTATTAGATGAAAGCACTGTGATATATTCAGCATATCAAAATGTTAGGCTCAAAAATGGCTAGTTGTATAACACTGAAATTGATAAAAGTATGATATTATAACTCCAACTTCATGGTTCATGGTGATGTAATTAAATTGTTTTAAGATAAACCCTTTTGGACACAAAAGAATGCTAACATTAGTGTTAATTTCGGGAGCCCATGTTATGCTTTGTCAATTTATTGATGCACTTTACTGTATTGAACATGTCTCCTGCATGTGATAAAGTACTTTTATGCACAAAACAAAAAGTCAGTGGCATCGTGACTTTCTTATCTACCCCTATTTCGGTAGCTGCCCGAGACGGTTCATTCCCCCAGCCCCCAAGCAGATCTATACCAGTGTGACATCATACCATTGTTTTGTCAACAATATTAGAATGGACTGGGCCCATGCAGGGAAGAGGATCTTAAAGAGGCAGGAGCTATAACAGAGCATCTCAGACAGACTGAATAGGGGTCCAAGTACGTGAAAACTAGAATTTTCTTTTTTTTTTAGTGATTGTAAACATCCTTTAGCAGTCATCATGAGTATATGAACTTAAGCTTAGACAAAATATTGGCTCCTTAATGGTCCCACATTATGCAAAAACACTCTTTCATGTTTTTTTATACAACAATATGCGCCCCTGATCTGCCTAAGAAAAAATAAAAATGTATCCTGCTTGCTCCACTTTGCAGGAAATGTATACTTAACTACTCCATTTGTAAATTTTCCTGCAATGATGCCACCTCCCCCAGGGGTTGACACTCCCTGAGCCAGGTATCACTAGTTGAGGGGGCAGGTCTAAGCATGTTTATTGGACCACAATATAGTGGTGCAGAAATGAGTCCAAAACTGAAAAGTGAGTTAGCATTTTAGCACTTCCAGTTCCCACTGTCTACAGTCTATTGAATTTTACAATAGCTTTTTTAGATGATGACCTAAAAATAAGGCCCACACTGAACTAATGCACACAAGATTCAAACGTTTCACTTTGCAACATAAATGCGTCTGATGCTGCCCTACTTTTGAATCTTAAAGTGTTATTGTGATTTGAACATGGATGGTTGCCATTGAACTGCTAAAAAGGACTGCAAAAATGGTTGAGAGCTCTATTGTTTTCATTTCTGATCATTTCTTAACAAACAATATTACACACCATAGCCACAGCCATGGGCCCCAACATCGACCAAGAGGAACCTCTCGAACAAGAGGTTACAACATGGTGTTACATGTTAGAAGTGTGGCGGCTGCTCCTTGGAAGAACCGCCATGTTGTAGTTCCATAAAAGTTGGATAATACCTTTTTTACCCAGTTATCATGTTTAATCTTAAAAAAATGTTGAAATTGTAGTTTGTGAAGATTATTGTGATGAACAATAGCCTGTTAGTCAAGGAATCCAAAATGATGCTAACTTGCATTGCCGTACAACGATACGTCATCCCTGCACTACTCTATAAACATTAGAGCACAGTAGTGATGGGAATTTCATTTGTTTTTAGTGATTGGATCTTTTGGTTTCACCATTTTTCACTGATTCATTTGGTCTTAATTGTCCATTGTGTGTGAGCTACAGCATGCTATAGTTACAAGGCCTTTTAGTGTCATAAAAATGATCTTTCTCAACTACAAATCAAACTACACCCATCCTTTAAAACAAAACTTCCTTATACGGTTCAATCAAACATGCAGTAGTAAGCCTAAGGACTCAATGTACGACAGTGAAATCAGTATTCATTCTATATTCCCATGGTGCTTGCGTTCAACTGTACAGCGATAATTACGCCCATTACAGTGTCATTGATCACTCCACCAACCGTCTTTGTCACAAAAGTAGAACAACCAGCCATTTGCTTAGTAATGGAGAAAATTGTTCCATTTCAGCGGACTAACCTCCAGTCCGCCTTTATGCTGCTAAATGGAACTGATTTGCCTCTAAGACAGCACGTCTTAAGTCTGAAAATGAAAGAGAGAGAGCGAGGGAAGTGGAAGAAGAGGATCATAGGGGGGCACTTGTGCATATGTTTGATAAAGATAAGTGACGTCCCATCTACTGGTCGTTAATGAGATCTTTTGCAACAGGAAGATGTATGTGGCTCTGGCGTGATGCGCACTAGTGGGAAATGAGTGCTGAAGGGGGCTGCAGAGGGAGGCACTTCATCAAGTATAATTGCTGCCTTATACACACTTGGTCCCCGAAGGCTCTTGCTTCTCTGTAGACACCCAAGACCTTCCTCTTTTAACTCCCCCTTTTTGCTCTTCTCCCTCATGCCCTCCATCGCCTTTTTCTTTCTTGTCGTTCCCCTCCTGACCCTTTTGTGCCCTTCCTCTCCCAGTAGATTATTTCCTGTTAAACAATGCCAATAGAGCATTGTCTCTGTAGTTACAGTGCCTGAATGCAGGCTGGATTAATCAAGCAAGAACCACAATGACTTCCTTTTCTTGCCATGGGTCCCCTGTGTTCCCTTAAGCTTCACAGGGAGGAAGTTTTTTGTCTATGCTGTGCATTTATTCCGGGAAACGAAAATCAAACAGGAATAGCAGCTCTTTTATCTCGCTTAACCCATAAAGCTGAATGAGTCATAATTGATACACAGTTTTTGGGGCCTCTTTTTCCTCATTGAGATTATATAAACCTGATGAATACAATCAGAATGAACTGAGAGCAATGGGGGCACGGCAAGAATGAACAAATCATTCACCAGGACACAGGAGGTACTTTTATAATGTCAATAAGTGGTGGCAATAGCCTTGCAGTTATTTCCTTGTGCCCCATGCATGGAAGATTACAGCCTTATTGTTGGGGATTTGACTTTGAATGTGGTCTAGTACCTCCGCCTTGCCTGTCAAGCCCCCATATGCCAGACCCACTTGTCTAAGGCATGCCAGCTGGCAACAAGAGACATTGTACGTTTTCACAGCATTTCGAAAAATTAAGACACAACACTTGAATTATTACCAGGACTACAAAATTATTACTATGTTAAAGCAACATATAAATGACTTATTTAAAAAGGTCTTATAGTCTGCTCCTCCTCAACATGTTTACACTGGTCTCATGCTACCCCAAAAACCTATTTTTGAAGTTTGCTGCCCTAAAAATCTTCTCAAATGCTGGATCTTGGCATGCATATGAACCCCTCTGGTTCAGTCCTGCTCAAAACAGGCTGTTTTGTTAAGTGTGTCTGGCACAACCCCTTAAGAAGTGTATGGTCTTTAGATATTCAGCTCTTTGCTCAGATGTTTATTGTGCACTTGCCTAAAGGTGTTCCCTCCACTAGCCTGGCTCAGGGAGTGTCGTGGTGGCATATCCCCTGATAAATAAAAATTTCAGACTGTTTCAGAAAATATTTCTGAAAGATGGAGCAACTTAAAACTCCCGGGTTGCCGCACATAGATAGGCCATCCCTGCACCACTCTCATAAACATTAGAGCACAGTAGTGATAGGAATTTCATTTGATTTTAGTGATTGGATCTTTCGGTTTCACCATTTTTTACCGATTCATTTGGTCTTAATTGTCCATTGTGTGTGAGCTACAACATACTGTAGTTACAAGGCCATTTAGTGTCAAGTCAAAACCACTCTGGTCCAGCAAGCAATAGAGGGAGAGGATAGATTTTCTCATGTTGGGGTGTTGGTGGGAGTAGACACATATTTGTATGTATGAAAACCATTTAAAAGCGCCATTTAAATCTATTTCTGTCATCAATTCATGCATTTTTTTGCGTTATGAATTCAGATAAGTAATGCTATGTAGTGTTGAAGTGAACTATTGAAAGGCTTTAATGGAATAACATAATGTAATCATGCAGCAATATGTAAGAATTAGGTTTTGTGGCTCTCGAGTGGACTTCAAAGGATATTTAGTGTAAATGTACTATTGTAAAACACACAGCATCCATACTCTTCCCTCATTTGTTGACATACTAAGGATGGTGAGGCTGCTGGAAGACACCGAATGAGACCAGAAAACTAGGTCTTACATGATTAATTTATAAAACTGTGCAATATTTCCAAAATTTTTGAAATGGCAAACCATGCTTAGAGCAAGTTTTATTTTTCAACACACAAAACTCATTAATCTGATCATTTCTAACTGCTGGAGTGGTGCATGTATACAGCTGCTATAATTTTGAATACAGCATAATTGTATTGTGATTTCTAGGGCTGAGTGCTCTGCTTTGCTAATCAACATTATTGTGTCAACCCCCCACCCCACCCCACCTCTTTTTGTTTCTGAATTGATTTGCTCTCCAATTAGTCAATATGAGGGTTTCTCTCTATATGCAGATGATTATGACATGATAATGAGTGACTTAATGCAAACATATTTCACAAACAGGGCAAGAATTGAACATGGTTTCTTGATCCTTTCCTTGAGTTTGAGCAATGACGACCCTCATAGCTGACTATCCAGGGCTGCTCACAGAAATTGCTGGGCCCCTAAAAGGCCCTATATTGGGATCCAAGGCATACATGTTTTATCAGTAGCTTCAGGGCTAATCCGCTGGGTCACAATGACCTCTTAAACCCAACCGTAAACAGCTGCAAGTGGCAAAAGTTTGTTAATAAATTAGTCTGTGTTAAATGCTCTAACCAGCTATTTCTTTTTCCTTCTTTATTTCAATTTCCTGCTTTTGTACTGGTCTTAAAAAAGATTTTTAAAATGTCAAAATAAGCTGAACTGAACTTAATTTACAATAAATATATTGTACACTAATTTTTGTTTCTTCAATTACAATTAGGAGCATGGGTCACTTTTCCAATTAAACTTTCATAATGATTTTAGACAAAAAAAGTTTGCCTTGTTAAGAACCTTCCTTTAAACCGAGAAAAATCCCACCTGTAAATCCTTTTCAAGGTCTGTTGTTCAGAAATTGTGTACATAAGATCATCCTAGTTCCCCTAAAAATATCCTCAGTAAATATACCGCTGGCTGAAACTGATGCTACTTTTTGAGAGGGGCATAGTCAGCTTAAGAGTTTTTAAACCAAAACAGTGTGCGCAGGGCTGAAACAAAGGGGTTGGGAGGCATGTCAAAATCCTATATTTTAATCAATTTTTAGGTGGAAAAAACTTCAAAATGATGTTTTGTGAACATCTGGGACCAGAGTAAACTTGATGTCAACAAGTATAATATGCAACCTGGAAGGACTCCACCCAAAAAAATGTAATTTGTGTGCTGTTTAAATAAATATGCAACTATGTTGTGGTCTTCAAGCTAAGATAAGCTAAGCAGGAGCTAGCTCCCTGTTCTGTAATGAAGCAGCAACCTTTGGATTTCTAGCTCTGTCAAGAAACATTTTTTAAAATTTGCACTGTGTCCTTATCAAATGAGAGTGTCGGATGTCGTGTTACATGGCTGAAACTGGAGGGTTTATAGGCATACCAAATTCCAGTCTCTTTGTTGATTTTAGGGCAAGAAACTTCAAAAATATTTTCAGTGGCATCTGGAACTAATGTTAAGTTGTTAAAAGGAATAAAATCGGTGGCCCTAATGGTAAAAAAGATTTAAATAAGGTTTTCAAGACTTGAATTTACTTTGGACCAAGTTCCCTCTGACCCCCCTGTGACTTGGCCTCAGGAAACTTTTTCTTCCTCATAGGCAGCCATGCATCCACTGATCTGCCAGTGTTGGTTATCAGCTTGAGGACACAGCAGAGTTAGTTGCTCATGTATAAGAAGTAAATATCAAAAATAAACTTCTGTAACAAATATTTGGAAAGTGTATTTCATTTGTGATGCACAGCAGTTTCAACAATAGAGAAACTAATTGGCGTGTTGCGAAGCGGCACCAGCAATTTTGGCACAACACCCCCACGGCCATTCAAGGGATAGTGGGAGCACTGGCACTCAATCTAAAGCATTTCCAGCAGGGGCTGTTCAGGCTGGCAAAGAGGAGTGGAACTAAGTGCAACCATCAGCCAGTCCACGCAGATTGCATGGCACATCAGCGCAGCGCAGCCCCTTCCAGGATTGGAAAGAGGGGGGTTTGTTTCCTGCCAACGCCGTGGAGCAGCCATGTTCATAGCAGGTTAGCCCCTCCGCTGGGTCCGTCAGGTGGGCTTGAGAGAATGAGAGGGATGGAAATAAAGGAGTGCATGACTGGATCAGCAGATGGGGGATATTCTTTGCTCGGTGCCATGCAGCTGCGACTGCAGATAACATATGCCAGGGAAAGAGGGCAGACAGAGGCTCTGTAAACCGTGATAATCCAAACAATGTTTTCTAAAGGAGGGCCAATAGAGAGCCTAATGGTACTTCAGATGAACATTGTCAAAGGTATTGGACGCATCACAATGCAAATGTGTTTATTCTGTTGCATTTAAATGCGACAATAACGGCCTCACTGCCAAAATAATTTCAATGATTGCATCAATTGACAATTGCTCATAATCATCCTTCTGTCATGGCTGTCCAGAGAGAGGTTTGGTTGTTTTTATAGATTTTTTTTTTAATAACCAAATTAAATTTACTAAATGAAAATTCAAAACTCATCAAATCACAATTCTAACTTCACTGCTAAATTAAAAATAAAACAACAATTTTGAAAGTTGGAAAAGAAACAGTTTTGCTCTCTCAGGGCAACCATGCATAAGAAGAATAAAAAGTTGCTAAGAAACTAGTGTCCTCGTTGTTTTGTCTTGTGTAACAAGACTCATTAAGTAAAGAGAAAGTACTTACCAGAGCAAATTATGGTTCTGTTCATTTTTATGTAATTCTGCTTAATTGTCTTTGAGTCATAGTCTGATTTTTAGCCATCACTGCAATTAGACCAACAAGGAAAAGGAGCATAAACATGTTAAACACTTACACAAAGATGTGGAAGCTAATCACAAAGTTGGCTATGCTTGAATGTGTTCTGATTACAAAAACACAGTATAACATGCAAACCCTGCAGCACAATGTCCCAGAGTTAAAGTCTAAATTAAAATTGCCACACACTAAAAGGTTTCCAAATCTTGACTTGTTCAAAAAAAAAAAAAAAAAATTGGAAAACCACAAACAAAAGGTAAGTTTCAACAGTTTCTTTTTAACTTGCAGTCCTCCAAATGCACATTCTAGACGATTCAGACAGACTGCCAGACCAAACACTTGATGATAAGCACAAGATCTCACAGAAACTCATGAAGGATCAAACGTCAGGGTGCCAAAGCACACTAACTATTGGATCTTGTAGATGCTAATCTGTTGGAAGAACTGGAGGCAGGCGGTGCGGGAAATACAAACATTAGCCCCACACTGCTCAATATTGTCTTTTGACGCTCTGTTTGTTTGCTTTCTGTTGTTGTATAATGTCAAATTCAATCCATAACACACTGCTTTTTCGGTTTGCTTCCCTCCTTTGGTCCTTCTTTGGTTCAGTTTGCTTTCACACCCATGGCAAATTGAACTGAAAAACGTCAGAATAATTGCTGCACTGGGTCAAAGTATGTCATGATGATTTAAAGCATCAGGTGCCCTTCAAGGGTCAAAGGACAAAATTAAAATTCCCAAATGCAAATAACTGAACAGACTTTAAACAGGTTAAAGTTCTTTGTAAACTCAGGCAGTCTTCAATGAAAATCCAAGGCATCCAGGTGTAAAAATCCTTTATTTAAATGTACATAATGTAAAATTTGACATTTATTTAATTAACCAATTCTATGTTACATTCATTTTTTGAGAAAACTAACATTCCCACATATTTTCACGATTGTTTGAAAACAGAAAAACTATAGTTGACATGGGACAGATATAGGCTAGAGTTTGTTTATGGGATTTCGTCATCTACGGTCCGTAATATCATCAAAAGGTTCAGAGAATCTGGAGAAATTACTGCACGTAAGCGGCAAGGCCGAAAACCAACATTGAATGCCCGTGACCTTCGATCCCTCAGGCGGTACTGCATCAAAAACTGGCATCACTGTGTAAAGGATATCACCACATGGGCTCAGGAACACTTCAGAAAACCACTGTCAGTAACTACAGTTCGTCGCTACATCTGTAAGTGCAAGTTAAAACTCTACTATGCAAAGCGAAAGCCATTTATCAACAACACCCAGAAACGCCGCTGGCTTCGCTGGGCCCGAGCTCATCTAAGATGGACTGATGCAAAGTGGAAAAGTGTTCTGTGGTCTGACGAGTCCACATTTCAAACTGTTTTTGGAAAGTGTGGTCGTCGTGTCCTCCGGACCAAAGAGGAAAAGAACCAGCCGGACTGTTATAGGCGCAAAGTTCAAAAGCCAGCATCTGTGATGGTATGGGGGTGTATTAGTGCCCAAGGCATGGGTAACTTACACATCTGTGAAGGCACCATTAATGCTGAAAGGTACATACAGGTTTTGGAGCAACATATGTTGCCATCCAAGCAACGTCTTTTTCATGGACGCCCCTGCTTATTTCAGCAAGACAATGCCAAGCCACATTCTGCACGTGTTACAACAGCGTGGCTTCATAGTAGAAGAGTGCGGGTACTAGACTGGCCTGCCTGTAGTCCAGACCTGTCCCCCATTGAAAATGTGTGGCGCATTATGAAGCGTAAAATACAACAACGGAGAGCCTGGACTGTTGAACAACTTAAGCTGTACATCAAGCAAGAATGGGAAAGAATTCCACCCGAAAAGCTTCAAAAATTGGTCTCCTCAGTTCCCAAACGTTTACTGAGTGTTGTTAAAAGGAAAGGCGATGTAACACAGTGGTAAAAATGCCCCTGTGCCAACTTTTTTGCAACATGTTGCTGCCATTAAATTCTAAGTTGATGATTATTTGCAAAAGAAAATAAAGTTTCTCAGTTCGAACATTAAGTATCTTGTCTTTGCAGTGTATTCAATTGAATTTAAGTTGAAAAGGATTTGCAAATCATTGTATTCTGTTTTTATTTACGATTTACACAACGTGCCAACTTCACTGGTTTTGGGTTTTGTAAATATAAGTTAAGAAGATGAATAGAGATCTGCTGCCTCTTCCTTAAGCCTTCAGTGTTACTTCTCTTTTAGAACTGAGGACTCTGGTCAGCAAAAACGTCACTCTATAAGGCGTATTCAGCACACAGCAAACCCTTTGTATTTCATGGAAAATTGTATGTAAGTAGGGAAAATTGCTGCTGAAAGTGGACTTCCTGATTCCTACAAAGTGTGCCCCAAAATACTTCACCAGTTCATAGCAGAAACTACAAACCCAAACAAGGAAGTCCTTTTTATAATGTTTTTATCTCCATTTATGTGAAGTTTCTTCAAAAAACTGAAAGCCTGGACCAGAATCCTCAATTTAAAGAACAGTAAGCAGTGAATGACGATGGGGAAGACTGGACTAATACACGCTGACTCATTGGCTGTTGATGTGCCTTTAACAGGGATTTCTCAACACGTTTCAACCCAGCTGAGTCTTCATCAGAACATAAGGATCATTAAGATTTTAAACTATATTGGAATACCTCAAATTTTCAACGAAGACTACCACTTACATAAAAAGCTTTGGTCTCTTTAGAATCAGGACAGTCATTTGCCATCTTGGAATTACAGTTCTGGTTATCTTGGAAGCCCACCAAAGTTTGGTTAATTGGTCTGCACTAAAGTTTGAGCTTTGACATCACCAAAAGTCAAACTTTCGAAAAGCAAATGAGAACTTGATTGATCCTGACCAAACACTTTGGACATACAAGGGACCTTTGGCCTTGGCTTATGTCAACACAGAGGCATCAAATTGTTTAAAAGCTTGAAATAATGGCCTTAAAAATAAGTCAAAACCCCTGAAAGAAAATTAAATGAAGTCTGAAATTTGATTTTTTTTCAAGAAATACACAAAATTTACTAAACATGCAGCTCCTAGCATAGCATCCTACAGCATATTGGTGTTGTAAGCTGCTCTAAGGTGCCTGCAACCTCCTTGTTTGAAGTGTGAACAAAAATTGTCATGACTGTCCACGGATTTCACAGTAAGCAACACCCTTTGCAACATCTGATGTTGCTGTGCACGCACAACACATGTTGTATGTTGTAACCACACTGCCACATCAAGAACTTTCCTCACCTCGATATTTATTCATGCCCACTTCACACATCTTTCCGTCAGATCCACTTTAATGGCTTGCCACTTTGCCATAGACACAAATGCTGTGCAGCTGAAACGAGTCGCCGAGCGAAGGCCAAATCATGTCCACAGCGTGTCCAAACAAACGGAGCAAGAACTGTTGGCCGGCTCTCCAACAATGGGCCCGCCTGTCCGCTGCAATGGGTACCTCGCTCTGGCAGCAGCTGCCAAAGCCACTTCAAATGGCCCCCACTTCAGACAGGATCTTTTAGAATAGGTTCGAGCATCATCATGAGACCGAGGCTTAGCCATGGGAGGGACTAGCTTGCATAATTCTCGCGAATATGCAAAGCCTTTGAACTCGGTTGTATGTTGAAAATGGCAGTGTTGCAGTTTACTGTGCGGCTTCAGATGATGTAGAATTATTGATTTATGAATGGGAGAGGAGCTTTCTGAAAGAGATTGATGGGTTGGTGCTTTAGCTTGTCATCTTGGTGCTTAAGCTTTGTTCTCACAAGCAGCTAAGGCCATCTGGTGTGTAATATTAAGGAACGACTCACTGCAGCACATGGATGTTCCTTGAACCTTTTTGCTGTACTGTAGTGGAGCATATACAAGAGGTAGAGTTGTAGTACCCAAGCACTGTAATATTCATGGAAGAATACCACTGCTCATCTACCTTGATCTAGACCCTTAAAACAGAAAAACACAGCACTTGCAATAGATTGCTGTGTGTGTGGGTGAAGTGGTAGGAGGATTATACATAGGCAGCAGTGTATAAGTGGGCCTCTGCACAATGGCCATTGTGAGCTGGGCATCTTTTCAATACTTCCTAGCATAGATCCCCCATTCTCAGAACCATACAGTGCAATAACCCTTTGTTCAAAGAGAGAGATTACTGGCATTACATCCTTGCAGCAAATAAAAGGTTTCTGAACAGCTAAGGAAAGACATTCCCTAAAGCTTGGAGTATTCATAGAAATGTAAAGCCAAGTCTAAACCAGAGCATTTACTGTTTGTACATATGGATTTAAAAAGGTGACCCATTTACTTACAGTTATTCCCATAAATAATTTACTATTATCAAAACCTCTGCTTTTATTTTATCTTAGAGGTCACATACTTTACTCATTTTTGACAAGTTAACACTGGTCTCAGGTGTCCCCAGAATATATTTCTGAAGTTTAGATATTAGATTTTGGCATGCCTATAAACCCCCTTTGTTTCAGCCCTGCCCAGAACAGGCTGTTTTTGGTGTCTGTAACTTTAAATCCTCATGAGCTGTATCTGATCACACCCCTCCAAAGAAGTGGATGTGGCTTAGGCTATGTCCAAATTTAGACATGTATTTTTAAAAACATTCTCTGTTACGTCCATATTTCAGTTTTTTTCCTTTTAAATCCCTGTTCACATGAAAATGCAAAAATGTATGAATGCACCGATAAATGCTGAAAATTTCCTTGTAACTTTGTCCATAATATGCACCTTTTTTTGCAATTTACAAAAGCTGTTTTATTATTAATCTATTCATAACACCATATCTGACTGGTGTTATGATTCAACTTGTTCCTATGATAACTGGTGATAGCAGACATGTTGAGTAAATATTTTGTTGTTAATAATTCAATTAGTAGTTATCCACCAACTGTCTGCAAGCTCAAGAGCTTCAACAGGTTTTTGTTGTCTCTGCAAAGACACAGGGAATGCCGCTGCAGTTGCATAATCAAATAAAATGGGATAAAAAAAAAACAAAGTAAAATAGAGAATATAATTGAATTAGCCTAAATAGTATGCTGGGTAAACCAAGCAACCCATAACAAGATCAGTCATCCAAAACTAAATAACTCAGCACATTAGCTTCAAAAATTGTTGATATATTTTTCAAATAACTTTTATATGAATAATATTCCAAATTGGGAAAAACTGTGAAAGGATAGTTACAAAAGATAGCAGGAACGAAATTGGCAAGTTGATCATGCTAGTTACAAAATTAGCTTGGCAAATTGAGCATGTCATTAGCTCACTTCGCCAACACTAGTTAGCTGTAAACAATTACAAAAGCTTTAAGAGCTTGTTTCTCCTCTTGTATTTGTTAAATGACTAATGTTATGAACAAAGCCAGCGGTTAATAAATGGGAAAAAAGTATTCTGGCTATATTTGCGCCTGTTGCAATGATTAGCTTGGCAAATTGAGAAACTTACCCTTGCCCAGTTAGCGAACACTTCTTTCAGATGCCTTACAATAATGTGCTCTTTTGTGATTTACTTCACAATTTCCATAACATTTTTTGTTGCGCAAAAAAAAAAATATAGGCTACCATGCTCGGTTCGATAAATCAGTCTCAGAAACATTAGCATATTTTAAAAAAAATCAACGTAGATTCCTTTCGTTCTGGTGCCAAATGTAGCCTATTTTTAGAGCTGAAGGGAGGCAACCTTATCAGATTATAAGTAGTTTTTATATTAAACTCAATAAAACAAAGAATGGAGTAAAGTTGAATGTAGAAAAAATAATTGACACAAATTAGTGTAAAACAGTATGTCTACCTGCAAGCAACATGTTTTTCACTGTAGATACATGATAAATGGGGATAAGCAAATCATTATTCACAAAGCCTTTCTTTAGTCAATTTTTTTCTAAATTGCTCCACAGTGCTGTTTTCCAAAAGAAATTACAGCTTGAGATGACATATAATTGCTGCAATATAAAAAAGCTATTTCAATTGGACTTTACTTGTTTATTCAGTGCAGATACTGAGACAAAAACTGTGTTTCTCACAAACAGGCAAATTATCCACATTCAGTGCAGAATAATTCAGCTCCAACCTTTAACCAGATATCTCAACATCGAGAACAACTGCTTCATAATGAGGAGTCTTTAGAAATCTTAATTCACATACAATTATGTGGAAAGGTAATCATCTATGCAAAGTGTGCTTCAGCCATTCCCCGCCAACAAGGGCTAGTCTGATTAACCACCTCTGAACCTGCACATTGTGAGAACTCGTTTATAGGATTAATTTACTCTGCACATTGGAAGGCTCCTAATTATCAATTGTACGTCATGTATTACAGTAACCTGCCTGACCCCCAATTACAATAGCACCAATCAGAGAGGGGTTAATTCCGAGCGACGATCAATTTGGCCCAATCATTTTGCTCGGCTCCCACGGGTGACTGAGTCACTTTGAAGCAAGCAAATGCATTTCCAGGCAGCCCGATCAACATATTACCTTGCTTTATTGTCTCTGTTAATAGAAGACATTCATCATGACCAGTTTGCATATTGCCAAGCCTCTGAATATAATGTTAGTGCTATGCTAAATGAATTCTCGAGTACAGCTTCACTGAAATGGACTCTGCCTGACATTTTTCCTGTTTAACACTTTGATATATGTTATTTCTTCCTGGGTTTTGATCTAAACAGAAGCAAACTTGTCCTTGATTTGTCTTAAGCAACAGGATGGGTTCCCATCTATCTCAAACACGTGATGATCCTGCATAGTCTAACTAAATCCAGTCTGGACTCAGCATTACCTTTAAATTGGAATCCAGTATCCTATTTGCCACTTTACTCAGCGGTCACTTTATAAGGTACATCCTGCTAGTATCAATGAATCCTTTACTGCCTCCAACAAATAGGTTATGTTTTACCGGCACATGTTTGTCTGTTTGTTTGTTAGCAAGATTATGCAAAAACTACTTGACAGATTTTGCTGAAATTTTCAAGGGATGTTGGTAATGGTCCAACTTCAAAATGACTCGATTTTGGTGGTGATCCAGATAACTGCCATTAGCAAACAATTGTTTTTGCTCAGTAGCAGTCTAACTAATAATAATATCAACATGATTCAGAGTGCTAGGTGTGGGTTTTCAGGGTCAGGGCCATACGATGATGCTAAATTTATCATGGAACTATTGCTTATAGATGTAACAGCAATATGGGAGCTACCTTGGTGGAGGTTTGCATTCTCCGAGTCCTTTGTAGTTTGTACTGCGCTAATTCATAACAAGCGTTATCTCAAGGCACTTTACAATGGAGCAGACTGAAGTCATACTCTTGATTTTATATGTACACATATATCCATATATACATACCTATAATTATGCATACACACACACACACAAGAAACACTAAATAAGAATTCATGATAGCGACAAAGTCATGGACACCCAGACCATAAATCTGTCCTCATCATATTTGTCTCTGCTGAATATAAATGTATTTGAGGTTAGCTCTTTGAGATGTTTCAAGAGGGTCCTCCTTTCTGTATGGCTGTAAAGGTATTTTTTTGTGAAGATATGATCAATAGTGCTGCACGGTGGTGCAGCAGGTAGTGCACATGCCTAACAGCAGGAAGGTCCCATGTTAGAACCCATGAATTCTCTAAGGGTTTTTTTTTTTTTTAACTAAACCTGGCAACAACATTTACTCTTATACTAGGTCATTACCTCTACCAAGGAGGTTATGTATTTGCAGGTGTTTGTTTGTTTGTTTGTTTGTTAGTAAGATTACACAAAAAGTACAGGACAGATTTTGCTGCAGTTTTCAGGAGATGTTGGTAATGGCCCAACTTAAAAATAATTCGATTTTGGTGGTGGTCCAGTTAACAGCCATTAGCAAACAATCATTTTGCTCGATAACTGTCTAACTAATAATGATATCAACATGATGAGGTGTGGGTTTTCAGGGTCAAGGAATCATATTATGATGGTAACTTTGTCATGGAACTATTGCTTATAGATGTAACAGCAATGTGAGCTACCTTGGCAGAGGTTTACGCTCTCAAGGTGCTTTCTAGTATTAGATTTGTATGACTATGGGTACAAGGTCAAGATAAGGTTTTCTGCAATAAAATCATAAAAATTAAAATTTCAACCTTCCTATGAACCTACTATATTTTGTAACTCATAAGTTAAAGATCAATGTCAAGAAGTTTTCTGATCATCATTTGCTTTTGAATTCTGTATCTAAAGAAAGCTCTTAAGAATTTCTGTCAAACTTTATACATTTGTCTTCTTGCACTCAATGGTGAACTGATTCAATTTTGGTCATAGGTCCAAAGTTAACGGACACCATGTTCCTGATTGTAAACTCAGTAAATTCTGTCCAGGATTTTATTTTAAATTTTGGCTCAAAAAAGTCCACCTTGACTCAAGTGGTCAAAGGTTTTTGGGCTTTATGATCGCGCCTGGCTTGTGAACGCAATGTCAAGAAGTCTTGAACTGATTGTCTTCAGATTTGCACAAATGTCCTCGCTGGTTAAATTCGGCAGGAATAAGGTCAGAGGCAAAGTGATCCACCACTGTGCCTTCACTCTCTTGCTGCCTAATTACTATTGTATGTTTTTCATTTTTGATAGTAAAGCCCTTCATCTAAGAAAAGTCATAAACGTAAATTAGTTACTTACTGAGAAATAAACCAATCATTTCTTTAAAGCATAAAATCTATAGACAGTGGCACTTAATAAAAACAAATAATACATTAAAAAGACTCGACTCTCTTATCTTTTAAGGTCATAAGTGCATTTGTGAACATCAAGTCATATATTCCTACAGTATGAAAGGGTTCAAGGAAAGTGTGTGTACGAGGTGCTGCCTTAGGAAAAGAGTTTTGACATTATACTTACCCCTACAAGAGCACACTTTAAAATGAAGGCCACAACTTGTCTCTGGAGTGTATTTTCTGCTGAACAGCCAATAGCGAGTGTCTTTGAAGGCTGAGTACAATAGCAAAGGAAACAAAAGCTTTAACCCAGAGTAAGAAGGTAAGCCTAAACAATGACAGCATGTCCTTGAGTTATAAATATATAATATCCCTCAGGTGGCACCAAGAGACAGCAGCTTCTGATTGGCTTTGGTTATAAATCATTCATTACAGTTCACATCAATAATTAATATTCCAACCAAGCCTGAATCCTTTATGTAAATACTGTCACACGCTGGAAGGTTACCATTGTAAACTTGCACAGACAGCAGTTTCCAAACTTTTGATTGCCGGCTTAGGATGCCGTGTTTGTCTCACTATTCTTTTTAACTAAGTCCCTAAATAAGAGCAAGGCAATGACGCACAAAGGTGCTGAGAATAACCTACAAACTTTGCAAGTATAATGACTTTCAGAGGATAGGTGCACTAGCTGATGATGATGAGAAAACTTATTTGGGTTTTCACTGCAAAGTACACGCTGCAATTGAGTTTCGAATGCCATACTTCCAATGAAATCTGCTGTATGAAAATTTTAGGCAATTCACAAGCTTTATTGCCAAGAGAGTGTCAAGTCGACCACAATAACTCAAGCACAGGCATAATGCACAGCTGGACAATATAAATTTAACACTGTCCTTAACCCCTTAAAGCCTAAAAACATAAATTATAGCCAGAAAATTAGAATTTTTGGAGCTGAAATGTTTATTTCACTTTCTACTGAAATCCAAAAAAAATTTAAATTTCCATAAAATTTAACATATAGATTTTTTGTATCTCATTTGATACATTAAGTGTTTTTGGCAACTGATAATCCACTTGAGGACATTTTTGTCATTTATATGATTGTATTCAGATGTTTTTTTTTTTTTAGTAATTTGTTGATCATATTGATTAGATAGAGATATCATTAAAGTATGTATCAAATATGATACAACAGGCTTTAAGGGGTTAATTTAATGTTTTTTTTTTTTTTACCAAAATATGTATCCAAGGTTTGTCTACATGAAAAAACCCTCCTGCTCCTGTTTTTCTTGCTTCATCTTTCACAAAATGCGTTCTTAAATAGTACATTTTAAAAAATTAACGGATATGCCACCTCCCTCAGATGGGAAAAAATTCTTAAAACCACTTTTTTTCAGCCAACAGCTGGCTCCGGCGTGAGGAAAATGTCAAGGCATGTCTGTAGAGACACAGTAAACACTGAAGCACAGCACTGGAATGCAAAACTACACCCTCTTCTTGATAAGAGTGCATTCAGACATGGCTAATGAGGATATACATCAAAATAGCCTGTTCAAAGGAGGACTTAAACTGAGCTGAACAGGAAATACACGCTGTGGAAATTGCTAAACACAGTGGAAACTGTCATGGAGAAGGTCAGTTTAAATCATTTTATCCTCTTAAGGTCCCCCAAAACTTAGTCTAATATACCCATACAACTTATAATCCAAATTTTACAACAAGCTTTTTAAGTCTCAATACTATTCTACTCCCAAACGTAATACAACTTTAGAACAATACCATCAAAATAGTCAAACTCTGATAAAAAGGTTGGTCGACACGTAACTTTGATCCCCTTTTGTTTAGCTTTGATCCAGTACCTGCTCTACGCACAGCAGCACTGATGATACAATCAATCACAGCTCATTAATGACAAGAAATGGGCTGCTGCAACACGACCATATGGCTCTGGCTCGAAACTCCCTTTCCCCCCATCTGGAACCTGCAGCAAAAAAAAAACTTCTGCGTCTGTCTTTTCCCTAAATAGTTAGGAAGATTTTTCCAAACTTTTCAATTGTATTTCATGTTATTTTTTTTAGCAATTAAGTTACTGATCTTTGTAATTTAAAATAAAATTGATAATTACTGTGTTTAACCACAAAATGTTTTATACTTCTGAAACAAAACTAGAATTTACCAGGATACTGCTGTAAAAATAAGTTTATATATTGTTCTTAAATTCTTTACAGGTCCTGAGAATAACTAGTCCAAGGAGAGTCTGTACTTGTAGGCTTAGACACCCAAATAAAATGATAAGGTGGGAATGTTCTGCTTTTCTTCTACAAAATTGAATATTTTATGGTTAAAGTCTATTGCTTATAAAATAAAAAGTTTCAGATGGTTTTATGCCTTAGGTCTTTACTGGAGGTGCTTTTTGATCAAATTCCTGATCTTACCTGGCAAAAGAAGAACATCACATCTAAAAAGCTACCAGTAGATTTACTATAAAATATGGATTTTCAAAGTGTTGGATCTGAAATAGTGTAGTTAGTTACACAATTTTTCTGGTAACTTGTTCAGCTTTAAATTCTTGCTGTGGTTCACAGCAAGAATTTAAGTTTTATATCTCCACTTTCAGGAGTTTCAAGGAAACCCATTAAAGTGTTCTTGTGATGGGGCGATCATTGAAAACCTATGAAGCAAACTTTTTCATTAAGGGAATTGTTAAAGAGTTCGATTGATGTGTAGAATCGTTAACTTCATTGGAATCAATAAAATCGTATCAGTTCCCATCGCTATCCAAGAAAAACATTTTTGTGAGAAACCTTTTTCTGCAAAAACTTCATCAGACAAGTGGCCAGAAGAAAAAGCAACAGACCCTGAGAGGAAGACTCACCAGATGACGGACTTCCACTCAGCAAGGGCTTTTTTTGTTTTTTTTGTTTTGAGGGGCTTGAATCTCGGTCACGGATGGAATCTTAGGGGAATTCAGTTTGGGCGTATGGATATCAGTATGGAAACAAACTTTGGGTGGGTGAGATGGAGGGCATAATACTATGCCAAAAGATAGCGCAGTCCATCACAAAGGTCTTCTCTGTCGAATGCGGTCACTTGAGTGATTCATATGGCGATCATGCAATTGCCTCCTGGGAATAGAACAACTGGACAAGACAGGAGACAATCTTGGTCTTCAGAAGTCTACAAGAAAAAAGACAATGAAGATAAGAAAAACATACATAACATTAGGGTGACCATACGTTCTCTTTTGCCCTCCTCCGCTTTTTCTACAGACAAAGCTGTAGCCGACAACGGAAAAAGACATGCATGATTCAAACTTCCATAACTCCTCGAGTATCCACGCTATCCAAATAGTTCCAACAGATTCTGAAAGCTGAGAAACGGAGCTTTCCAGTGATATATGGTATACATTACAGGTAAAGGCTGGATTGCCTGAGGGGGAGTTATGGGAAGTGAGCTTTCTGAGCTGGAGAGGAGAGAGAGGATGCAGAGACAAACATCTGAGTCATTTATCGGTGGTTTATCGGTATTTTGGTGTAAATAATGCAAACATGTTGTAAATTATGGCATTAATATCATTCTGGATTGTTTTCTTGCCATTCTTCTGCCGTATTGTCACCTTGTTTTGCCGTATTTTCACATAGTTAATCTTTTTTGTCACTGTCTTTTTCATCATATATCGTGCTTTATGGATTTCAGAAATAGTTAAAAAATATAAAATAAATATTATTAAATAATAATAATATAAAATAGGTTGGGCTCCTGTTTTTTCTTCTCAGATCTGTTGTACATGTTCAATTGGAATTGTTTATAAAGAGGAACCTGTTGTTATTATACACTGTTTTAAGCATTTACAACTTAACAATGACAAATACTTGCTAGAATGTTTTATTTTTACCTGAAAAAAGGTACAGAATAGTTTACTCAAAGGGCATTTCCTGACACGTTTATTGACAAAAAGGCAAAAACGATCAGGTGGCTATTTATATTCATAGTAGTAGAAGGGTTAATGGTTATAGTAAAGCGCAGCACTGGACCACTGGCATTATTCAAATGCATCTACTTGTCAACATATTAAGCATGCATGCTGCATGTGTCATGTCGCTACAAATGCTTCTGAGGGTCCTCTTTTTGAGTTTTCAGAATATGGTCACCTGACATTACATACTCAACTCAACAAAATCAAACCCAATTAAACCCAAGTTAAGACAAAATACGGGTTCTTCAAGCTAGTTCATCCTTGGTCGGTGTCAGACTTGTGCAAAGTTGAACAGAAACCTTGCAAAGCCTCCTTTACAAGCAAGAGCTGATCAGGAGACTCAGTAATATCCGACATATAACTGACCAAGTCTTATCATTTCCTTGAGGCAGAGAGGACATCGCAGCTATGACCAGGGCAGAGAGCTATGACCTCCTGGGACATCAGACCTATGACCTCCACCCTTGCCCCCTTAAGTTAGTGCATAGTTTGGAGAAAATGCCCCTAAGCATTTTTTTTTTTTAATTCAAGCTCACAAAATTTGAAGGGTTGAACGAGTTGTACAGATGAATGGACCAACAAATAGAAAACACAATGCCTCTGGTCTTGGCTGTTACAAGCGTGGAGGCATACACACTCAACCACACTATCCTCATCAGTGCCATTGCCTGCAGTAGCAAGGATGTGAATGTTGATTTACAAGTTGAAAACGTGTATTTACAATAAATCTGACATTGAAAGAATGCGGCTTTAAAGCGGCTCTAAGCTCATCGATCGGTGTGATCGAACAAGGGTGGAAACTGTCTGGCACACACTGAGGGTTTTTTATTTCAAAAGCACCCCATAAATGTGCACTTTCTTCAATCCCTCCAGCGCTTTGATGCTCTGATCCCTCTGAACTTTTGCTAAAACAACATTTAAGCCGGAGATAGTTTTTCGGAGGGAGAGCTGATATTATTGATTCATATTAGGTGTCTGCCGCCGTTTGTGTTGCTGCTTTTATCTCCTGTTCCGTCGACACTCTCGCCTCGGCAGCAGACGCTGTACTAACTTCCCCTGATGGACACAAGTTGGCACTCCGGGTATCCTATAAAATGCTTCAGCAGGCGATAATACAGGCGAGAGCAAAAGCACAGGACTGCAGACGGACACTTTTGTCATGTTAATGTGACCGCATATGACGCTTCGCAAATAGGATTTACTGTACAGGGCCCCCCTATGAAATGAAATTGCAGTCTCATAAAATGTACTTTTAAAGAAATTGTGTGAGGGAACTCTGGGCAGTAAATTAAACTCCTCTGGCAGGATTAGATGGAGCAGGAGGTGGCAAAGAGGGAGGATGAGTATGTAGGGGCATATTCGTGAGCTCCAACTCAGAGGTCACGGATCTGCTTTGATTCGACACCTCCTTATTTCAGCCTTTTATGTGCTTTGATAGCTTATTTTTCCAGGAACAAATAAGAAAATTGAGCCTTTTTGCATTCACATGAATGCCCATAAGGTTGAGTCACACAAGCACCTATGCGGCGAAAAACACTATCGTCTCTTCGTTTTCCTTTGTGGCGAAAAGCGTGAAAGCTGACTTGTCCTTCGCCACTTCATGGAGCAGTCTGGGTTTTCTTTGTGAAGTTGATTCGCAGCTAAAGTTACCTCTCTCTCTCGTGTAACACTCGTAAAAGTTGAAGACCAATTTGAGCATGATTCTCCATGCCGAAGACCCAAAATCCACGCTCATTAGACGCCACATGTATGGCGAAGGCTCCATGCAGAACTCACCCAGGACTTTAACACCACTCTGGTCGCTGACATTCGAGTGTACTTCAAGAGTCTCTGCACTATGCCTTTTAAGACCTCCTCCTCTATCAACTCCTAAATCCCTGAATCCCCAGCCCTCGTGTGTGTGTGTGTAAAGCTCTCAGTAGATATCCAGCTGCGGCTGCTGATAGGAGCTCGGATGAACTCTTAACAAGCTTGTGTAAAGATGCAGGGAAAGTCAGGGGGAAAAAAAACACTCTTGCTTTTGAAAAAGACCTGCTCATCTTTTTAGGCATTTTTTATCCAACCTTTGGCAGCGGTTGAAGGTTGACAACACAGGCACTTGAAGCCTCAAGAGCCAAAATCTGAGTAACGCTCTACTGCAGATATCTCAACCAGACGAGTGAGTGTGATTTTTTTTCTGATACTTGGGACATCAAAAATTCAGAAGATGTTTTAAAGCAGTTTGGTTGGTTTACTCTCTTACTTTGAAAATCAGGCCTATGAATTGCTATTAGGTTCTGCAAAACGGCCTGATCTGATTCGGGAACCTTTGGCAGTAATGGCAACCAAGCAAACACTAAACCAGGGGTCGGCAATTAAGTTTGGCCTTGGGCAAAATTTTTCAGAGTCACTTCATGGCGGGCCAGAGCATAATCCGAGGTTAATATTTAGAGATGATTATTAAAAAAATGTTAGCCTTGTTTTCCTAAAATAATGAGTTTTAGTTGATTTTGCCTCTACAAACATTGAATTATGTATAAAGGAGAGAGAGTGCTGGTGCGAGTGACACTTGGTGTCTCCATTACACGCTGGATAAGAGACAAAAAAACATGAATCATACGTCATAACGCTGTTTTTATTATGATATCTGATAAACTTAGTTTATTAACACTGCACGAACATCTTAAATGTTTTTAGGGGGAAATTTCAATTTTCAGGAAAGTCATAAAAAAGTCATAAAAAAACAGACACTAAACAGCGAAGGGTCATACAGATGTGTTCCTGAGCTTTCTATAGTTAACAGATCCCTGATGATCCACCGATGTCTATCTCATTTTCAATTAGTGATCAGTCTGCTCCTGTCTGATCTACTCTCAGATAAACTAAAAAAACATTAGAACAGATTTTCAACTGTTCTGCTCGGGAAAGATCAGGAAAGAGTGGTGGCCTTTAGGTTCATGAGATATAAAATATACTCATAATTACTTTAATAAGGGCTCGCTCAAGATGAGCTGCTGTAACATCAGGTTCTGTGTTCCATCCATCCATCCATCTTCTTCCACTTCAGGCCACTTCGTCTAGCTCTTTCCCGGGGGATCCTGAGGCATTCCCAGGCCAGCTGAGAGACATAGTCCCTCCAGCATGTCCTTTGTCTTCCCCGAGGTCTCCTACCGGTGGGAAGTGCCCTGAACACCTCACCAGGGAGGTGTCCGGGAGGCATCCTGATTAGATGCCTGAGTCACTTCAACTGGCTCCTCTCAACACGGAGGATCAGCAGCTCTACTCCGAGCCCCTGCCGGATGACCGAGCATCTCACCCTAACTCTAAAGCCCTGTTTCCACCAGAGGGTTCAGTTCAGTTCGTCTCAGTACGGCTCGCTTTTTGTGGTCTTTCCATAGCCTAAAACCGGGACAGGACCCCTTATAAGTGAACCGTACCGTCCTACTTTTTGGGAACCTGTTGGGGTGCCAAGCATACTGATCCAACCCCAGAAGGTGGAGCTAGAAACACTGCAGCCCATTGATTGGTCGAAGGAGACGTCACTTCCCGTGCGACATCGGTAATAAAGAACAACACAGCCCCGCCAAGTTTAAATCTCCACTCGTCTTCCTGAAGATAACTCTTAAGGCTTTTTTGTTTGGAAAATGGCATCAAGAGTGTCCCATGGTCTACTGTGGAGGTGCAGACCTTCCTCAGTATTCTCGGTGAAAAGAATCGTTGCTCTTTGTTTACTGTGTCGTGTTTTCTTCTTCGTTGTATTTAATAGCTGGGTACACTGGGTCGCGCTGCTATGACGTCATGCTATCGGCATCCGACTTAGACGCCGCCTACCAAGTAGGGTACGGCTGGCTGTGGAAAAGCAACCAGGATCAGGCTTTACCGATCCGGCCTGAGCCAAACCGTGCCGATCCGGAGGAAACTCATTTCGGCTGCTTGTATCCATGATCTTGTTCTTCGGTCACTACCCACAACTCATGACCATAGGTGAGGATTGGTACGAACATTGACCAAAAAATTGAGAGCTTTGCCTTTTGGCTCAGCTCCCTCTTTACCATGACAGACCTGTGCAGAGTCTGCATCACTGTGGATGCTGCAGCGATCCGCCTGTCGATCTCACGCTCCATCCTTCCCTCACTCGTGACCCTGACCCCGAGGTACTTGAACCCCTCCACTTCGGCCAGAATCTTATCCCTGACCTGGAGAGGGCACTCCACCCTTTTCCGGTTGAGGACCAGATGCTTCTCCAGCATTGCGCAGCACATTTTTGGTTTCTATGTGTTTGTTGCCACTCATCAAGTCTGCCTTAAAACTCTCTCTCCGCAGCAGAAATTTGGTTAATCAGATGTGTGCAGATCGGACTCGTAACTTAAAAAAATCTATTTCAATCTGCAGAAATAAGCCCTGTCTCCCTCGTGATGGGGGTTTGCACTGAGTGGCTGCAGCAGGAGGAGGCGTCAGCTGTCTGCAGCAATGTTGTGCCTGAGGTGTTTACAGTCTGTTACTGATCATCATGGTTTTGTTTGTTCAGAAAAATTAGTAAATACATATATTAAAGTCATGTTCCAGATCATGGCGAGGTCCAGAAATTATTACTGGCAGGCCAGTTTTGGCCGAGGGGCTGCTATTTGCCGACCACTGCGTTAAACATAAAAATGAACAATGGGACCCGGACACCTCGCTTTGAAGGCCAAACATCCTTCAAACAGTTTCTGACATTAAGAGTAGTGCAGGAATGATGTCTATGATGAACATGAGCACAAGAGAACTGAACGCTTCATTTCGCAACGTAAAATGCATCGACCCACTTTTTAATTTAAACACTTTTTTTGGCGAATAAACAGCAATGCACTTTACAAGGTTTGACCCTTTTTTAATTTTAATACAACCACTGGCCACTTCAAGAGTACACCCTTTGAACTGCTTGGCATTGTAAATAGCTAAGAGGCCACATGGCAACAACTCAGTGCATTTAGGCACATCAACATGGCCAAGATGGCCTGCTGACGTTCAAATAGAGCATCAGAATGGGGAAGAAAGCTGATCTAAGTGACTTTGAATGTGGTTTGGTGTTAGATCACACACATCCATCTCTTAGGTTTAGTGAGAATGGTCTGAAGAAGAGAAGATATCTAAAGGGCATCAGCTCACTGGGAAAAACCTTAGTGATACCAGAGATCAGAGGAAATTGGTCTTAGCTGTTAGAGATAATAGAAAGCACCAGCAACTCGAATAACCGCTTGTTACCACCAAGGTGTACAGAAGACCATTTCTGAACATGTTGAATCTTGAAGCAGATGGGCTACAGAAGCAGAAGACCAGACAGGGTGCCACTCTTGTCTGCTAAGAAGAAACTGAGGCCACAATTTGCACAGGCTTACTGAAATTGGACAGTAGAAGATTGGACAAATGTTGCCTGGTCTGATGAGTCTGGTTTCTTCTGTGACATTCAGATAATAGGGCAAGAGTAACATAAAAGTATGGCTCCACAGCTCAGGCTGGTGGTGGCATAATAGTGTTGGGGATTATTTCCTGGCACACTTTGGGCCCCTTAATCCTAATCAAGCATTGTTTAAACTCCACAGTCTGAGTATTGTTGCTAACCATGTCCATCCATTTTTGACCACAGTTCACCCATCTTCTGATAGCTACTTCCAACAGCATAGTTGCGCCATGTCAAAAATCTTATATCATTTCAAAATGGTTTTTGGACATGACAGTGATTTGACTCTGCTCAAGTGGCCTCCACAGTAAGAAGATCTGACTCCAGCAGCACACCTTTAGGATGTGGTGGAAAGGAAGATTTGAAACATGGATGTGCAGCCGTCGAATCTGAAGCATCTGAGTGATGCTTTCACGTTAATTTGGACCAGAATCTCTAAGGAATTTTCTCGAACCTTGATAAACCTGTGCAATGAAGACAGTTCTTACGGCAAAAGGGGGTCCAACCTGGTACCAGCAAGGTATCAAATGAAGTGGTCATGACTGTATAGCCCTAGCTTCCTTGTTCTTCTTTCTGTATGGAAGCAGAGTTGATCTTCATCACTGTGGCTAATTTTTATGCTGTTGATAAGTACTCAACCTCTCTTCAAAAATCCTGCACTCTCTTTTTAAGTTGAGACAAGGTAAGAACCTAAAACAGTAAAGCACTGAACTTTCCATTTTATTACACAGTGACCAATTTTTTCCTTTGTCAACAGAAAGAGTCTAGCTCTTGGCAGCCAGGCAGGTCAGCTTTTGAGGAACTATTGATTTGTTAGAAAATAAAAGTCCCCAAATCCTTTGTTTAAATATGCCCTCTAAGCAGTTTCTCGATCTTTTGGACATACTGACGGCTACTGATTTTCCTTTTCCTTCCCTTTAAGGTTCTGTTACATCTAAATAAAAAAGTTTAGACTCAAGTGTTGTCAAACTTGATATATAGAGAACATGCTTACCCTGCATTTTGCTGTGAAAAGTTGGCAGCGTAGCATGGCCATTTTAAAGTCTCCATCTTGTCTGTGTTGCTTTTTTGTTCAACTTTAATCTTCCTTTTTCATCATCGCTGTGTTTTTCCCTCAACTGTATCTTCTAGATTTTACATATTTCTCACATCCTATTACAGTCTTTGCGCTTTTACTCTCACTTCGCTAACACCCCCACCCGTCTTTCCCCGCTATTTCACGCATCATTTCTCTGTTTAATTGCTGCTGGCTGAAACCTTCTCCATATTCCCCCCGCAGCTCAGCATTCCTCCAGTCCAGTGCTATTGCAGCCCTGTGCTATTCAATTACCCCTCGGTAGACTAAACTACACAGGGCGGGCCAGGACTGTTTGGGCTCTCAATCACTGAAACACCACTCTGGACGGGGGCCAAACATCGGTGCCTGGAATGATGAAACAAAGCGCTGCGGCATTGTTGATCTGAACTGGAGGTGACTGAAAGGGGTGAGCTGTGCAGTATGACAATCTATTGTTCTGTGGTTTTGTTCTGTGATGAAAAATCTGAGCCCAAATCCACATCAGTGTGGGTCCAAAATGGAAAAGATCTAAAACTAAGACATCCTTTGTTCAAGTTAGACTGGAATAAACATGATTACCCTTAATGAAGAGCATATTTTGGCCATATAGAAAATGTTATTTTTATGATTTGCTGCAATAGTGCCCCCTACACTGGAAAGCTTAAAATCACTCTCACCCATTGACACCAAATTCACACAATGATGGTGAGGGCTGCTAATATTTGCATGTACCAATGCAGAAGTATTAAGAATTTGGGGTTCGGTGTATTTATCAATGATATATTAAAGTATAGCCTGAACATGATTCACATACCCACAAAGGCAGACAAGCACTTGCAATGCTGTGCTCCCCCCTGGCTCTGTGATCTCCCTTCTTACCAATAATATGCTTTTTACAATGATATTGGAGACAGGAAATGGGAGATCCACGACAGACTTCCTGCTGGAGCCTGGTAGCATTTATCGGTATATGGGCGAGCTGGGATGGTTGACACCACAAGAGTCAATTCTAAGTTCCCTCTGAGAGGATGGCGCATCTCACACAATAATCAAGTGAGATAATCTTGGACCACCAGATAATCGAGCCTTTGCTGACTTTTGTCAGAAGCTGGGATCCGAGCCAAAACTCGGGCCAAGTATCATGGATTGTGTACACCACTTATGTGGCAACTTATACATTTCTTTCTTTGACAACTCAAAGAAAGGATTTCAGTTCAGAGTCACAAAATGAAGTTTATATTAAAGTGTTACTTATTGAACATTAACCACAGAAAACCAAGAAAAGCCTGTTGTTATACCGCCCACAATGATTTACACCATCCATGTGACGACTCTGCTGCATAGTGACTTTTATGAAGACTTTTTCCTGCTCCCACTCTGTTTCTGCTCCTGCTGCTCTCTCCCTCTTGGGGAGGGGGCGTGTCTACCTGGAGCTGAGACTCTGCTGGATCACACCTGTTCCTCATCTCTGCAATCACCTGTATCCTCAAAAGCCTCCTGCAGACTTGTCACCAGTGCCAGATGATTCCCACACCTTCATGCAGTAAAGTTGGCCATCTCTCATGCTCATAGTGATCTCTTTTTTTCCTGTTTGGAACTTTGACTTACCTTTGTCTCTCCTCCTCTCTTGCAGTGCCTCCACGAGCCCAACCACTCGTCACGCTCTCCACCAACTCACAGACACTCTCTGGATCTCGCTTCCCCTTCAGCCCTCATGGATTCCCCCTCACTTATCCCCTGAATTTTCCTTTTAATAAAATAATTGTTGTTGCACCTTACTCACGGTTTGCTCTTGGGTCTGCCCAAAAACCTCAGGGAATCTTTCCCCAACAGTCCAATGTCTGACATAGGAAACAGCCAATCATGGTGCAGAATTCTAGATTTGGAACAAGGGGTTGCCAATCAAAATCCCATGAGGCCCCAGCTCCAATTATGCCATGCCCCTGCCCAGACATGAGGTGGTCCCCTTGAGAAACACTGTGCGCTATGCTCTAATGTTTACTGTGGCAGCAAAGACTGGCATAAACTTGTTCCATTAACTTTATAAGGCTGTGGGTTGCATAAACACCTGGCTAAGGGATATCTCCTTCTCCTTCTCACTTACATGGTTGTGCTCCTAGCCATGCCCCTCCCCTTATGGACAGCCAATTCACTGTGTTTAGGTGCCTTTAGCTGCCATACACCAATGTGCTGTTTTTGCAGGCACAAAAGAGCCACAAACCACATGTCTCTTCATAAATTAACAGTACCTGTAAAATCCAAGCAAAACTAAAGCTCATTTAGAAATAACAAGCACATATACCTTAGAAGAGGATCCAATAAGAGCACTGTCCCTGAACTGAGCCCTGATTAGCCGAAAAGTGGGTGTCTCTTACTAGATTTTGTCAAGGCTTATTACAGAACAAGGAGGGGGCATCGATGTCTAATGATCTGTCATGGGGCTTCAGTAATAAGATGTTGACAGGTTACCATGCTTTTGTGGGCCAGTACACAATAATTAAATTGCATACAGCAACTTTAATGACATCATCAGGGGAAAATTGTCAAATATTCTGTTTGAGCGTATGTTTTTTGAAAGGCGGAGCAAATAAGAGGAAGAAGGGACTTTGATAAGGTTGATTGGGGTTTTGACAGGCAATGGAAATTTATTTTGGCATGAAATCCATCAAAAAGTGTTTTTTGTAATATAGCTTAAAGGAACACTCCAACATTTTTGTTTTTTACTGTGTGTCCAGTAACAAGGAAGACACGTACAAAGATCGCCAACCGCTAGTTAGCTTAGCTCAAAAGCTGGGAGTAAACGGGTACTTGTTACTGGATGCACAGTCAAAAGAATGGTGTCTACCTGCTTGTCAGGGACTCAGGAGTAAGGTAAGACATGAAAACAAAATGTTGGAGTGTTCCTTTAAGTGCTGTTTGACAAGTATATGTCTAAGGCCCCTTTGACACCAATATGAAAATGGCCAAAAACAGAGAGTTTTCATTGCATTTTCGCCTCCCGTTTACATGAGAATGGTGCCTGGAGTGCCTGAATCTGCAAACTTTTGAAACCGGGGTCCAGAGTGGAAAGTGGAAAGAGACGTCACTGCATGCGCAGTACTCTTTGACATGAAGGCTGTGCACACATTCCAGGAACAACAACAACAGCAGCTTCGGCCATCTACCGAGCAACATGTGTGTTGCTTACTGTGCTCGGTTTGTTATCTAGACAAAAATATCCAGACTGATTTGTTGTCCAGACAAACAACTCCTGCGTCTTCGTGAGTCCACTCGCCATTGTTGTTTGTGAAAAGTTTGTCTTCACTGGAAAGCGTACACGTGTTACAACATGTGTGGAGCGGTTTTGAAAACGCAAAGGAAAAACTTTTCTGTTTTTGGTGACAATGTTGTCGTGTAAATGGGGCCTAAATCCAGACAGCACTGTGGCACAGCAGGCAGTGCACATGCCTCACAGCAAGAAGGTCGCTGGGCCGGGCAGGACCTTTCTGTGTGAAATTTGCATGTTCTTTCAGTGCATACATGGGTTCTCTCTTGGCACTCCTCCCACAGACCAAATTGCCTTAGGTATGTGTGAGAAAGTAAATGGTTGTCTGTCTCTCTATGTTGACCTGTGATTGGCTGGCAACCAGTACAGGGTATACCCTGCCTCACAGCTGGGATAGGCTCCACCCTCCTGTGACCCTGAAAGTGATAAGCAGTACAGATAATGAATGAATGGATGGATGTCTAAATGATATTTTTTTTCTCATGAAAGCTGGACAAACTGCCTATTACTGTTTCAATGTCTTTTCCATGACAATAAAATGAAGAATACTCATTCTTTCTTCTCATTTAAACATCCCTATGACCCTCAAAGAAAACCCCTACAAACACTTGCACCCTTGATATCAGAATGGCTGCTCTAATTAGAACAAGCCCCCTCTTTAAATATGCATTTATGGATAAAAAGGGTTTTGTGTTTGGGTCCTTCAGGGGCTTAATGTTTTGCATTCTTTGAGCTAGGTGCCCATTGTTTCATTAAGAGCTGTTTGAGAGCAACATAAGAACATTATTGTGGCTCTTTTCTGCTTATTATTCCATTATGCTGCACTGTCACTAATACCGAGTGATGGGTTGGTTTCCACAGAGACGCTACTTGGTCAGCGAGACAAAAGCGAGTGAATAATAATGAAGTCGGGGAGTAAACAAATCAACGCTGGAATAGCAATGCATGGTGCGATTGCGGAGATTGGAGGAAAATTTGTCAGAATTAAGACACAAAAGCAGTTGAAAGTGTGAGAGAGAGGCTGTTGAAAATGACAAAATGGCACCCTCTCTTGAAATTTTATCATTCCTCACAGAAACGTTAATACCCAGCATCCATCATGCTTCCATAATCAGGCCAGTGTTGTTTATTTTAACAGCAGCATTAGCCAAGACAGTCTCAAATACCTCCACGGTAAGCAGCAGAGGATATGCTCATATTTGCAATTGTAAGCATGAATATGAATACAAAGCCGAAGTAGGACATTTCTAGGCCAAACACACACAAACACACACACAAATATTTCAACCAGCAAAGCAAAGCACACAAACACAGCGCTTATCTGCTCCTCTTGGAGGCCTCACACATCGTAACGGCTCTATCTGCGTCACACAAACACACACATGCACACAATCCACCGAGGTATCCAGAGTAATTATCAGGCTGTTAATGATTGCCGTGCATCAGCAGAGCTCCAACCATTCATTACAAGAGCTTCTTCAGGCCCCGACTGGGCCCGCGAGACTGCTTATCACGCACCACACCACTTGATGGGCTTAATGCAACCTATTAACCAACAAAAGTCTGGATGTGAAGTTCCACCAGACCCCTCTCTCCCAATTTGAGCACACTTTGATTTATGTTTTTGTATCACGCCAAAGTCAAGCACTGTATGGGGACGGGATTGATTATTAAATTTTTATCTTCTTAAGAGAGGATGTTGCACCGAAAAAACTGTAATTACTCTTGTAAGAGCTACAAGAGCGGTCACAGCTAATCCTCAGTCGAAGTTGTTTTTTTTTCACAGTTTGAGGGCCTTTCGCCGCACGTGTGCCAAGGGCGTGTGTGTGATATTACCATGTACGCCACGCAGCCGTGTCCTGACAGGCCCCGTACCCTTTGGAGTCACCCCCTCCTTTGCCTCAATCTATCGCAGCCACTTATGCATTCACCCCTCTCTCCTGACACCGACCTCTGTCACGGCCCCCGCGCCAGAGGTTTTTATCATGAGATAGAGGAGGTCGATAATGTCTTTCCACATCGCAGCAGGCTGGTGTCACAGAGAAAATGGTGGGGAGCTTTTTTGTGTCTTTCATGTTAGTGTGTCTACATGTGGTAAAACACTGTTGTCAATAACTCTGTGCCTCAAAATGGCTGACCAAGTTTTGCCTGATGAAGGTCTAAGACCGAAATGTTACAAATAAATGAATTTCTTGCAAGCTAATGTGCTTCCCCAAGCAGATCAGTTCCAGCAGTGGCTTTTCAACAACCCCTGTAGAAGGTACAATTCTGGATCACCAGATCCAGAATAGTAGCAGGATCTGGACCAGCACATACATGGAGGTTGTTATCCTGTATGAACACAACAAGTTTTGGGAACATCACTTAATATTTTGATTTTATATGAATTATTGAATGTCATCAATGGGATTTCCCTTTATTATGCACAATGTTTTTTTGTGACTTCAGTCTGAATCGAATCCAGATGAAATTTGTCTTGTTGATAGAGACATGGACCCCATATTATCCTGTGAAACTGGAAAGAAATCCATTAAAAAATGGCAGAGATATGATTTTTTAAAATTCCACCAGATGTTAACTTGTGGGATTTTTTGAAATTTGGTGAATTTTATTCCACCTTTTCTTTCGCAGGTGCAGCAGTGGTTCTCAGTTTTGGCAATTTTCTCTAGTAATAATACAATTAATCACAGTTAGTGAGCCAGAAAGACACAACAGTAGCCAGCTGGCAGTTGTGCTAACTGTCATTATACTAGTATGTTCACAACAAACTGTTTGTAGCGTGTGATGACCTCATGCTGGTTTTGTGGCTTGCTTTCTCCCACAATTCTTTTAATTAAGTGGAGAATCTGGCACCATGTACAGCAATGTTTAGCGTTAGCATCTGAGTTTTTCTGAAAAGACAGAGAGCTAAGCTGTGACACTGTGGCACACGTTCAGTCTCATGCCATGTACCTCACACAACCCCACTCAGAAAAACCCAAACTATCCCTTTAAGTAATCATTCCTTTAACCTGTATTGCAATATTGATTTGAGTCTAAAGAAATTATTCTTAGGTGCATTAGTAGGGGCTTCTATTGTTGCAATGCTTTTTTTCAATAAGCCTTGAAAACCCTTGTTATTTTAGTGCAAGGTTTTGGATGTTGTCCTTGAACATGGAAGCCAATAACAGTACACTGTAATTTGCATTATTTGCATCTGTTTTAACTCACAACCTGTACTATCCATTTTTAGTTCACAGTAGATTCAGATGGTGGTATTGCCCTGGTTATTCACTCCATAAATTGTAGCATTTTGCATATTTTGAGCCCTCTACTATATCTCTTTTTCTCACTTTAACATAAACATGCTCGAAAAAAAGGGAGCATGTTCAGAGCATGCTAACATTTTTCGGTTTAGAATGTGCACTACTAAGAGTCGGTCTCTAAAAATAATTGGCATCATTTATGGTTTCTGAGCTGTTTTCTTGATACAATGAGGGTTTCATGAGTTGAATCTAGCGTGCAGAACAGCCAGTGCCTCCCAAGCAAATGACCTCTCCACACATCACCCACCATGTGGTCTGTCCTACATTTTCATCTTTGTATAAAAAAAGCTAAATTTACGTCCTCAGCAGTGAATTAGAAGCACACTGTGTGAGAAAACATCCAATCTCTCTGCAAAGATGGCTTTATTTTCCCTTTATTTAGACAAAAAAAAACCTTTAACAAAAACTCTCAAAGGTTTAAAACAAAACCCTGACACTACGTTTTATCATTTTGCACCTCTCAGACCTTTTTGTGCTCTGTAGTCAAAAGAACCGGAAAGACACAAAGAATCAGGGTGAAGCTCAGAGCTCAGCCGCCAGTCTTTGAGCGATTGATGTTTGAACAATGGATGACCTTGGCCACTGTGGACGTCTCAGGCGATGCAGACAGGAGGAAAAGAGTGAGAAGGTACACTTTTTAAAAGATGCTTGGACGTGATTTATCTTTTAGCTGTATGTTAGCCTTGTCCTCGGGCATGGTGATGTTGCTGTTATACTGTTTTTATGTGCTAAAGCTTATAGAGGGCATGGAATGATGCTGTTTGTCTATGCTTTTTATCTTTAGGTACTTAATCTTAGCCTTTTTTTTTAACTGACTGAACCATCCCTCTACCTTATTATTGGTAAAGTTCTGTTCTACTGCACATAACAACTACAAGGGCCCTGCGAGCCCAAACCCCACCAAGGCATCTCCAACACTGTTTGGCGAGTAGAAAAAACATATAGAGGTGAGTGCTACATTGGGTCAAAAACCTATGGGAAATGGTGGGTTCGGGTGCTCTTCAAGGATCCAAGGACAACGTTCGACCGTCGAAACGCGTTGACATGTCCCTAACACAATAAAGGATTTTAACTTCATCGGAGTGCCTCATATTTTTATGTGTTTTCAACTGTTTGGCGAGTTATTGTCTAAATGTTAAAAACTGCCCCATCTCACATTGTTAACAAATACTTTGAAAATTCCTGGAAACGCATCCTGGTTTGGATCACCATCAGAGTTGTATCACTTCTTTCCTGTGCATGACCAACACCCCCTGAAAATGTCATAAAATCCACTGAGAACTTATTAGGTTATTGGTAAAAAATGTGGGAAAACTGCCCTATCTTGAAATGATAGCAAATCGTTAAAGAAAATCCTGGATCTGCATCCAACATTATATCACCTCTTCTTTGCACCATCATAAATATTCCCTGAAAATTTCTTCAAAATTCATTCATAAGTTTTTGAGTTATCCTGTCATAAATAACAAATTATCAAACACCGCAGGTAATATTTTGATGTGATTTATTACTCAAAGCGTAAAAGAGCTTGGTTCAGAGTGCTGCTTGTCAACAGACAAGGTGGACAACATGTTTATGTGCCATGCCATTTTGGGAGCAGTACAGGCTGAAAAACTTTGACTGTGCAAATTTTGCAATGACAGTAGGAAACCTCCCTCAGGGGGCCCCATCTGACTGGACTCACGTTTGGGCTTTTAAGGGTAGTGGGCATTATTCCTGTTCAAGCATGGATGGGGATTGTTTGAAAACAAAGTATATTCTCTATGCATAGGCCTTGGTGCACATGTAAGCAGCATTTTAAGTAACTGAAAACACATCTCCTGTCAGGATGAAGATTTTCTGAAAGAACATTTACAATTTTTTAAGTCTAGACAAATAAAATTGTGTTTTTGGCTTGAAATATCACTCTGTGTCTGGTTTTTCCTCTATATTACACAGTGGGGCATTATCACCTCTGTTGACAGAGTTGAAAATGTGCTATGGCGGAAATTGCTTAACTTTCACTGCTATAAATGTTGCTACCTGACCTGGAGGAACAGCTGTAAAAGTCAGATACTGTCATCTGTAGGGAGTGGAATTGAGAAGAGTTTAATAAAACCATTGCTATTATCAATTTTATTCTTTAACAACTGATTTTCTGTATACAGTGGGAAAAAAGAGGCCCACACAGGTTTTCAGTGTCAACTAAGTCAAACTGATAGCACTCCTGATATTCAGTGCAGTTCTGTGGAGACAAATTCTTTCACAAGGGATCCAGCTCACATGGGATTCACTATTATTTATTTATTTTTCAATCAAGAGTATCCACCAATTTGAAGCAGCCCTCAGGCAGTGGTCAAGGTTTTATGTGGCCCTCTTGGTAATCAAAGATGCCCATCTCTGATGTGGGAATTATAGACAGGCCGAAATAAAAACCATTAAAAGTAATTTTGTGTATTACGGGGCCATAAAAAGAAAACAAGCAGTGGAGATGGGTGGATTTAATTGCAGGTCTACAAAATATGTCATCTTTTGTTGATGCTATGACTGAGTGCCTCCACATTCTATATGTTCACTAAAACCAGTGAAAACCATTAAACTTCGTTATTTCACCTGTGATTGTTGTTTATAATTGTTTATGACCTTGGTAAGCATTCTGTCTGCCACCATACACCTCAGAAAAAATAATAAAGCATTCAACTGAATCCTCTAAATGCTGAACTGGTGCTTCTAAAAATACCACAAACTCCAGCAGGAAACCTGTTTATTTCATTATTTGAGTAAGAATGAAAATGGAAAATAATGAAGCTATTTTAGCTGGGCTGTTACTGCAAGTCGATGGTCTGAATGCTAATTGACTGATTTACATCCACTGATAATGAGCATGGTGGAAGAGTCGGCTTAAGTGGTGATTATTATTTCCTTTGGTGCGGATACTTCGCCTGTGGGAACTGCTTAGGATGATGCCACGCATGAAGCACTTTATCCCCCCAAAAAAATACCCCCTTACCTGCTTCCTCTCTCTGCTGTGACACATATTTTTTCAATGATAACTTTATTTTTGAATTAGAAATTGAAGAAGAAATTCTACCCAGAGGGCGTGTGCAGCCTCAGGCACTGAGCAACACTACAATTTTTAGACTTTGAGAGCAGGAAGGGTCTCGCTGTTGGTGAAAAACAACACACAGGGTGTCAGTCTCACAATTAAAATATCAACTCCTGGCAGAATCATGTCATGAACCTGGGAGGAAGTTTTGTAGCCGTAGCTTATTCAGCACTGCAAGGCAACACACTCAGCACAACATAGCCCCCCCATGTCCTGGCAAGCTAATACATTTTTATTACTTGTGTCAGGCCGTTTTAAAGGTACCACACTATGCAAATGATGAATTCTACCCGGGGTGTATTTTCTTGCTGACAGTTTGGAGAAAAGCTGAGCGTCACAATATATAGCTCATTTTTTTCTTGCTTCCAGTCTTGGTTGAAACTTTATCCGTCATATACTGTAGAGGTGGATGCATGCCAAATCCTCCTCCAGTCTGGAGAGTCAAACTTTATTAAGATGTAACTTACTCATTAAAATATTGATAATTTACAGGTATGATTTATAGATATTTTTGCACCAATGTGTCTAAATTAATTTGAAAATGAGCAACCCTCACCTATCTGAAAATATTTATTCTTGTTTTATTAGACAACAGACACCCCATGTTCCAATGTTAAGTTAAATTTTTAGTGGTTGTTAATTTTCCCCTTTTTGCCATTGTTTTTCTTTTCTATTTTTCCTTTAAACTGGACATGAAGAAGCTGTTAAAGAGGAACAGCCAAATTTAACCCAAAGC
Organism: Cetoscarus ocellatus; assembly: GCA_037902135.1. Taxonomy (NCBI): domain Eukaryota; kingdom Metazoa; phylum Chordata; class Actinopteri; order Labriformes; family Labridae; genus Cetoscarus; species Cetoscarus ocellatus. Next base: position 106,860 of record JBAMNC010000832.1, read on the forward strand.
AGTAAATAATTTGAAGTTTTAGGATTTTCTGGCTGTGTTTCTTCATAGACTGTGTTTTCTAACACATTAGCAACCATATGTTTGGACTTGTTCAGCTTTCCTCCGAACAGTTTGTAAGGATTATGTTGAGAAGGTGGAGTCGTACATATTCATGACTTTTGTTGCATTGTTAATTGGTTTGTCTGTTTTGTCTTTATGGAAAGCACTCTGTGTTTCATTATTCTGTATGACAGACAAATACAAATGAAGTCTGATCGATTGGGAAAAAAGTACAAGTACAAACACCAATTCTAATGAAGTTGGGACATTGTGTAAAATGTAAGTAAAAGCAGAATACAATGAGTTGCAAATCCTTTTCGACCTAAATTCAATTAAATACACCACAAAGACAAGATGTTCCGACAAGATGGGACGGGAATGGTTACCACGTGTTACATCAACAATCCATTAAACAATTTTCAAAAAGCATTTGGGAACTGAAGACACTAATAATTGAAGCTTTGTGGGTGAAACTCTTTCCCATTCTTGCTTAATGCACGACATCAGTTGCTCAATATTCCAGAGTCTCTGTTGTCGTATTTTGCACTTCATAATGCACCACACGCTATATACGTTGTTATTAATATTCAATAAATAATAATGCTGTCCGCACTATTTTACTAATAAGTCATGCTGTTGTAACACATACAGAATGTGTCTTGGCATTGTCTTGCTTGAAATAAACAGGGATGTTGCTGAAAAGACGTCGCTTGGATGGCAGCATGTTGCTCTAAAACCTGTATGCACCTTTCAGCATTAATGGTGCCCTCACAGATGTACAGGTTACCCATGCCATAGGCACTTACACACCCCCGTACCATTACAGATGCTGGCTTTGAACTTTTCGCTGATGACAGTCTAGACGGTCCTTTTCCTCTTTGGACATGACATACATGATTTCCAAAAAACAATCTGAAATGTGGACTCGTCAGACCACAGCACATTTTCACACTGCATCAGTGCATCTCAGATGAACTCAGGCCAAGAGAAACTAGAGGCATTTCTGACGGTTGTTGAATATTTGGCTCTCGTTTTTCAAGATAAAGATGTAACTTGCACTTGTAGATGGAGCAACGAACTGTGTTAACTGACAGTGTTTTTCCACAGTGTTTCTAAACCAGTATGGTAATATCCTTTATAGAATGATGCTGGTTTTTAATGCAGTGCCGCCTAAGGGATGGAAGGTCAAGGGCATTCAGTGCAGATTTCAGCCTTGCTGCTTACATGCAAAGATTTCCCCAGATTCTCTGAAGATGGGCTAAAGATGATGAAATCCCTAAATTCTTTACAATTTGACATTGTGAAACGTTCTTAAACTGTGGGACTATTTGCTCACGCAGTTGTTCATGAAGTGGTGAACCTCGCCCCATCCTTGCTTGTGAACAGCTGAGCTTTTTGGGGACGCTCCTTTTATACCCAACCATGACAGTCACCTGTTTCCAAATTAACCTGTTTACATGTGAAATGTTACAAACAGGTGTTTTTTGAGAATCCTTCAACTTTACCATTATTTTGTTGCCCCTGTCCCAGCTGTTTTGGAACATGTTGCAGGCATCAAATTCAAAACAGGTGAGTACCGTAATTTCTCGATTATAACACGCACTCGATTATAACATGCAACCCATATTTTCACAATTTTTGCCTGGAAAAACAATGTACTTTCATATAACATGCACCCACATTTTGCCCAAACCTTACTCTCTCAAACAAATCAAAAATTACCTTTATTCAAAGTTCTAAGCAATGAAATTTCAGTATTTCCACAACAAATACCATACATGATTTTCTCTCTCAATCGGATGTGGAAACAGCTTTTGCTTCACGCATGTGCAGTTACTCGATTTCTGCCTGAGCATGCTCAGTCATAGTTTACCGACCAATCATAGAGCAGCTATCAATATGCCGATGTGTTCGACCAATCACGGCGCAGCTGTTTTGGTCCCCTTGCTCACAAGATGGCAGCGCTCTGTGTTTGCATGTGTTTTTGCAGAAAAAGAGAATATTTCAGCTTTTTGTATCAGATGTGTAGCAATCGTGACGTTGCTCAGATGAAATATGGTAAGTATTTTGCTTGTACTTGTGTATAATACGCACCCAAAAAATAAGACCTAATTTAAAATAAAAAAATGTGTTATAAATGAGAAATCATGGTATTTACATAAAACTATGAAGTTGATCAGTTTGAATATTACATTTCTTGTATTTGTAATGTGTTCAGTTGAATATAGGTTGAAAAGTATTTGCAAATCACTGTATTCTGTTTTTATTTACATTTTACACAGCGTTCCAACTTCATTGGAAATGGGGTCTGGATGTTCTTATTATTCCTGCATGAACTTTGAATCTTAAGATCCAAAAGCAGACCAGTGGGCAAGGGTACACGTCGTGGGATGAAGCAAAATCATGGTGCAGAGGGAAAGCCGAGGACTGGGACATTGTGGAATTTGCAAGTGAAAGATAACGGAGCTGGCAACAGGTCTTTTACACAGCCATCTTCATAAATTCATTCATTTTATACACCGCTTATCCCTTTTGGGATGGCAGGGAGGCTGGAGCCTATCCCCGCTGTCATTGAGCAAGAGGCGGAGTACACCCTGAACCAGTTGCCAGTCAACCACAGGGCCACATAGAGAGACAGACAACCATTCACACTCATACCTAGGGCAATTTGGAGTCTCAAATCAACCAAATGAGCATGTTTTTGGTCTGTGGGAGGAAGCCGGAGTGCCCGGAGAGAACCCAAGCATGCATGGGAAGAACATGCAAACTCCACACAGAAAGGCCCTGCCCGACCCAGGGATCAAACCGGCTGACCTTGCTGCCATCTTTTCATTTTGATTATGAAATTCCTGGTGGCTCAATGTACATACTACATTTAGTTTTTATCCATGTTTCACCAAGTTTTAACTTGTTGCTGTGCTTTTTGAGTTACGTGATTGGGGTATAGTGATAGCTCTCTTAATGGTGTCGGGCCTGAAAGGAACCGCTCGAGCAGCCTCCTATAACTCATATTTCTCCCACGCTCGCAGCCTCACCCTAATGGGATATGCCTCAAACTGAACAATAGTTCCATTAAACGCCAAGTCAGAAAACAAGAAGTCGAACACCGAGAGCCTTTCAAAGTGGCGAAAGGCCTGAAAGTTGAAAGATGGAATTTCAGCTGCTGAAGATTAAAAGCCCAACGTCGCAGATGGAAGAGGAAAAGAATGAGAGGAGAGGGATGGAGAGAAAGAATGGTAGATGGAGGGGAGAGAAGGAAGCACAGGAGCAAGACAGAGGTGGCAGGCAGTCAAAGTGGCAGTTACACTGTAAATAAGATCTCCCCACAGGGTGCTTAACTCTGGACTGCCTTTGTCTGGCCTTTAATAGCTTACAGGGCTGAGAGAGACAGATTAGAGCAAAACTGCAGGGACACAGAAATATAGGCTTTGTCTACAGCTGGGATTTATCTCCCACCCTCAGTCTGAACTTTTGTTTTCCTGGGGGCCTCTACTCTGTTGACTAAAAAAAAACCTGAGCTGCGTCTCACTTCCCGTTGAGCTTGAATCATTAACACCTCAAAGAGATTATCTGCACGCTGCTTTTTTCGCAAACGGGGTCCGCGCGCACAGCAAAATAAATTGACGGACGTGGGTAGTTGGTGAACTTTTTCAACTTTATTGGGATGCATTTTTCCTCGTCGGGAAAAGCGGAGTAGCGTGGAACAGAAAGCAGGCTCATTAATCAAAGCGCAGCCTAAAGGGAAAACATACTGGGCTACATTAATTTTCACAGCAGAGTGGCTGAGGGAAATGATTAATATATAACTGAGAGGAAACAGGTTAAGAAGGCCTGATTACTGTCATGCAGCAGATCAATGTGAAGTTACGCATTATTTACCCGTTTTGTCATCATGAAATGGCGGCGACTGAGTAAATACACAAACCAAAATGCACCCTTATACTCCATTATCCTGCAGCGGCTTTAAAATGAATAAATGATGGCTTTTTCCAGAGCATAGGATACACAATCTGGCCTAAAAGCGAAAGAGGATTGTCATTTACATAATACACCTCGCATTTAAAATCAGGTGTTGGTTAATAATGAGCTCTTGTGTTTGAAGGAGCTCTTCATTAGTGAGAAAGTGCATGTGATTGGCTGGGCTTTGATGTGACTTCACACGATTAAAAGGGAAAAAAAAGCATTTGGGTGGCTAATAAAGTTCTGAAAACGACCCTCGAGTTCAGTCAATGTCAGCGCTTCTTCTGACATTAAAAGTGAACAAGAGACCCCCAAGAGGCTTTGATGGTTTAGAAGCAAGTTAAAGGGCTCTTTTGGCGAACGAAAGAGTGAGCAGCATGCAAATAGAAGAGACGTATACTCTTACTACAAAACACTTCAGGGTTGGATGAGGGTTTTGTGGTTTATGTAAACTGCCAGGGAAGACATTAACGGGTGAGCTACATAACTATATACTGGTGGGTCTTTATTGGTGGGTCACAGATCTAGTTTTACCGTAATTTCTCTCGTTTATACACCCTCGTTTATAACACGCATCCCATTTTTTCATGCTGTTTTTCCAGGAAAAATGATGTACTCAAATATAACACGCACCCACATTTTGCCCAAACCTTACTCTCTCAGACAACTCAAAAATTACCTTTATTCAGAGTTTTAATCAATAAAATTTCAGTATTTTCACAAAAAATACACGATTTTCTCTCTCAACCGTATGCGGAAGCACCTTTTGCTTCACGCATGTGCAACTACTCGATTTCTGCCCACGCTTGCTCAGTCGTTGTGTACCGACCAATCAGAGAGCAGCTATCAACATGCTGATGTCTTCGACCAATCACAGCGCAGCTAATTTGGTCCTCTTGCTCACAAGATGGCCGCGCCCTGTGTTTGCATGTGAGTGGTACCGTAACACTTGAGAATTTCCCAATCATTACACAAAGGTAAACTAATTAAGACCCAAAATATTGGATTAGAACAGTTTATCAGTCCATTTAATAAGAATTATGCAAGTTTGATGGTAATGTTTTGCAGAGAGAGAGAATTTTCGGCTTTTTTGTATCAGAGGTGTTGTAATTGCAATTTTGGCAAGACAAAATATTTTACATATTTTGCTTGTGTTTGTGTATAATACGCACTCGAAAATTAGACCTTATTTAAGAGCAAAAAATGCGTGTTATAAACAAGAAATTACAGTAAATAGTTTTTGACAGAGATGGTTGGACAGGAGGGCCACATTGCAGCTATTTGAAATCTTCTTTGCTTCAAAATCACAGTTAATCATAAACAAAAAAAATAATTATACAGCTGTCATAAGAAATTATATCAACCGAAATAATTTTAAGCTCAAAGTAGTATTACTAACTTAAATGTACTAAAACAGAATTTGAGCCTGTTTTAAATTTTTAGCTCAGTACAGTTAGACATCTTTATTTATCCCACAAGGGGCTATTTATTTGTAGCTTTCCAGTTCACATTCATGCATACAGTCAGTCAACAACATAAATAAATAATTAATCTGTCAAGGAATCATATTAAAGTACAGGACAGAGGGAGATGTCCGAAAATTGTAAGTAGCCTACTATACAAATCATAGAGCAAGATAAACAAGATAAGATAAAAAAAATAAAAGCAAGTGAGGTAAAAACAAGACAATGTACAAACTGTAAAAACAGTAATAAAAAACTAAAAATTAATTAAGACAGGAAGTTACAGAGCATTTGACATGAAAAACACCAATATTCTTATATTCCAGCCAAAGGAAAAGTTTTATGCAGTCAATTATAGCTCTATTGAGATTTTCACAGCAGATTCTGTCATGTTTTCTTCATTCAAATTCATTTTATTCATAATCCAAATTAACTTCCTGGCCGCACTGAGGGAGCAGGGCTTGCCAGTTGCCCAATTATGCTGTGTAAAGGCACTGTGCTAAATAGAGTGGTGCAGGAATGAGTCCTAAAACCATAGACTGTAAAACAACTGGACTAAGCTATGTCATTGGAGCCTTTGGGATGCTGTTGATGCCCTGTAATGGATGCTGCCACAATGCACATGCTGAACAAGCTACTCACAGACATACAGGCTGTGTTGAAGCGACTTAAGGCTGTCTGATCAAGAGCGATGTCACATTTCGAAAACCATAAATTCTCAATAAATCCTCTGTTAATGAAAAATGGGCATGATATGAAAAAAATCACACCCCTCACAGTGAGAGCACATAGATATGTTATAGTTTTAAACTGTAGTGTTTTTGAGCCAGGCTGTAAATATGTGTATTAAGGCAGTAAAAATCTTCTTTGCCCCACACACAATCATTGAGGTGTCATTTTTCTGCAGCCAGCCCCAAGTGGACACTTGAGGTACTACAGCTTTTGCTGCTTCTGCATAGGCCTTCATTCACAGCCTAAGAGGATGGCACCTGCCTCGAACGTCGAAGTAAGTTAGCATTTTAGCACTTCCAGTTCCCATGACCTAAAGTATATGAGATTTAAGAACACCTTTTTTTATTTTTATAAGTATGGGCCACAATGAACACATACAAACAAGATTTGAATATTTCCTTTTGCAACACAAAATTCTGCACTTTTGAATTTTAAGGTGTTATTGTGTTTTTAAAATGATGGTTGCAAAAATGCTAACACGAACAACAAAATGGCTGGGAACCCTGACCATGAAAAATATGAGGGAAATTTGTTTAAACAAACAAAAAACACACATTGCAGTAAAATTTTGATACTTTGTAAATATAACAATTCTTAAAATTTTAACTTTGTTGGAAAACAGCACGATCAGCTGATAGGAGAATTACATGTTATCCCTAAATATACAATAAATAAAATGAAATAATTTACATTTTCTTTCAGGTGCATCTGGAATGATGTACACATGCTATAACTTTTATGTTTTATTAAGTGTTTTTTTCATCTTATGTCCACACTGCAGCATTTTTAATTTCTAATATAAGTGGTTGAATATTTTTTGAAAATTTTGGCTGCAATTGCTCATCAAGGGGGTAGTGGTGGTTCCTGAGGCTTGACCAGTCGAGAACCACTTCTCTAAACTTCATTGAATGTACAAAAACATTTGGAAAACCCACATTTCTCACAGTGGTCTGAAGCAACAACGCGGGCACCTGCGTGTTTTGATGGCGGTATGCTAATGAGCTGCTGTAAGAGCGGATGCTGCTTCCGAAAGAGAGAGGAGAGCCTAATTAATTTTCAGATTCCAGCTTTGATGTGTCTAATTGCTCTAAGCTTCTCAACTTCATTAGTCAGCGAGCTCCCTCGGTGGACGGTGAAGCCGGGTCCCTGCGGTTACCGAGCAGAGATTTACCTGTGTATTTTTAGGCCTTGTTATTAATAGATGCACTGTTGCTGCTGCTGAATCTGAGCCGATTCCAAAACCAATATGAACATAAACCCTTGATCAGATAACTGTCCATTTGATTTGATTATTGATATCGTTAATTTCTATTAAGATAATCAGCACACTATGATTAATTTAAAAAAGTAACTTTACTCTTAAATATCATAAATTCCCTAACCCTCCTTCCACATAAGTTGCTTGTAAGCTGAACAAACACCTGGTTCAGAATCAGAATCAGAAATACTTTATTAATCCTAAAGGGGAAATTCGGTAGTTTCAGTTGCTCTAATACACAGTATAGCAGTAGGAAATATCAAATAAAGACATTAAAAATAGATAAGACCATACAATTTAAATAAAAATAAATGAAATTAAATTAAATGAAAATTAAGTAGGCAGGTTGCAACACGCAGATTCTTAAAGCTAATCAACTTCCTTATGAAGGAAATAAGTAAGTTCAGGGAATGTCTCGCATTTTAGGGAGGCTGCATATTCCCTGATGACAGAATCAGGGGATTTCTCTAATGGGGGGAGGGGGTTGAAGACTGGCCATGGGTAAAAAAAAAGTTCATAAAAAAACATTAAAAATAGTACTTTGCATCGTATGGGACTTTTGACTGTCACAAATGGCATCAAAGCTGCTTTAAAACTGCAAAAATAGTACAAATGATGCTGAACAACACAGCTCACATGTTTCACATCACTGCAATATTCATTGTGTTTCAGACATACCCTAATTCTGACGTGTCCAAAAAAAGGAAAAGATGGATGAGTGCCAGTGTTATTGTTGACAGCACCTTTTTAATTTAGTTTTAGTCTTTTTCCAAAAATATTTTTTAGTTTTAGTCATAATTTAGTCATCGAAATTGTTTTAATTTTAGTCTAGTTTAAGTTGATGAAATTTCACAACATTTTAAGTCGACAAAATCTACTGTAAATTTAATCAACTAAAATATGAAGTGTAAAGTGTAAGGCATTTCTTATGTTTCCTTGAATTTCTGAAGTCATGCTTTACACTTGGATCCCGCCACCATGAAGATGAGGCAGTTGTGATTGGATGTCCCTCTTAACTCATCCAACCTTTTCACACAACCAAAGTAGCTGTGATTCCTAACTTGTAGTATATTTAAGTCTAGTTTTCATTTGTTGATGAAAATGTAAGGTAATTTAGTTTTAGTTTTTGTCCATGTGCACGTTTTTTTTAGTTGTAGTCTAGTTTTTGTCAGGGGAAAAAAGGTTGTTGACGACAACTAAAGCGAAAATAATTAGTCGACATAATTAACCCTGGTAAGGGCGGTTAAAATCACAGGTTAGCCTACATGTCTATCAAGGTAAATAAAGTCATGTCAACAAACATTTCAAATAAATCTTTTTAGTTACAAGTCCTAAGAGCACCCCTTCATCCCAGGGTACTGTGACGAGAACCTGAAGTGCAAAAACTCTGTTCACCCTGTTGATGCATGAACCAGTACAGAGGGAAGACAGCTAACGTTTGGTAAGTGATAAGATTTGTTTTGAATGGGTTATACCACTCTTCTCAGAAGCATTTTAGATACGCAGAACAGTATTTCTGAATATCCATACAATATCCATAGATTAAAGCCCTGCCTCATATTTTCATGTCATGTTTGATCAGAAGCAGCTTACAGAATAATTTATATCAGAGAAAATACAACAAAATAAAATAAAGGGGGCTACGAGGTGACCCATTGTCATATTTATGGACTCATCACTGCAGGTAAAAAAGTCATAATTTACACAACAGGAGACAGGAGGATAACGCTGCATGAATAAATGACGGGGAGACAGCCTCGCCTAGCACTTTAAGAGCGTTGGAGTGTTGCCCATCACCATCTTTGCTAAAAATATGTCCATTATACTGTATATTAATGACTTGATCATCCAGTTGCAGCAGTCTCCTTCTCGTTGACATGCAGGGGATGCACATGCCAACAGGCACAATAAAATATGTACTCCTCCGCTGCCAGATGGAGTGATCCAATTGACACCTCATTACTTGGAACAATATTGATTTAAGGGGGAAGTTTTTGTGGGGGCTTCTGTTTAAAAAAATTGTGACTGATTGACTCATTAGGAGGACATTGGACTGAAATGTTCTGATTGGTTATAAGTGAATGTCACTCACTGCCATTGCATGGTTCTAATAATAGCTCTCTCTCCCTCTGTTGCTGTGATTTGGGTTGCAGTGATGACAGTAATGCTTGGTTGCTTACTTTAAAAAGAGTCTGGCAGCATTGTGCAAAGGTGGGATATTTTAGAACCACTCCTGCTCACTAAAAAATATACAGTCAAAATGTGCTAAATTTGGGACCAGATTTCATGAATTAATATAGTATGGCAAACATTGAGGAGGAGCAGCAGCAATATGAGATACTTTAACTTCTTTTATCCTGCATTTGTGGATTCATTTTCCAAAACCTAACTAGAAGTTCTCCGAGAGCACAAACCTCCTGCAAGGACTTTTTCAAAATTGTCAGGCAAGTTAATGTAAGAAAAGTTGAAAACTGCCCTGTCTCACACTTTTCACAAATAGTGTGGTGGTAGTATTTTTGTAGGCCAACGCAGAAGTTAGCATCGTGCTATCCCCTTGACTGCAAGCCCATTAAAAGCCTATGGGATTTTTCACTGGGTTTTGGTTCATTCAATTATGAATCTTAAATGTTATGCTCTATGTGATAATATCAACACATTGATCTACTTTCCAGGATGTTTTGACCCTTGAACTGTGTTAGCTTTCTCAATACAAGCTCCAAGCTATGGTCGGTTTTGACCCATGCCTTAAATCAGCTGTAAATTACACTTCAAACAATGACCTATCTTGCATTGTTTTATTCCTTATGTCTTGGTTATCCTGTCAGGCTTCATTATCCATAAAAATATTGGGTTTATATCTTTTGGTGTAGGCCTTTGGGCCTTTATTTGTCTGTATAGCCCTTGATTTCAACAAAAAAAAGTGTAAATGAACCTCAAGAGAATCATTTAAATAAATAAGAGGTTGTATTGTAACCTCACTTTTACTAGGAGGTGTTAGAACACATATTGTACAGTTACATGTATATACATTTTTCCGTTCTAATATTATGAACTATAGTAACATCTATGGTGTGATGGGTCAATTTCGACCCATATATATTTATTAAAAAAAAGGTAAACAGTATTTTTTAGTAACAGAACTTTATGTGCATGAATATTTGTGAACATTTATGAACATTTATGTGAACATTTATCTTCACAGATGCATCATGATTTCAGTTTTGGCTCTAATTATTGCTTTATAGTCTTATTTTTTATAACTGGGTCAAAACTGACCCTAACAGCACAGATGACACTATTTCAACAGAGCATTTATAATTTATTGTTTTTATTTTGTCTTTTCTTTTTTAGTTTAAATAGAGGTTCCTGACAAAGTCAAAAAGCCTTGATGCAATAAACAAAAATTAAGTGGTTCTTTTATGCTTTTAAAACCTAAAACAGGTCAATACTGACCCTAACACAGGAGGAAGGTTAAGCTTAAACGTAATTGGCGAGAGTGAAAAGCTATTAGTAAGCTACTATAGAACTACAACATGGCGGTTCAATAAGAGGAACTACAATATTTCCAATGTATAATGTCTTGTTGTGACCTCTTGTCTGAGAGTTTCCTTATAATTAAGTGACCTGAACAAGTTTGTCTTCATGGCTGTGGCAACAGTGACTAATTGATTATTAAAAAACAATCAGAAATTCTCCCTGTTTGGTCCCCCACCATTTTTGTAGTCCTTTTTTAGCAGTTTGTTAGCAACGGTCATTTAAACCCTTTCATGCATGGTGTCCACCACATTGGACAGATATTTGGAAGACATTTTAGGCCTTTAAGGTTGCTTTACCATGTCCCAACTACCAGGTGGTGAACTCCCAAATTTATTGTCTCAAGTTTCTTTTAAAATATGATCTTTGTATCATTTTGTCATATTGAGATATTGTATCATGAATCCAAAATGGCTGACAAAGGAGGAAAAGCATTTGATTTTATTTACGCTTAATACATTTTTGTGAAAGATACGTTTTTGTGGAGCTATGTTAAGTTTCAATTTTATTACTATTTATACCCTTGATGCATGGTGTCCACTGCAGTGGAAAATATAACATACTTGAAAAAGTGACCATGATTTCTAACTTGTTTGAAAGTAAAAACAAACATTTAAAATAATGATTCATTTGTGATTTTAAATCATGCATGAAAGAGTTAAACACACAACAAGGCTTTAAAATTCAGGCATTCATTTCTCATGAAACATTTCAAATCTTGTGTGTTCAAAACAAACATTATTTCAGGCATTTATCTGAACTGGTTTTCTAAATCCCATTCAGTTTTGGGGCTTGGGAACGAGGAAGTGCTAAATGCTAGCTCAGTCCTGCATTTTTTTGACTCATCCCTGTTCAACTCCTTCCAGATCACCTTCAAAATCCAATCACGTCCTCCCTTTGCTGTCCTACAAAATCCATTTTTATTGTAAACTCAAGTTTTAAGTATTGTTCTAGAGTGAAAAAAGTCCTGTTCAGTTAAATGCAATATTATACAGTAAGAAAGTGTTAACACTTGTAAGAAACCACATGCCACCAACTATTTGAACCTGAAATCCCCCGTTTGGTAAGGACCATGTTTTACTAACAACAACTGTAAGAAACAGAGTGGTCACCCTCATTAAAGTTGCCCTTGTTTGCTTGGCCAAATGAGAACACTGGTAAGGGGGCTCCATTCCCAGCAGGAATACCCTAAAAAACAGAGAAATAAGTCGCTGAGTGCTGCCTTGTAAGTTTTTGGCGGGAATGGCCTCATTAGTAAGCTTCTTGGTGATGTGTGTGTGGGGGCCAGGGAGTCTCAGGCTGCAGCTCGGGGACTTGCTGACTTCTAAAAACACCTTTCTCTCCAATTTAATTTTTCCTTCCCTGAGCCTGTTTAGCACCTTCTGAAAACACCATGAGAGCTTTTGACCTCATCTGCTTACCTGTTTGACCGCGCTGGGTCATTTTCTGCAAAGGGGATAAGTAATTGGCTTCTGGGTTACAGTCTTTACAGTTATATTATCATCCTTTTTTAAATAAATTTGTTGCACAGGGATCCGGCACCGGGGAATTTTGTTGTTTTTGTAGATATTCAGCAAATATTATTGCCTTGCACAAAGCACTCTGCTTATTTATGTGGCGTAATAAAGAGCTGTATTTCAGCCCTAGAGGCAGAGTTTTGCGGCAGAAACAGACAAACACTTTGAAAGACAAATACATATACATTTTACTTAAGTCCATCTTCACCTGCATGTCTGTGATTATACAATGAAATTCGAACTCCCTGGCCTGACAGGGAAAGTACTGTCATGGGCTAAGAAATAGGGCTGGGTAGCTTGTGACAGCGTGATTCCCATAAATTTTCCAAACAAATGAAGAACATGAGGCTAATTCATCATGACCTTCGAAGTCCAAAATCAGTTCATTCTTGTGTAATAGTGGACATTAGAATCTAGAAACTAACAAACCTACTAGGTTTATCTCTCAGAAAGGACATTTGTGCAACAAGTAGAAAATATTCCAAGCATGACTAAAATATCACATTCACATGCAAACAATGTACACAAGGACCTTGACCCATAACCTCTGAAACCTTGAAGTCAGAATAGAGTGGTGCAGAAATGAGTGCAAAAACATGACTTAGCATTTAGCACTTCCTGGTTCTGTATTCCGAAACTATATGGGATTTGATGAACACATGCAAAAAAGATTTTAATGTTTAATTGTGAATAATAAAACATTTAGATATTGCCACTTTTGACTTTTAAAGCATTGTTTGCTGTTTTAGGGATGGCTGCTAACAGTCTGCAAACAAGAACTACAAAAATGGCTGGGGACCCAACAGAAGGCATTTCTGATTGTTTTTTAATAATCAATAATCCGCAAAATATTGCCACAGCCCTGAGGACCGATTGATCATGACATTTTAAAAAGGTTAAATGCTCAAACAAGAGGCCACAATAGGATGTTGTGCGTTGGAAATATTGTAGTTGCTTCTAAGTTGAACCGCCATGTTGTAGTTCCACAGTAGCCTATTAATAGCTTCTTACTCTCGCCAATTACGTTGACACTTAAAAAATTGCAAAAATTAAGTTTGTTTCTCAAGATTGTCACAAAGAACAGATTGTGTAAATTTCTAACTTTTGTGTTCACCGCATAGCTTATTACAATCTAATCCAACATGGTGAAAAAGTATGATGTTTACTCTTGCATTGGCCTACAAAAATATGTCTTCCTCACAATACTCTGTCGACACTGGTGTAAATTTTAAAGAAAATTCCTCAGTGTCTTACATAGAAATATCTTCACCAGCAAAAATATGTATTGTGCTTCATAACTTTTGGTCTATGACCCCCAAAATTCTGAGCTGTCAATCCTTAAATTAAGGTTGACACTAGGGGTGTACATTGGCAAGAATCTGATGACACCGTAAGTATTGCAATACATGGTTGACGATATGATACATCTTGATGTATTGCAATTCTATAAATAGGGCAAAAATCAACATTTTCACACCAATAGGTCTTTTTCATAATATTAAGAACCTACAATAATATATTTTTAAAAATGCAGTATTATTTATGCAAAGCATGGTCTCTACAACATTTGTAAACTTAATTGTGTTGGAAAAAAATCCTTCAACGCATTCTTGAAGTATCAAGTTTACAAGCAAGGATTGGACACAAGGCCCAATACCCAGATTGTTTGACCCTTGAGTCTTCTTTTTAGAGTTACACACAACACAGCCATACACAACACACACAACACACACACACACACACATATATATATATATATATATATATATATATATATATATATATATCTTCCATTTAGGAAGAGAGAAAGGGCCAAAAATTACAATTTATGATAGCAACAAACCCATGGATGCCCAGATCATAAATCTGTCCTCATCACATTTGGCTCTGCTGAATTTAAATTCAATCAGTCAAGTTTTATCTGTATAGCACCATATTTGTCTTCACTGAATATAATTTTTTTAAAGGTAAGCCCCTTTAGAAGTGGCATCTCATTTTCAAGAGGGGCCTCATGTCTTTTTGGTTGTAAAGATAGTTACTATGGATGTGTAATCAATACAACCAATAAAGAAATACAAAATACGTAATGGACATTTGGCCTTTGACCACTGATCTATAACTTATAAAATCTAATTTATTCATCCTCAAGTCAGTGTGGATATACGTACAAAGTTTGAAAAAGATCCATCAAAGTCTTTTTGAGACATGATGCTCATAAGTCATTCCATAAAACCAAAAAGCATATTAGCCCTGGCCTCTGTGTTCGCCAGTGTGGAGGTATAAAAAAACACAACTGAACCCAACTTGTAAAGCTATTTTCACCCCTGGGCCTTCCAACCCGTCTATTAAAATCTAAGTTGCCTCTAAAGAGCCACCAGCAGTGTTTTTAAAGTCTTTAAATACAGTAACAGTCCCTGAGTGCAGGGCGATCACTTTTCATTTGGCTCAGGCTGCAGCGCATTAAAAGCCTTTGGTTCTGATGATCCATAATTCTGTCTCATTTTGACACATTAAATTCAGAGCCTGCATTTTGATTTCTGCTGACCCAACAGCGGCGGGAAAGTCTTCATCAGCAGCTTGTTGGATATTATATTTCTTAAACAAAGCTAATACGCCATGTCAACTCCTGTCTGGAGACGGAGATCAATAGGCCACAAGGGGAAGCCATCAACACTCATAAACCCACAGAATAATGCACTGCTGGATATGACTTGCTTTTATATGCATACAGCCTAATAATGTCTTCAAAGTAAGAGAGAAAGTGGAGATTTGTGTCAAGCTGCAATTTTTGCAAGAGTATTAAATATGTCTAAATTACAGCCCATTATTACTTGTACAATTTAACTCAATACTGCTTAATGCTAATTATTCCAGTGCGGAGTGAAGAACATGACAGACATATAATTGACCCCTCATAGCAGCCATTGTCAAATAATAGCCTGGCAACATCATAGTGCACAGCTGGCCTGAATTTTAGTTTCAGTAGCAAAGGACTGGATGAAGGGCAGTCCTCTGCAATTTAACAGAGTAACAGTATGTGGCTCTTTCTCTAAATCAGAAACACTCTTACAAGACCCATTAGCAGCTCTACTTTATCACCACCAAATGTTGTTAAAGACAGAGAAATCTCAATATATCAGAGTTCAATCTAGTAGGTTAGATATAATTTGAAAATAAGCAATGTTAGCTTAATATATGAAAGCAGCTAGCGTAAAAAGTCAGTGGTAGTTTTGAAAAATGCATACTACAGTAGTAGTACCCACTGATTTTACCAATATGTAGTGTGTACTGTGCCAATATTTGCAAAATACCCAGATGTCATTCTGCTTTGGAAACATTAGACCAGTCTACATTGTGTACTCTTCCCCTCAAAATGCAAAACACCAACGCACTATGCCACAGCATATTTCCATGGCAACAGACTCACTACTAGCTTTAGCATTAATTCCGTTTCACACAAAGCACAGGAGAGCAAATTAAATATAGTCAAATTTACATTTTTGGAGATGTTAACATGCAAATTTTCATCTGAGACAACCATGAAAATTAAAACAAATCACTCATAAAAAAAATTCAGTTCATAAATAAATGCTAATTAAGCACAATGAAGTTAGCCGAGCTATTATTAACTTTTAGAAAAATAGCATTTTGAAAACAACTACCACCAATTGTATGAAGTAACAAGGCAGGTCAGTATAAACAAGATCCCAAAACTCCAAAATATGACTAATGTTAGTGTTGTTAGAGATTTTATGTAGCTCATTCAGATAAAACCAGTCAGTGAAATGATGAGAACCAGATGAGTACAAAAATATTTAAAGGATACCAACCAATCCCCAAAATATGCGAAATGTCAGCATAATCAGAATTATTTCAAACATAGATTTTTCAAGATTTTGCAAATAAAAAACCACAGGCATGCTAAAATTAAGATGGCAGATTGTCTAAAATTTGGCTAATGATAGCAAATTCAAATAAAAAAATAAATACTCCTTTTGTAAACAGCTGGCAGAAATGTTAAGAATATTGCAGGCCAGTAAAAAAATCTAAAATATAAAAAAAAAAAAAAAGATGACATATATGTGTAGACCAACATCAGAGCTAGCATCACGCTAGTTCCCTCAACTGCAAGCCAACTTAAATTCCTATGGAACATTGCTTATAATAAAATATGAACATAAATTATTAAACTTACATGTTCTGCTGTTTGTGATAATCTTTACAAATGAACAAACTCAGCGCAAATTTTTAAGCTTAAACGTAATCTGCGAGTGAAAAAACTACTCTAGAACTACAACATGGCAGTTTGGCTTGGAAGCTGCTACAATATTTACAATGTATTACGTCTCGTTGTGACCTCTTGTTTGAGAATTTTATCGTAATCTAATGACCTGATCGTTTTTGTCAAGAAGCAGTCAAGTGACTTCTGTCAGCTAATGTCAGCTTATATTGCTAGCTAGCAAACTATAAGCTGTCTACATTATCGAGCTAACGTAGTGATTTGAGTAGCTTTAATCTATACGTGGGTTAATTTTGAGGCTTTCGCTGGCAGCATCCCGGTTATCGTCCTCCCCTCAGGGACAAAGCTTGCAAGTTCCTTTATTTGCACTAATATTTTCTGGTGCTATGGGCTTCTAGCAACTCCACTTCGAAAACCCTGAACTAACCCTTTATATTAGCATGTTACGTGTTATCCTCTAATGTTTCTAAACTAAAAGAGAAAGAGAGCAACTTTCCATACAGGCATAAATCTGAACACTCTGTGAACACAACAGTGACAGCTCCGTCTCATATGAGCAACCCCTTGCTGATCTGCATAGTACAGCCTATTTTAATTGTTAAACAATTTAGTGGTAGCTGGATTTTCTCGAGACATGTCACTAATATCCAGCTCCAGTCTGTGCTCTCAACTGTAGCAATAAAACTTTTGACTCCCTCTTTTTTCACTTTACTTCTGTTTTGGCAGCCCTTGTTTTGGGTGTGCTAACAATACAGCATGGCCATCATTAGGCGGATATGATGGCTTGTGGTTTAATGTGCAGTAGGAAATAAAATATATATAAATATTAACCCTACCTTTTAACATAAATAGCTCATACATCATAGACTGTAAATCTGTCAGTTACATGTATTCCGGGTTATAAATTAAAGTGACACAGGCTAGTATGTCAAACCGCCTATTGCTCACTTCTCACGAAACAATCATTTAACAATTACAAGGCATTGTTTTTAATATTACACTAAAAGTTTTGGCTTGATTAAAGCAAAAACTCAGCTTGAAATAAGCAGGAGCACGGCTACACTAACCAGCTGTCTGATCCATGGTGCCACTTGATGGAGAACGAATGATGCCCTGCACGGCGTAACTGAAAATGTAAATTTAATAGACAGTCAAATACATGCATATTCCTGCAGTCAGTCTTTTTCACTTCACTGCACAGTCTGTCTGCTTAGTTGCGTATATTTACATTCCAAAACAGTGCCTCTCATTAATTAAAGAGGAGACTAAAGTTCCCTTCCAGGGTTATGTTGGGGCCGATACGCCCCACCAAACCATTTCCATTTGCCCTTGGCTTTCTAGGTGAGGCAGAATCTACATATCACATTTGTTCTTGTCAACCTATGGGCAAATGATCAACCAAGAGTGTCACATATTTGCATTATTATTCCCCAGTTACAGGTAAAACAGTCGATCCTTTTGAGCTACAGGAGAATGCACCACGGGGACAGGTTAAAAGCTTGTGCATGAGCAGTTCGGAAGTTGTTTTTGACATTTTATTTCATTCTGGATTTGTTGTCTTGTGTGCCTTTCTGCTTCGTTTTGCCATTCTACCTTTGTTCATGATGCAAGTGGTCCACGCCTGTGTGTAAGTGTGCCTTTGTGTATTTGTGTGTCCATGTGCCCCCGGGGGGGAGATGTTTCAGACAGTGGCAGTGACATGCTCAGTACTTAACTACATAGGAGTTGCACAAATTGAGCCTGACAAGCCGCAGACAGAAGATGGTTGGCAGAGAGCAGCCACGCAAGAGTTCACTTTGCTTGCAAAAATAAAGCATCTTTCCAAAAAACTTAACTTCAAGGAGGGAATAAGTGTCCAAATAAATGTTCTCCAAAACTGCTGCTGAGTTGAACAATATTTGAAAACTCGTGTCAGGAATTTCTATGTGGTTATGAAACAGACTAAGATTAATTTTATAGTTTCTTAATGGCTAACAAAAGGATGCAAGCTCATCAAATTGAAAGGGATCATTCCTCAATATTGATATTTTAAATGTTTAACCCTTCAGAGTTCCTTTAATATCCCAATGCATTTGTCCCTCATGACAAGAAAAGATCTGATTTCCAAAAACTTTAAACAAGACTAACTTTAAACAAGTTAGTCTTTTAAAACTACTTCAGCTATAAATATACATATCAAATGTTTATTATATTTTGAGTGTTTCTACCATTTAAAGTCCATTATGTTTACACAACTTCACTATCTTCTTTATTAGAAAAAAAATTCCAAAGAGTAGAGTGTTTTATTACTATTATTGTTATTGTTAGGACCTAAGATTTGTCAATGATTGGCATCAACATTGGTTTGTTTTTTTTTTTGTTTGTGTTTTTGTTTTGTAGGCAACCTTGCAGAGAAACAGTAAAAAGAGTGAAGATTTGCAGCATGCTTTGAACAGAAAAAAGTAGCGCCATCTGGTGGAAAACATAAAAACTAAAAACTTGAAAGCCGAGAGTCCAAAATTGAATCTTAACATAGGTGAATGCATTAGTTTATGATAAGATCAATGTGGGATCAAAAATGGCATTTTCAGGAGGACATCTTTTGTCGTTAGGGTCATTATTATACTGACATGTCGTTTATTTGTGTAGCTTAGCCATTTTAGGCTATTTTAGGAAACTGAGACAATTCCAAAAAGTAAAATAAAAAACAACACCTTCAAATACTGCCTTATTAAACAATAAATGAATAATTAGATGATTTAAAAGCATAAACATTGTGAGTCAAACTAAACTAAGTGCAACACATTCAACCATCAGCAAAATTTAAAAAAAAAAGAAAAAAAAAAATTAAACAAAGAAAAGAAAATATCTAAATGTCTCTGTTGCAGCTGCTGGTAAGTCTTCCTTCTCTGTCCAAAGTAGCAATGGTAAACCGACAAGAGCTAAAGCCTGACAGCTCCATGCCCGAACAATTAACAGTGACAGAAAGTGAATGTTTTGGTTGTTTTTAGAGTTAAATTTGGGTGAAGGCTAACAATAATTTTATAATGATGTTTTCAAATGTAACTCAAAGAGAGGGAATGTATGTTCTGGTGTGAAACCTGAATGAATGTATACTCGAATAGAAGTTGAGCCGCAGCTAAATGTGTGGGTAACACCCTAGAAAAATGTGCCAGAATACCCTTTTGTCTCTGGAAAAAAAGCCAATGGTTTCCTGGTGAAGCAATGGCGAGTAACCGGTATTTTTTGGGTGTTGCCTTGGTGGAACGCCCACTTTGACTTTGGAGGTCTCACAGAAATTGCAGAGGATTTTGGCACTTTTTTGGCACACTACCCACACATTTAGTTGTGTAGCTCATTCCACAAACGCACTATCCTTACAAGTAGTACCTTGTTGTACAGGTGAAAAATCAGGCTTTCCAAAGATATAAAATACAATATCAATTAGTATTTCTGAAGGGGAGAAAATATTATCCAAAATAATATTTTTGTTTTCATTACAATTTAAAGAAGATATACTGCCAATTACACAATGTTTTAGATCATTATGAAGTATTGATAGTGGTCCCACTGAAGACTTTGATCATTTATAAGTACAAACAAGGCTATCAATTCCAATAAAAGCCTGTGTTTGAACAAATAACCCCATTTTAAGACTGGACTCAAAAAGTTAAAGCTAAGTTTTTTATAACTAATTTGATTTAGTTTTAGGTATCAATCTGCCACAACACAAATATCAAAGTACTATACAGCCCTCTGAATATACACATCATTTCCCAACGTCTTGCTGGAAAGTGGGCCCAATCATCCATACAGACAATAACTTTAGCAACAGTCACGCTCAGTGCTGGTGTTTCATTGTGAGAAGCCTGGCATTAGCATTCAGTGTTTCTTTTTTTTTTTTTTTACCATTTGGAAACGTCTGCTCTCTTGTTTCTAGAAACTATCTCACTCAATCCGCCCCACTACGACGGCGATTAAAAATCAGCGAGTGTTTTTGTTTTGTCACGACCAAATAAACACACACACACACACAAAAAAAAGGTGCTCACGGCAAATAATAAAATAACACCCACAGCAAAGGAATTCATGAATAAGTCATTGTCAGATCACGGTTCTTTTTGTGTCTCATGTCTGATGTGATGTTCCACTCATTAGGTATTCTAAACAGTGGGCTGGGGTCTTGTGTATACGTGCACCTCTGCGTGTTATCTAATAACTGGCAGACAAATGGAACACTGGCTTGTATTTTACAAACATTAGGCAAAGGTTGTAATTAACATTCAACAGCTATTCAGTGCAATGGGCTTTGACAACTGGTGCAGCACAAAGCGTTTATTAGATGAGTCCATTTATGTATTTATTAGGATTCATGTACTGGATAAACTTTGGTCTGTTGGAAGGTGTCTGTGTAATCCCTGTTGCCAGAGCACAGCAGTAATATTGTAAAGACCTCTGATCTCTGAACCCTACCTGTTGACTAAAAAAGGGATATCAAACAACAGCCCTCGAGAAGTAAAGCTCCCCCTAGTGACTGGCGCAGAACACAGTCTGTCCACATGGAGACGAAAACATTTTGAAAACACTCTGTAAAGACAGCATTGTTTCAAGAAATGTATCCGTCCATGTTTAAAACGCTGTAGTACATATGCCAGGCCTGTAAGTGGCACTGTAACGCTGCTGCAGGCATACACCAAAATCAGAAAAGAAGACATGGAGCATACGCATACATCATGAGAAATGACAACAAACATTGGCGTTTGCTCATGGTGGTTGTAGAGGAGCAGCAGATTTTGTTCGAAAAGCCAAGGTCAGTAGCTTTTTCGTCACAAACATAACACCGTATACTGCCTTATGCAATTTAAGCAAGGGATTGGGCTATGACGCCATCATTTCTAAAGGTATTCATATTCATTGTACGCATGGAAACGCAAGAGCAGTGTTTTTTAGATTTATCTCTAAAAGTGAATTTTCAGGCACCCAAAATGCTGTATCCATGTTGACAAAACGCTTGTATGCTTAAATGCTTGTGCAGATACGTCGGAATTCTTCCCCCAGTGGACGGCCCTCAAGTCACGAACCCTACCTCAACAACTGGGACTACAGACTGTACAAAGGGCAGCACCATTGGGTATCTTTCTGTTGTTAGAAAGTGAGGTCAGAATGCCTACAACAATTTCGGCACTTGAGTTTATGACATAATTTGCAGGCATGATAGCTCAGAGGGGAGTGATAGCATGTGAGATGTTTCATGAAGGATTCTTAGACTGTGGATTATCATAGTTTATTACGTGATCGGTACAAATAGACATGGATGCAAGTGGATGCTGTCATAGTGCGTTTGTCCTATGTGTGAGTGAGGATCTGTCTGCTCACTGCAGGAGAGTGTCTGAATGAGGGTGTCTATCTCACTGCAGGAGAGTGTCGTCGCTTATATATGTTTGGCATGCTTCTATACATTCCCAACATGGCTAAGATACTGTGTTGGTATCTGCTCTCTAAGTGGTCATGCTATATTCGGTTAAGTGCCAGACTGTCTTCTGAGGTTCATCCTTACTCAGCACAGATATTGATATGTGGGTAACTTAAATATATGGATACATGGATAGCAAACTAAAAAGATATATGGATAGAACAAGTCCATGACTCATATGCTGATACATGAATAGGTCTGTGACTTAAAATTCATGCTATCAGGGAGCTAGCTGCATAGTTGAAACATGACACTGATGCCTTGCCCATTCTGCTTACTGCTTAATGTCGGAGATTCTCTAGAACAGATCAGATATTCCTGATGAGGTTCAAACTCACAGATTGTCTATAGAGACAGGTCATCACAAAAAGAGCTCAATTAACATTCATGCTGCCATAAATATCAGGTCGTGACAGAGTTGTAATATCATGAACTAATGTACAAAAAATGCCTATACTTATGGTCACTTCATTAGCACACCAATTTAACTGTTTTCTAAAAGGATATGCTGACTTTTTTTTTGTTTTCATGTCTTGCCTCACTCCAGAGTCCACGACAAACAGATAGACACCATTCTTTTGACTGTGCATGCAGTAACAAGGAAGAGACTGGCAGAGCTAACCCACCATCAATTAGCTTAGATCAAACACTGGGAGTCAATGGGTAGCGTTAGCCTCCCTCTGCCTACAGTTATCAGATAAACTCTTTGGCAACTCTAAATCGTTCTGTGTTTTCTCATTGTGACTCTTTTTTTTTTTTTTAAATTTTCGCATTATGTTACGTTATCTATTTTTAGACTTAGATTAGCACTTTATGTAATTTTCAAAAGAATTACATATGAAACTAAACAGCAGGGCACATGCGCAAACCACTGTAGATGTGCTTGCAAGTATGCCAACACAACAAAGCCTCTGTTTACGAGTAGAAGAAGATTGGTACTAAGGACAATGGCCGACTTTGTAAGAGAGGATGATATCTTCCGGGTTTAGTTGCGTATGTATTTCTTTTGAAAATTACATAAAATGCTAATCTAAGTCTAAAAATAGATAACGTAACGTCATGGAGTTAAAAAAAAACAAGTCACAACATGCACACAAGACCGTTTAGAGTTGCTGAAGAGTTTATCTGATGACTGTAGGTAGAGGCAGGCTAACACTACCCATTGACTCCCAGTATTTGAGCTAAGCTAATAAGCGGTAGACATAGGGTGATTTGAGTGACTTAAAAAATGAAATTGTTTTTGGCGCTAGATGGGCCTTAGTAATTCAGAAACTGCTGATCTACTGGATCTATAGGGATTTTTAAACACAACCATCTTTAGGGTTGACAGAGAATGGGTTATTAAAGAGAAAAATATTCAGTGAGTGCCGTTATATCACTGTGAACCACAATCTGTAAGCATCTTGTTTAATATTTGCCATGAAGGATTAAGGCAGTCCAAAGGCAAAGGGGGGTCCAACCTGGTATTAGCATGGTATTAGTGACCAGTCAGAGTAAAATGTTGATGTTTCCATTTCTGTTTTTTATTCCGTTCACACTTTCATTTAAAAGATTGCTATGTGAGAAAGGCCTGACTCTTAAAAACTGCACAAATGTCAGGCAGATTGCCACCTGTCTCAGTCAGAGCTTACTTCAGAATGATTGACCTTTTCACAGCAGATATCATGACTTGACATATTTTTAAAAAAGCTTTGGCGTAACTAATAAAATTAACAATGGCTCTGTTCCATTCAAGTGTCTCAGCAAGTCATGACAGTGTGACAGTGAGCCAGCACGAACAATGCCAGAACCCTGAAACTAAGGCAGCTAAATGCAATTCAACCATTTTATTATCTACAATTGTGCCTGTTCAACTGTGACAAGTCAAAATGTCTTCCATGAAAAAAAAAGGCCCACGCCTGAGCACTTGGAGAGAAATTCTTTCCTGGCCTCGTGCTGCAGCAGGTATGCTGAGAGTCTTTTTTTTTCTTTTTTCTATTCTTGTTCTGCTTTGGGACTCATTTCTCTCAGTTCCTTTTTTCAAACAGTTATTGAAATAGGGAGAGAGAAAAAAAGTGGAAATGCTGAAGATGTTGGACTAAGTTCACCTGCAGGTAGAAAATAAGCCTGTGAATAAAGAAGGAAGGCTGTGAAAGTGAAAGAACTGTTCGAGCATCAAAATTTAGCTGGTGCACTTGTGACCTTGACACTTGGAGAGGATCCACTTAAGTGCTGAATGAACAGACGTTGCAGTTTTTAAGTGAGGTGCAAATTTAAGCAACTCTTATTGAAGTGTGACCTGGATTATTTGGGTCACTGGACAATACTGTTAATGGACTTTGCAGCTGTAACTGTCATGGCAGTGTGGTGTCCAAATGTTTGCTCTCCATTTGGTTTTTAAAGGCCTCAAATTCACTCCTTTTAAACAAGTTAACACTTAGTCCAGACATCCCCGGAACAAGTATTTGCAATTTCTTACCTTTAAATCTACTTAGATACTGTATTTACAGTGTCTACATGTACACAAACCCCTCAGTTTCAGCCTTGCTTAGAACATGCTGCTTTAGCTTAAGCTTTCCAGCACTGTGCTCTAATGTTTATTGTGGCTGCTCAGCTATGCCTAGACATTTTTCTGTGCAGTGGCTTTGAATCCCAATAAGCTGTGTCTTGTCATGCTCCTCTAAGAAAGCTGTGCTCTAACGTTTACTGCGGCTGCACAGATATCCCATGAGGGACAGGATGCTCTGGCCATAGTGTTTGACAGAGAGGTATCACAGGTCCCTCCTTCCTGCAGCTGTACAAAAACCTCTCTAGTGTGCAATAAACTGTATTTATAACATCTCGGATTTACAACTGTAATATATCAAACATGTATATAACTGCTGTAAATACCACTTATACATATTTTCTTTTTATTTTCATTTGCAAGTTTCTTCTTTATATTTCTTCTTTGTATTCTACAGCTGCTGTAAACTTGGATTTTCCCAATGTGGGACTGATAAAGGAATATCTTATCTTATGACTTGACATGTTTCTGCCACTGGAGCTGCTTGTCGGCTGAAAAAAAAAAAAAAAAACACCTTGCTAAGGGGGTGTCCATGTTCCTTTCAGAAAGTTAAACTGACTGAAGCTTTCCAGCAATGTGCTCTGATGTTTACCTTGGCTATAAATGCCTTGATATGTTGGAAGGCTATTTCTTTACATCCTACTAGGCCGTGCTTTACTTTGTTTCTCTCAAGTTATGGGTGTGGCTTTAGCTTTTCAGCACTGTGCTCTAATACTAACCATGGCTGCACTGATATTCCGAGACATGTTCCAAGTCTGTGGCTTTAAATCCTACTGAGCTGTGTCTCACTATGATCCTTTCAAAAAGCAAATGTAGTTTTAGCTTTTTGGCACTGTGCTCTATTGTAAACCGTGGTGGCACAGATATTCCTAAGCCTATTTGTGGTCCATGGCTTTAAATCCCAATAATTTATGTCTAACCAAGAACTTTAATGTGGCTTCTGCTTTTTGGCACTTTGCTCTAATGTTTACTGCAGCTCCACAGATATGCCTTGACATGTTTCTGCTGCTTGTAGGCTAAAAAAACACTTGACTAGAGGAGTGTCTAGTCTTTCTAGGAGGTGGCATATCCTCTGATAATATCATAAGGGGAACAATTTCAAACCAACTGTGATAGCACAACCAGAGAGAAAAGAGGACTTTCCCAGTCATGACTTGTTTAGCTCAAAAGGCTCCAGTGGAAGGAACATGTCTAGGCATGTCCAAGCAACCACAGTAAACATCAGAGCACAGTACTGGAAGGCAGATGCAACATTTCTGGTAATTTGAGGATTTACAGCAAAAACAGCCTGTTCTGTGCAGGGATGAAACAAAGGGGTTTACAGGCATACCAAAGTTAAATATCTGAGTAGATTTTTCGGGATAGGACTGCAAAAAAATGTTTTAGGGACAATCAGAACCAGTGTAAATTTCTTAAGAAGAAGTCAAATATAAGGACTTTGATAATTAGAGTTTGTTAATCCCAAAATGCTGTCTAGCTGTTAATAATAAGGTTAGGTTTTATAAGAAATCTAAAATGCATTTTTATTATTAATTTGCAGCGACTTAAAGACTGTGACCTTGATGGTCCGAGGGGATCCACACTTATGCTGAATGAACACACTATGGTTTTTAAGCCAGGTTCAAATTTAAACAACTTTCATTGTGGTGTGACCCAGACTATGTAGGTCATCGGACAATACTCTTAATGGACTGTGTTGCTCTGACTGTCATGTGAGTGAGGTGGCCGAGCTGTTTGCTTTGTGTGTCAAACCCACTTTGCTGTTTAATAATTGAACTTGAAGTAAACAACAGCCAAAAATAATACACCGTCTGCAGTCACATAAGCTGTGTGTTTGTGTGTACATCGCTGTTCTCCAACCCAATTAGAATTTCCGTCTGATAAAGAAATGCAACTTATCCAGCATCCTTTTGCTTCAGCAGTGTGCCTCAAAGCAGATATTTTTGCTTAGGAAGCCAGCATGGCAGAGGGGCCGATTCGCTTCAGATGGAAGATGGAAACAACAGATGTAACAAGATGAACCTTAAGTTAGAATGGAGCCAGAAAATAGATATGGAACATCAGCGCCATAAAAATCACCTTACGCTCAAGGTCTTATTGACACTCAAAAGATAACAAGCTTTAATTTTTTTTTTAGATACATTTTTGTAGATTGTAGTTTGGAGCTAATAATGCTTGTCATATACTTTCAAAACTAAAGAATTGAGGGGAAACTTATTTGGGAGCGTAAAAAGCTTGAAAATGCAATTTCATTTTTCAAATATATGCTCTGTCGCATCTATTTTCCCTCTATTTAGAGAGAAAAAATGGATGGATGAATAAATTAATTGAGTAATAAATAAATAACTAAAAATAAGGGGCGACACGGAGGCGCAGCAGGTAGTGCTCGTGCCTCACAGCAAGAAGGTTGCTGGTTCAATCCCAATGTCAGTCAGGGTTTGTCTGTGTGGAGTTGGTATGCGATATTTCCATGATAAAGTTACCATTGTAATGTGATTCCAACTCACACCTAGCAAGCAAACCTACTAGACGGATTTTGCTGAAACTTTCAGGAGATGTCGGTAATTGACCAACTTAAAAATAATTATAATTTGGTGGTGATCCAGAAAAATGTCATTTGTGAACAATCGTTTTTGCTCAATAACTGTCTAACTAATAATGATATCAACGAGTGCTAGGTCTGAGTTTTCAGGGTCATGAATCATATTGCGATGGTAACTTTATCACAGAACTATTGCTTATAGATGTAACAGCAATATGTGAGCTACCCTGGTGGAGGTTTGCGCTCTCTGAGTGCTTTCGAGTTATTAGTTAGACAGTTACTGAGCAAAAAACGATCGTTCGATGATGGTGGTTACCTGGATCACCACCAAAATCTAATCATTTTTAAGTTTGGTCATTACCAACATTTCCTGAAAACTGTAGCAAAATCCGTCCAGTAGTTTTTTTCGTAATCTTGCTTACAAACAAACAAACAAATACAGGCAAAAACATAACTTCCTTTGTGGAAGTAATAAGACAGTCATCATAGATTGATATTTATCCAAAATACATGATATGTGATTGGAATTTATGCCAATTTATGTTTGTGTTCCTTTTTGTGTTAGTGAGTCTCAAACCTCAGAAATAAAAATAAATTAATAATCAATACCTACATTCATCAGGTGCTTTGATCTTGTTCAGGTAAAATTAGGTG
Source organism: Cetoscarus ocellatus (assembly GCA_037902135.1). NCBI lineage: Eukaryota > Metazoa > Chordata > Actinopteri > Labriformes > Labridae > Cetoscarus > Cetoscarus ocellatus. The sequence goes on from JBAMNC010000832.1 coordinate 134,796, forward strand.
GCTTTATACTTTATTTGGAGTGTATGTGGGTGATTAAGCCATGTTAATGCAGTGCAAAAGCCTATAAAGTGGGTTTTTCAGAAGGCACTAAAGACCATTCATTCATCTTTTCAATGAATGGGGTCTGAAAGAAGGACATTAACCTGGACATGACCTCTGTGTCCTCACTGATAGTAACATTCGTGCTTGGTCCTTTTGTTGGCTGTCATTTTCCTTTCAAAACAGGTTGAATCATACAATGTTCATTTAGAGGGAATAAAGTGAAAAGCACTGAGATATTGAGCATCATTTAGAAAGCTTTCACATGTATGTTATGGAAGTGATAGTCCACAAGGCATATCTACACTGCAGTAACCTTAAAGTCTTTATTTATAGCTAATCTCTAGATGTGTAGCTTGAAGAGCAATGTAAAAAATGATTCAACTCCACCAAAGGCTATCGTGTTAGCCCCTTGGCTCCATCACTGGCGTCTCATCCACCACTCGGCCGATTAGCAGAGTATGACCATTTCTAGCATGTCTTAGCCAGCAGGGCCGTGTGGAGTGAATTGTGCCAGGGGATCCATTCGCTCTGGCACAATGACCGGGGCCAGAGTCTGCCTTGGGCTTACTTTCTGATGATGCGAGGAGCTCAGTGAGAGGGGGTGGTGTTCTGTATGAAAAGGTTTCCCCTCGAGCTGGGGATGCAAAATTGCGGCTGGTCATGTCTTTTGTGGGTCATGATTGCTGCAAGTTGGAGGGAAAAGGAGATAACCAGGAATATTCAGGAACTTTTTGCTGTCAGGAAGAAGTGTCTCTGGAAAAAACCTTTGGATGTTAGCCTAAAGTTAAAATGCTGTGTTTTTGGATGAGTTAATGTTACCTCTGTATTTAATGTTCAAACTGATATGTAACGTTCACACTGATAAACTTTATTGTTTTGTTGCAAAGATTCACTCATTTTGAATTTGATGCCTGCAACGTGATCCAAAAAAGCTGGGACAGGGGCATGTTTACCTCTATTACATCACCTCTCCTTTTAACAACACTCTATAAACCTTTGGGAACTGAGGACACTTATTACCTCCTCCAAGGGGGTTACGTTTGGAAGCAAATTTGTGTGCAAAAAGACAAAATTTATCAGTTTGAGGATTAAATATCTTGTCTTATATTCAACTGAATATCATTAGAAAGGTTTTGCAAATCACTGTTTTATGTTTTCATTTATTCTTTACACAACATCCCAGCTTCATTGGAACTGCAATAACTTGTGTTAACTGACAACGGTTTTGAAAGGGTCTCATGTGGTAATACCCCTTTCAGAATTATGTTAATTTTTGATGCAGTGCAACCCTTAGAGATCAGAGGTCATGGGCATTCAGTGTTGATTTTCAGCCTTGCTGCCTATGAGCAGAGATTCCCTAGATTCTTTGAATTTTTTGATGATATTATGGATTGTAGATGATGACATCCCTGGATTCCTTGCAGTTATAAGTTGAGAGAGAGTGTTCTAACTATTGGACTTTTTCCTAAAGCGGTTCTAAACCGCTGTTTTTGGAGCCTTCCTCAACTTTCCCGATCTTTTGTTGCCCCTGTCTCAGCTATTTGGAATGTGTTGCAGGCATCACATTCAGAATCAGTGAATATTTGCACAAAAAACCAATAAAGTTTATCAGTTAGAACATTACATATCTTTGTTTTTAAGTGGTTTCAATTGAAAATTGATTAAAAAAAGCGTTTGCAAATCGCTGTTTTCTATTTTTATTTGTGTTTCAACTTCATTGGAATTGGAGTTTGTAGCTGCAGCCAGTGAATATAATCCATATGGAGGCCTGACCTGACCTGCATGCTAACATCCTCCCAGTTGTCCGTTGTGATTTTCACTTCACAATGTGGACAAATCACACAGGACCATCACATAAACATTCATATGGACAAAACACTGCCCTTTGGTCAAACTCAATATATCTGCCCATAAACTGGAAACAATTATTCTTTGGTATCCCCCACAGCTTACACAGATAAAAATAAAAGCACATGTGCATCTACACACGTAGAATCTTTCAAAGTCTGAAAACTTGCCTCAAGGACAGCTACTTGTGGATTTGAAACATCTGAGTCTTCACATCCGCCCCCCACCAAACATTCATTTCCACAGCGTAAGCCAATCCATACCCACTCGCATGTAATCTGAATGAATTTATTGACTTTACCCCTGGACGGTGCTGAATATTCAGAGAACGTCCAAAAAAAAAAAAAAAAACAAAGCTGCATGTACACGCACATTAATACAAATCAGACTCCCCTCCTCAGAAACAATTCCGCAAAATGCAAATGATGCAGGTGACCTTGCCTGGTGGGGAAAATGAGAGGAAAAAGCTGCACACGTTGTTGTCAACAGAAGTGATAGAAGCAGAGAAAATATTCCCCCGAGGCAACTGGACCATCTCTATTCCTCCCCCCTGTTACCTCACGGGGCTGGCAGGGAGAGGAAAATAAAGTTTGAGAATGTTTCAGAGCATGAAAGATTGTGAGCTCTTGGATATTGACATATTTTAATGCAACAGTGTTTCTCCAAGTCAAGCAGGTATTATCTGCATAGCGGAGCGGCGTTCGTTTTTTTTTTTTTTTTTAAGTCTGTAGTCGATATGAGTGCGTTGTCCAATGTCTGTGAATAATGGATGAGGTGCTAAAGGAAAGGTGAGGCTGGAGTGGGTGTATTCAGGCATAGTGTGCTCGCTGAGACGGGGAAATACAAGGATAACGGCTGCTGCATATTGTTCGCGCACTTCAACTCACACAAGGTGAACGCACGAACTCGGAAAACACACATATTTGAATTTGCAGTCTTAGAAACAACAGTTTGTTTTTGTATTTATGGCATGCATTGTTGAAGCTGTTTCTGTTCTGCATCTCATGAACTCTGTGGTGACTTATTGAAACAAAAGTTCAGTATTGCTGCCAAAATCAGAGAACATTCTCGCACTGCCGAAAGCTCTGAACCAAAAGTAATGGGTCAACTAATTCAGTTTCCGCTCATCAAGAGGCTGTAACACTTCTTGTCTATGAGGTTTTTCTTTTATCCGTGTTTACTGGGAGTTAGAGTGAGATGAAAATGCTTGATTTCTTTTTGGAAATGGTAATTTTGAGCTTATAAAGCACTTTTAAAGTCTTGGACTACTCAAAGCAGCTTCACACCGCAGGTCACATCTACCCATTCACACACTGATGGTTGGAGTTTCTATGTTGGTTGTCCATCAGCATCAACAAACACATTTACATCCTTTCATACCCATGTACACGCCACTGACGCAACAGTGGGAGCAACTTGGGGTTAAGTGTCTTGCCCATGGAAACATCACCATGTGACACTTGGAGCTGGGCCCCGTACCTGCAGCCTCCTGATTACTGACCAAGCGCACTGTCAGAATGCGGCACCGACATCCCAAATGCAAGAAAAGCACAATAAAGCACGAACAGTTTTGTCAGTAGGGCGACACGGTGGTGCAGCAGGTAGTGCACGTGCCTAGTGTTTGTGTTTATGCCAAATCTGATCCCAACATCTGAATGCCAGAGCAGAGATCAAGACTCATCAGACCTGGCAACATTTTTTCCAGTCTTCAATTATATTAGTTCAGTAATGGTCTTCTGTAAGAGGTTATCTGCATTGCTGTTGGCTTTTTAACGTCTCAAACCCCTTCAACCATTCTCCAGTCCACCGGATGTTTTCTCTTTTTGGACCATTCTCTGTTAACACCAGAGATGGTTGTATGTGAAATTCCAATCAGCACCAAAAACTATGCCACATTTGAAGTCACTTAAATCACCTTTATGCCTATTTTGATTCTCGGTTTGATTTTTAGCTGGTCCTCTTGACCATCTCTACATGTCTAAATGCATTGAGTTGCTTCCATGTGATTGGCTAGTCTGCTGCTTGTGTTAACAAGTAGTTTTACAAGTGTACCTACAGTCAGAGAGTTGCCACTGGGCGTATATAGTTATATATTTTTGGAAGTTAAATTTACTCTTAAAATAAGTAACTCCAATGAAAGTAGCTGGTTAAGTGCAGTGTTCATTTTGACAGCACTTTTAAATTTAGTTTTAGTCTTTTGCCTAAAATATCTTTTAGTTTTAGTCATAATTTAGTAATCTAAATTGTTTTAATTTTAGTCTAGTTTTAGTTTCAAAACATTTTAGTCGACAAAATCTACAGTAAATTTAGTCGACTAAAATATGAAGTGTAAAGTGTCAGGCATTTTTTAATGTTTCCTTGAGTTTCTGAAGTCATGTTTTCTTGGATCCCACCATCACGAGGCTAACGCAGTTGTTAATGGATGTCCCTCTTAACTCATCCAACCTTTCCACACAACCAAAGTAGCTGTGATTGGATGTATTCCTAACTTGGCTCTTCTTTCTACATGATGAAATTAGGTCAGATTGGACTAAGTCTCTGTCAAACATTTTAGTCTAGTTTTTATTTGTTGACGAAAATGTCAGTTAATTTAGTTTTTGTCAATGTACACTTGTTTTGTTTTAGTTATAGTCTAGTTTTCATCAGGGGAAAAAAGGTTGATGACGAAAACTATGTTTAAAACATTAGTCGACAAAATAACACTGGTTTAGTGGACAGGCTAACTTCCTAAGAGGAAATATTTCAGATAAGAACAGGACATACTGGGCCAGAAAGTCTGATGTTCGGCAGAGAAGGAAGAAGATTTTAAGGCAGGGAGACAATAAATGGTTTGAGCGGTAATGTGCAATAAGGTTACAGAATCTAAAAGTCCAAAGCCCTAAATCAAAGCTCACTTCAAACCCCGAGTCTGTCTCCCTACTTTCCATCTCTATGTCATTTCTCTGCTCAACAGAAGCTCATATCATCGACTCAGACTCCAATCCCAGCCTGCAAAATGAAAAACAGATAATGCTTTTGCTCTCCGATTCTTCGGCGGGTACAATGTGTCTCTCGGATATGCAGGGAACTTGACACTTAATGGAAAATATGCAACATAAAATGCAGCAAACTCGGATGTCAATTTTGCACCCATTCTTCATTTGTCACTCTATGGAATCCACATCTGTGGCCTCTCCGCCGCTGCCACCGCCACCGCCTGCCACGCATCACTCCTGTACACGCCAGCATGGGAGAAAATTACAGGAAATTAAAATTCACCCTCAACATAGAGATGTATGTGAGCCCCTACCTGAAGGTGAATGAATAAAAGCTGCAACACAGAGGAGTGCGGAGTTGGAGCACAGCACAAATGTTGATTAATCGCTTCAGGGAGGAGAGAGGCAAATGTGAAAATGGAGAGAAAAAGAATGAAATACATTTATACAAAACAAAATAGGCATCGTGGTAGATGGGTACCTCTGGAGAGCTGCATTAGTCATAAATTACAATCACGCCAGTATGAGAATCTGGTAATGTGCTCTCAGCTTCAGGAATCAATGTTAATGTGTGTGAGGCAAGAGTCGTGATTCACAATCTGTTTACGACTCCACACCAGACCTGAATATTTTCAAAACTAGTGGATATTTTTCATCTGTGAAAGTCTGCACATTTATGCTTAATTCAAAAAACCCTAAGTGACCTTTTGACTCTTACAAATGAGGACACAAGGAGGCCAAATCTGTCCCTTTAGTACGACGGAATACTCCTCAAAATAATGTCTAAATTATGTGCAACAAAGACACCAAATACATCAGAGCAGGTCAAGGTACATTAGCTCTGGTGTGTCGATACAAGCAGCGAATGTGATTAAACTAGATGCTTGTCTGGACGGCTGATGCATTTAAATGTCTCCAAATAGGATGCGAGTGTATCCTGGGAAATAATGTACAGCAAGGCGATGGGTTTATTAAGGAGAGCCTGATTCCCTTGTTCAAAATTGTAACAAAAGTAGGGTCCTATTCCTGCTTGTACCCCCTAAACATGGATCCAAAGTTGACTAGAGGGAAGTAGTCATATCCTGGATCTAATTAAGTTCTGACCATTCAAACTGGTTAAAAATATGATTGCTGTGTCTCATTTCAGGGGTAGTACACTTCAGAGTAAACCTCCTATGTTGGACCCTACCCATAAATATGGATCCAGACATGACTAGAGGGAACAAGTCATATTCTGGATCTAATTAAATTCTGTACAAAATTCAAACTATAGAAAAACATTGTTGCTGTGTCTCATTTCAGGGTAAGCAAACTTCAAAAGACCTTCCCATGATGGATCCAACCTAAAAACATTGGTCCAAACATGACTAGAAAAAAGTAGTCATATCTGTCTAATTAAGTTCTCACTATTTAACTAGATAAAAAGATAGATGCTGTGTCTCATTTTACGGGAAGCACAATTCAAAAGACCCCTTTAATGATGGATTCAACCCATAAACATGGATCCAAACATTACTAGAAGGAATTATTTATATCTTGTATCTAATTAAGTTATGTACTTCATTTAAACTAGGTAAAACGATTGTTGCTTTGTCTCATTTCAGGGGAAGCACACTTCATAAACCCTCCAATGAAGGACCCAACCCATAAACATGGATGCACACATGACTAGAAGGAAGTATTCATATACTAATCTAATTAAGTACTGTACTTTATTCATACTAGATAAATTGCACTAGATAAATTGTAGCTGGGTCTCATTTTAGGAGAAGCACACTTCAGAAGACCCCTCCAATGATGAACAAAACCCATAAACATGGATCCAAACATGACTAGAGGGAAGATGTTACATCCTGGATCTAATAAAGCTCTGTACATTACTCAAACTAGAAAAGGCATTGTTGCTGCGTCTTATTTTAGGAGAAGCTCACTTAAAAGACTCCTTCAACAACAGACTTTGCCTATTGATATGAATCCAGACATTACTACAGTTAAGCTGTCATATCCTTATCTAACGAAGTTCTGTTCTTTATTCAAACTAGATAAAAAAAGATGGTTGCTATGTCTCATTTCAGGGTAAGCACACTTGAGTTGCTTTGTCTGTCCAGATAACAAACACATCAAAAATTCTGGTGAAAAGATTGTTTTAAATGAAAATCTGAGGCAGACTGATGTAAAAGTCCTTTAATTTGACAGTGATGTAAAATGTTTGGACACATCCAACTGTGTTGGTTAAAGAACTGATAGCTAGCATTTGTATATGGAGTCCCATACTGCCAATCAAACTCTGTAATAATACTCTCACATCAGCCATCAGCCAGGGCATAGGCCTCAGTTAACAGGCCTTTCATTCTCTGCTATACTACCTAGATGTAAACAAGCAGGGTGAGAGAATAACATTATATAGGAACTACACATCTAGCAGTGTTTTCATGAGGAGAAAGAGGGACAGACACATCAATGGAGCAATGCATAACCACTTTGAGCACAGAGCACATGAACATTAACCTGCAAGAAAGACTGAAGCATGATAATGCTGCTAATGCTGGCCACAAAAATAAACCAACATGACATTGCTTACCTGCTGGTAATTTTGAACTAAGCATGCTCATATCTGATAGTTTTCCAAGCGATTTCTTCCTTTGGACCAGAGGTTTATCCTGACTTTTTGTTAAAGCTATTAAGAAAATTGTAGTCCAGGAACACCGTATTACAGTACATGATGTAAATGCCCCTTAAAGCCAGGCCTTACATTTACATACCGCCACTGTAACAGAGGAGGAACTGGAGAAATACATGATGTCCTCTTTGACGTTCTTGACCTCATTTTGTAGGTTTTCCCCATCAAATGATTCTGTTTCATACTGTGTTTTAAACATCACTGCCCATACGTGGCTTTAGATGTTGTCTTTTTCACTATACAGTGGCCCGAAGAGGATTCTTTTCTCTGAAGTCAATCTCACAACAGGCTGACTTCCTGAAAATTACAGGTTTCTGGCTCAGCGTCACACAAATGGCTGGTATTATTGACCGGAATTATGGTGTTGGAATAAACAGGGTTGTTGGTGGCAATTCAGGCGCCAAAGCGGATGGGGAGGAAGATGAACTCGTATGGAGGCTTGACCTCTTTTTCTATTGACTGTCAGGAGGTTGGATTGAAACGACGTTCACGAGGACGCAGCCAGTCATTCAGTCAGTCCAGTATATACCCCCTATACCATCCACCCCCACTACATTCACAGATAGAAGGATGTGAGAGTATTAGTCAGGCAAATTTCCACCTTGGCAGCACGAGGCTCCAGATTTGGTCGTCCTGGCTTGGGGAAGGTTAGCAGCTGCCCTCTTCTATGTCCGTACACCTCTGTATCCACCTCCTCAGCCGTTAAATCTTTTGCCTGTGGCACAGCTGGCGCTCGAAGCTGACAATGAGCTTTTCATTGCCGCCATTCACCTACACACAAGCAACAGTAATTGTTTCGCGCTTTGATTCCCGCTTTGATTGTGCATACCCCCCCACCGGCAGACCGCCAAGCAAAACCCGAACAAAAGCAAAACCACAGCCCCTGTTATCGCCGCAGATGAATGGGTGTATGCTCGGTAAATATTTCAGCGAGATGGAACGGGAACAAGTAAAAGGGGGAGGATTTCTCGGTGCCAAGTGGAATCAAACAGCCCTGCCTTCCTGTCAGTGGTCCAGCGTTTCTATGTTGGAGCGTGCAGATGTTGCACCATCTGTACAGGGTCTTGTTGGGTCCAAGACTGCACAGGGTAGGGGTGAAGGTGGCTGGTTCATGCCTTTTATATTGGGAATTAGAAGAGGGAGAGACCTTGTAGTGCCATTGTGTGTGTTTGTTATGACAATGTGCCGGTGATAGCCAGGTCCAAGGCATATATATTTTGTTATACTTACGATGTGCAACAACAGTTTCCTGGAACTTGGCACAAATGCTCATTTTAACTACAAGGATGAACTGACTAATTCCTGGAGGTAAAGGGTAGTGGGTACAGGTCAGTAGATCTCATTTTTATGTTCAACAATACTTTAATCATTAAAATTGGTCAAATTTTCTGTCTGATTAAAGAGGAATCTGGTCAGACTTTGAAAATATAGGGTCTAGTGAACCGGGACTTATGTTCAGTGTTAGCATTTTATTGGTCAGTTCACATGTTGATCCCTTTTTTGTGAACTCCAAAACTCAAGAACCCCCTGAGGAAATTTCTCAGGTCTTTGAACAAATGTCTCCTTTGCCTTAAATGTTGACTGGTCAAAGTTTGAAGGACACAGGGAAAAGTTCAATTAAAATGGGCTTCATTGTTATCACTTAGTTGGTAACTCAATATCTCAAGAGCTTGTTTAGAAATTTGATTTCAGGTTGCACATGTTTACTTTGCCTTAGAGATGATTTGGTGAAATTATGGAAATGATGGGAAATGATGGCCTCATGTTAACCTAATGCTTGTTGACCTAATATCTCAAAAATGACCTGGAGGTCAAGGGTCAATGTTGGACTTTATGTTAATCCCTTGTTTTTAAACACAACATTAAAAACAATTTTGGATATTTTCTTAAAATTTTTAGAGATGTTTACTCCAACTCATGGATGAATTTGTGAAATTTTGGAGGTCAACAAATGTCCACTTTGACTTGACAACCCTTTGACAGAAATAAACTAGATTATGAATAAGATATATTCTTACAGTCAGACATCAAATCAAAAAGTCCTCATATTCATCCTTTGCTTGTAACTTCAGTTTCTAAGGAATCATCTGAGCACTTCTCCTTCAACGATGGATATTGTCAACTTTGTTCTGAGGATAAACTGATTAAAATTTGTATTGATCAATCAAGGTCAATAGGCCTCATATTTACTGATTCATGATGAACAGAATTTCTTGACAATGCTTTGACAGATTTTCAAGTTTCAAGTTTGTAACGAATTTCCACTTTGACTCACTATAAACTGGTTTGAATTTGAAGGTCAACGGGCCTCATGATCTCCCCTTGCTTTTGGAAGGGATATCTTAAGAATGCTCTTAAGGATGATCTTCAATCATGGCACAAATGTTTGCTCGGCCTCTGGGATGAGTTTCCTTTAAAATATAAATGTTCATATGTGGAAGATCATAGCCATTGGGCCTCATGTCCATGCCGTGCTTATGGGCACAATATCTCAACAATGCTTCAATAGAGTTTTGTCAAGTTTTGGCACCAATTACCTCTGTGACCCAAGGACAAAGTGGTTAAACTTTGGTGGATGTAGCTAAATTGTCAAGTTCAATGGGCCACATACACTTTCCTTGCTTTTGAAAGTAATATTCTAAGAATGCTTCTTGTTATGTTCTGCAGGCTTGGCAAAATTGTTCGCTCTGGATGGATTTTTAAGTAATTCAGTCGTAGGTGGCAGATCATTGCCAATGGGCCTTATGTTCATCTTGCACTTATAAATGGAATATTTAATGACAGCTGTAACAGATTAAACCCCATTCACACACTAATGGTTCTGCATTGGCGAACATTTAAAATCCATCTACAATAAGACTGGGGGTCATCTGGAAAGGTCATGCTCCACCATTAAGGTTTTTCTCTACTTTAGACACATTGACCTGCATTGAACACAGCAAAAAATGACCCCAGTGACATACTTTCACCGTGATACTGATGATTTCTTAATGGTGGTCAACGTAAGCTAAATTATGTGTGAATGGGCCTTTAGATGTTGGAGTTGGAAGGTCAAGGCCTCAAGTTCACCCCTTGCTTTTGAACATTATAACTCAACAATGCTTCAAGGGATTTTTTTCTAATTTGGCACGAATGTCCACTCTCACCCAAGGATAGGCTGATATATTTTTGAGATTGGAGATCAAGGTTACAGTGACCCCAAAATCTTGTTATAAAACATGCACCTACACCAAAGAAATGCAATTCCTACCAATCGCTCTCACAAAAAAGCCAATTTCTTGATCCATTACTGTTCTTTCACTGTCTTTAAAATGCATACCTCACAGATGCATGAAGGTGTTAGAGTATTATGACAACATATAACAAGGGAAAGCACATACATCAGGACTTAAATATAAGGTAGGATTTGAGATCTGCATTGAAAGTATTGCACACAAACATTTGCCATTGCAGCACTCAGGAGACGACAAGCTGGCAGACGGTTACAGTACAGCGAAGTATACAGCGTGCCCTTGAAACATGTGTCACTGTGAAACGCAATAATTGTCTACTCTGAAACACAAAAAGTGCATCTCAGGAGGGAATTGACAGCCGTGATTTATTTGCATGTCTCGAAGAGTCCTTTACTCCACGCGGCTCTCATGTCATGTGTCTCTGTCTCATCTGTCATACATCGAGATGAACACAAGAACTCGACAGTTCAATCTGTCCTTGGCAATCTCTTGTGTCATATTGCAACTGTGTGAGATGATTAAGTGCCATTTTTTAATGCACATACGGTTGTGAGGTGGCAAATGAAACAACAGAAACATATGTGTGACTAAGGGACATGTTGTTCATCCACTGTGGGGTACAAATAGTATGGCATGGCTACACTTTTGGGTATGATGGTGGAGGTGTGACTAAAGCTTGTAGCACAATTGTTCAGTTTAGTGACACTACTAGAGTAAATCTTTAATTGGCGCTCCTACCTATGTCTTTTTTCTAATACTAACCTTTCCCCAAAGTCTATCTTATAGTGAGGAATTTTTGTCCAATTTCACTACTTTTTGTAGTTTTGCCATACTTTTGGTTTAAGCAATAATATAAATGGAAAAAAAATCAAAGCAAAATCACCTGTTGCACTTAAAAGTTGCTTTCACACCTAAAATTCAGCATCATTCTCATTTTTCTATTAGTTTGGTTTGCTTTCAAACTGCACTTAATCAGGTGAACCAAAGCCTGTCAAATGTCCCGCCACCAGTTGAGGCTGTAGCTGCGGTGTTAGTTCCTGCAACCCAGCCCACTGATGCATTATGAGCTGGAAATACGCAACTGGCATCAAGTGACAATGTTGATCAGCAAGAAGCAGATTGGAAGTATTCTTTGCCATAAAATAAAGATATATTTGCTTTTAGGCAGCTTTGAATGGCACTTGCATATTGACTGGAGTGATATGTCAACATATTGTGTGTGGATTTGTAGATGTTAACCTGTTAAGAGGACCAGACTGGTGGTGTTAGCAATGCTAATGTTAGCCACACTCTGCGTTGGCTTTTCTGTTGTGATATTTGGCCAAATTCAAGCCACAGTTCTCAATGTTTTGGTTCGCTTGCCTTGCTGGTCATTGTTTGGTTTGGACGGCTTTCACACTTCCCCAATTTGAACCCTGGTCCGCTTGGAAGCGAACAAAGACCCTCGTTTTTTGGTAGACGAGAATTGGTTTCTTTGGTTTCAGAGTTCATGTGAACTTTCACAAGAGCCTAAATGAACCGAACTTTCCACAGACTCTGGACCAAATGAACTCTGGTGTGCAAGCACCTTAAGAAGCCAGTTTGAACTAAAGCAACAATGGTTGCCATTTCTTGAGAGCTGATTTTATCCAAGTATTGGTGGTTGTGGCAACAGGCAAAGAAAGCTAGGCCTTAAGCCATCTGACAAATTACATCAGAGCTTTTGCCTATCAGTCAAAGTAGGTATATTCTAATGTTTGGTACATTAATGTTAAAAAAGAGCAAATTTAAATAAAACCAGTTGTTGTACCAGGTTGTTAGCATTTTTAATTCCAATTGGAAAAACCGAGAATTTAACATGAATGTTGAAGGGCCTCTTGGGTCTCAAACAGACTGTAGATTATTATTATTATTATTTAAATTATCATTATTATTATTATTATTATTATTATTATTATTATTATTATTATTATTTGATTTGATATTTAATAGCTGGGGCCCTATTTTGACAGCCTGAACAGCATCATCTAAAACCTTCAGGTGTGCAGAAGTTTGGGACATCTACATTATGCTATCTCGATGGAGCACAATCCTGGTGCAGTGTCAGGCCAAAGTGCAGAGAGGATAGATTAGATGCTTTGATTATACATGAGTGTTAACAAGGTGTAATGTGAATCAAACCAAGTTTTAGTGCTCATTCCTTTAATGAGAAGGTTCACTTCCCAGCTGAAATGGTGTAACGTAATGTCAATTTAACATTTTGGTGCCAAATTAAGCCAGCTCATTTACCTCATCTTCTAGATTGTACCACTAAACAGACAAAACTTGCACAGTGGACTTTATGAAATGTGTTGATGCTCAGGTTTAAGTTAACATCAGAAATGATCAAAAAGTTGCACTGGACAGTTCTCTCTGACACATGTGAAATAATAGCCTTATCAAGCATTTAAATAACACATATTTAAATAGAACACATCTCAGTTTGTTCAGCCAAGTTAAACATTAGAGCACAGTGCTGGAAAGTCACGTCCACTTTTTCAGAGGCCGTGGACAGACTTGGCTTATGAGGACTTACATAAAACAGTTTGTTCTATGCAGGGCTAAAACAGACAGGTTTATGGGCATGCCAAAATCAAATATCTTAATGGATTTTAAGGTACAAATCTTCAAAAGTTTTAGGGAAATAAGGGATCACATTTAACTTGAGTTGAAAAACTGCCCCTAGGTCTTCATTCTTAGTCTGAGCCAAAGACCTTCCCAGAATCCATACAAGCTTCTAAAATACCTGATTTATCATTTAAATGTCTAAACTTCAATTTGATGGATTTGAAAAAAATCTTGTGGTGACATTTGAAGTTTGAAGACTCTAATCTCAAAGACTTTAGAGACCCTGTAGCCTTTGCCACCATGACTATGACATTTGTGGTGTTAAATGAAATGTGTAATATGATGAATGGATTTTGTGAAATTTGGCTCAGACATTTAAGACCTCTTTGAATGATTTGCAATACATTGACTTTTTATCCTCTGGCATTAGCAGGCCAAACTTCTTTTTATTCCACAAACTCTGTGTTGAATGCTTTGTTTGGTTTTGCAGTCTAGACATTTTAAAATGATCAAAATACCTCCATAAACTCTCAGCTACAGCTGCCTTAAACCATTTAAACTGTACACCAAGCCATGAATTGTGCACAGTGGCTGAGTATAAACTCTGCAGGACCGGATATTGTTATTTTAAGTCCATCAAGCAAAATAGCCAATAGCGCTGCCTTTTATCTGAACCTCTGATTGATTCCATCCTGGCAGCCTTTGCTTGTCTATACCTTTTATGACACTATTATCTCAGAGGGGCTCATAGCCTGCCTGCAGTAATCCATCAATGTGGGGGACTTGTTGCCTCTAGATTTTTTGTCAAACTTATGTTTAGCTGTTGGTGTTGTGCTTTTTGACAGCTGACCATACATTACTGAAGTTCACAAATTTCCGAAAGGGGGCATGTTTCTGATTTTGGAAAAAGGTGCCTAAACTCAATGACTGAATAAAATACATTCAAATATGATACACGTAGATTGCATAGTTAAAAACCAACAGTTGAGGACAAAAAAGGAAGTATTTAAGACTTTGTTACATCATTGCAACTTTACAATCTGGCACATCTGGTGGACTGTTCCACAAATATATGGGATATATTTCAAAAGTCGATTTGGGTTTTGGGATAATTGTCAAAAGTTTGTGGCGAATGCACCATAGTATTGACAAAAATATCATGAAGGCTTTCGGGGATCCGGAAAACAATTTCACCACTTTATGGCATGAAAGATAATTACACATAAATGGTAATCTACAAGTCACACATAACAAGGGACTAATCTGAGGTGGTCTAGGGATAAGTTGGTGACAGAACGGACAGTGGGCAGTGAGAATAATGGTCCATCACAGGGAACCAGCAGCAGCAGGTCCTGCTTACTAGCCAATCAGCCTTTCATACATTACTTCCTGTTCTCATGGCAACGATAAGCAAACGGTCGCCATTATCTGGACTATGTCATCTATAAAACTGATGAATTAATGAATTTCTCTGTCTTTAAGGCCAAATTTTTTAAGGAAAATGCTTGGTCATTGTAAACTTGAAACAGCTACAAATGCTTTTCAATATCCGTGTTTCTTTCAGAATAAAGCCCCCTCACACAAATGCCAAAAGTTTGCCGTAAATTGCAGAAATCATGTCTCAATTTTGTTCTCAAAATCTGCCAGATTGGTTCACCAGAATTGTTCATGATTCCATCTAATGGCTAAAATTTGTATCTTTAAAATGGCCAATTTGCACCTCTCAAGAAGACGAGATCCATGAACTCTAGAGTCAAACTAAGCTGCGATTTCCACAAAATAATTCTCCCTGTAGTCTTGAGTGTGCGCTTGTCCTGTTGCTTTTGATGGACCCAATCAGCACTCTTTATAAAGGTTATAATAAGAGCAGATCCTGCAGGGCAATTACCTGCAGGGGCGGGAGGGGGGCGACCACCGATGGAACCACAGTCTGCTTATTTCCTGCCTGGGACTCTTAAAAAAACAGAAAAACAAAAAAAAGAGAAAATCTTCAAACCTAGTTGCAAAAAGCAATAACAAGCTGATGCATGATGTTTTTCCCATGTTACCATGGTAACAGCAATTGGAAATCTTTGACAGAAGACACAGCGTTAAATTGCATTAACCAGAGGAGACCAGTGTGCGCACGCATATGATGTTGAGCACATTGTGATCAGGGACTATGATGAAGGTACACTGTGTGCTTTTAGAGAGGGGAACAAGCTGTGATGTTGATGACATGAAAATCAGTTTGCATGTATTTCTGAGTACAAAATGCTGTACTAAGAAAAACATGCTTTAAAGCTCCTATAAGTGAATTTTCAGCGAGTTTCAAATTGACAGAAATGTAACTAAAGCCACTATATAACCTACAGAATCAAAATAGACCATCAGTGACAGCATTGGTATGATCATTATTGTTATTCTCTTCATGCCTTTATCTGCAGTCATGGGGTAGGCGTCAAAAGAAACAGCCATTTTACACTTTTAACTGTGAGCATTGGTCTTGACTGAAGGCAGGCACAGTAAAAAAAAGAGAAGTTCAAATAACTTCCATGTTTAGTTTACCCAAAAAAGCAGCAACAATGACTAAAAGAATAACATACATTTCCACTATATTTCATTTATGTGCTGTTGTTAAATGCAAGCTGTTTATGATGGAAATAACCATAAGCAAAAAAAAAAAAAAAAAAAAAAAAAAATGTCAAGATGTAGTTAAGTGTTGAAAAAAAGGGACCATGAGCTTTTTTTTCCTGTTTATGTTTACATTTCATATTATTATTTCATATTTGCTTCCTAAAATGTGTTCAACTGACACCAGTTCATGCAACCAGTTTCTGAAACATGGCGGAGTTGGTGTCTTCCAGTCTTTAAGAATAGCTTTTTTTTTGCCAATACCATGCCCATCAATAGAGCAGTTTGCATATGTGTACGTAGCATCGAGGAGTCCTCTGATACTCCAAAAAGAGCCACATCTCTGTCAGGGCTGAGTTATTTGATAAACCCCTGAAAAAAGGACATTAACACTTGACCAAAACTGATAAATGAATGGACAGCCTCAAAATAAGTACAACAATGTACCATCATTTGAATTGCATTTATTACATGTAGGAGATACAGAGGGATAAAACTTATGAAGCATGACTTCGTCAGTTTTTAATGCAGTGCTGCCTGAGAGATTAAAGGTCAAAGGCATTAAATGTTAGTTTTACTTTAAATGTTCTTTAAATGTTTTGGTGATATTTTGGACTGTAGGTGATGAAATCCCTTATCCTTTGCGCAATTGTTTGTTTGTGACATTGTTCTTAAACTGCTGGAGTACTATAATTTCTTGATTATAACACGCACTTTTGCTTTTAAAATAAACTCTGATTTTTCATGTGTGTATTATACACGAGTACAAGCAAAATAACTACCATATTTCGTCTCACCAACATCGCAATTGCAACACATCTGATACCAAAAGCCGAAATATTATCTTGCTCTGCGAAAACACAGGCAAACACAGGGTGCTGCCATTTTGTGAGCAAGGGGACGCAAATAGCTGCACTGTGATTGGTCGAAGACATCGGCATGTTGATAGCTGCTCTCTGATTGGTCGGTACACTACAACTGAGCATGCTGAGCAGAAACTGAGTAATTGTACATGCGTGAAGCAAAAGGTGTTTCCACATCCGTTTGAGAGAGAAAATCATGTACCATATTTGTTGTGAAAATGCTGAAATTTCGTTGATTAAAACTTTGAATAAAGGTCATTTTTGAGTTGTCTTAGAGAGCAAGGTTTGGGCAAAGTTGGGGTGCGTGTTATATTCGAGTACAGTGTTTTTCCAGGCAGAAATCGTGAAAATATGGGGTGCGTGTTATATTCGAGAAATTACAGTATTTCGTCAAGCAATTGTTCACAAAGTGGTGAACCTCGCTATATCCTGGCTTGTGAAACATGTGAACATGAAGTAGCCTGTCTTTGTAGCGTATTCTATTGAATATACACATGGAGCCTCTTAAATTTTCTTCACTTTCCTTGCAGAGTCTTGGCTGGTCCATGACAGGAAAGTGCAAGGACCCTCCTACCCTAATGGCTCTACTGATGTGATATACATGTAACCCTTACTACTTACATTTTACAGGATATGTAAATTTAAAAAAATGATTACCATGGAAAATTCCAGTAAGTACAGAATTGAAAGCGAAATGTACAAAACCAAATTCAGACCCTCATTGGCCAGAAGTTTGCTGGTAACTGGCTGGAACTTGGCCAGCATTTGGCTGGGAGGGGAAAATTGAAGTGGTTGCATCCATAGAGCAAAAAGGATTTGCAAATCATTGTATTCTGATTTATTTACATTTTGCACAATGTCCCAACTTCATTGGAATTAGGGTTCTTAAACTCCGCATCTTTTAATTTTCTTGTTAATTTATAATGAACACATGTAATGAACCTTGCTTTGTGCGATTGGCAAGGCTCAAAGGATAAAGGTATTAGCATTAGACCTAAGAAATACAATGCAGTACAAAAACAAGCATTACAAGACCAAAATCAATCCAAACAGTGAAATCAGGATTTAGACTCATCATTGGTAATGCTTATATTGAGTTTTAGACTGCTTCAGAAAAAAAAAAAAAAATTATCACTTGATTATATAATAATATACAACTTTTGAATGTCTTATGGGCCGAAAGATGTTTGAAATAAAGGATGAAGGAGTGACCTAATTAGATGATAAAACACCCAACCCTTCTCCCTCAGAAAATAGTTTTGAGAGCAGTTGGAAAAGCATAATTCTGTTTGAGTTCACGTTAGAATTTGATGACTCAGAATGTCAATGTTGGATAATTTGCAATATCAGTGAAGTTCTGATCTAGTGAGTCACAGATGAAATTACATCAGCAAGTTAATCAGTGACTCACTTCCTATATATACACTTACTGTGAGCCAGGGAAGATTAGAAAGAGTAGTTCATCCGTGGGATCAGTGCAAATTTGATAACATTAAAGATAAGAGTCACAGTGGTGCTGGAAGAGAAAAAAGGCATCAACACAGCAGTAAAATGTATATTTCAGTCTGCAAATCTGAAATTCAAAATTCATCCTTCATCTTCTGTGTATAAATAAAGAATAATTATCTATTTATTTACCATTGCAAGTTTCATAAAAACAAGTAGAACTACTACCTAATTTTTTTATGTAAACAACCCCTGTAAGTAAAAGTTCATTGATGAGTAAGGAAGCTTTAAGGCTCTGTGATCTGTGGAAAACTTATAAGAATGGGATGAACATGAGGCCAAGTGACTTATGCTCTTAAAATCCTAATTTTGATTAATTAACCCCTGAATCAGCGTAAGCATTTGTGCAAAACTACTCAGGGCTCCCTTAAAATGTTTAAAGACATCACTTTTCACATTAAAAGTATGAACATGAGGCTCGATGATCTTGATATTTATGCAGATTGATCTAAAATGACCTGTAACCTATGGTCTCCAAAATATTACCAGGTTATCTTTGAGCCAGATTGAACATTTGGTCTAAGTTTGAAGACATTTTCTCAAACGGTTCTTGCGATAGTCCTCAAGCAAGGAATGAATATGAGACGCAATGACCTTTGACCTAAAACATCAATAGTCCAATAAACTTATCCTTGAGTCAATTTAAGAAGTGTGATGAGTCTGTAGGTAATGCCTTTAGAAGTTCCTGAAATATACCCTTACAATAGATTATTAATGAGGCCAAATGACCTTGACCTCAAAATTGAATCACTTCATCCTAATCTTACTATCCAAGTTATGTCGGACATTTGTGCAAAGTTTTAAAGGAATTCCTAAAAGCTTTGTTGAGATATGATGTTAAAAAAGCAAGTGATGATTATGAGGAATAATTACCTCTGAATTTAAAGGTAATTTTGCAACAAACTGGAAATATGAGCAATTTATAAAAATAACTGCAAAGAATTCTTAAAATATTAATTACCCACAAACAGGATGTTAATGAGACCCAATGACCTTGAGCTATAACCTTTGATATTCATGGTCTATAAATCAATCATTCATCATTGTGTCATGCTGCAAATGTGTACAAAAGTTGAAGAAAATCCCTGTGAGTGTCTTGTTGAAAGAGATGAACATAAGACTAAAAGACCTTGACCTTTAACCTAATCTATAATTTACCCATTGAAAATTGACCAAAAAGTTGTGGAGAATTTGAAGCAAAGAGCTTTTTTGAGACTCTGCGCTGAAAAAATGCAGATTAGTTTAAGACTTCATGACCTTGACCTTTGATGTCACAAGTCTATTGTGTCAAAATTGAGTCAATTTGGATGTTTTTCGTTGAGTTTAAGCAGAATTTCATCAAATTGTTCAGGAGAATTCTACATTCACAAGCAACAGATGGACAAGAGACTCTGACTGGACATTTGTGCAAAGATTCTTTGGCGTGTTCTTGAGATTTGTATTCACAAACAGTGGATGAACATGAGAATATATGACCTTGACCTTTTGCGTCTCCCGAAGTAGTTAATTGTATTGAGTCAGGCTGGACATCCGTGTAAACGTTAAGGATAATCCTTCGCATGTTATGAGATTTTGCCTTCAAAAACAATAGATGAACATGCGGCTCCACGACCTTTGATGTACATAGTTTGATATTTCAGCGTTGAGTCGGACTGAAAATATGTGCAAATTCTAAGGGAAATTCAAAAGAGTGTTCTTGAAAAAGTTAGTTGGCAAACAATGGATTAACATGAGATGCCATGACCTTGACCTCTGACTTTTGATTTCCATGGTCTATCAATTTTAATCACTGAGTCAGACTGGACATTTTACAAAGTCCAAAGAAACTCCCTTAGCCTGCTCTTTAGATTTTGAGTTTACAAACAACAGATCAGCATGAGGCTCCACAACCTGGACCCTTAAACTTTGATGTTCAAAGTTTGTTGATTTATCATTGATCTAGGATGGAAATCCATGCAAAGTTTGTCTTAACCCCAAACTACACATGAACATGGGGCTACATAACCTTGATCTTTTACCTTTGATGTCAAAAGTCTGCTGATTTGTCAGTGATTTGGGATGGACATCACATCTGTGAACAGCTTGTGTGAAATCTTTAAGAATGTTCTTAAGAAAGTGATTTTACAAACAACAGATGAACCCGGGGCCCCACAACCTTGACCAGTCAGACTGAACGGATACTGGATAAACATCAGACTCCATGACCTTGACCTTTGATGCCTTAAGTCCATAAATTTCATTGCTGATTCAGCATGGAAATCTATGCAACATTTGAAGAGAACCTCAAAGTGTTCTTGAGATGTAGCAACTATGAGCAAGACCTGAATGGACTGATAAATGGAGAGATGAATAGACAGCAGCTTGTACAAAGTGACACCAAATTGATTGAGAACCCAAAAGCATAATGCCTCAGGCCTCAGCTGCTCCAGGTGCAGATGTGTGATAAATTCAAAATCTGCTATATCTCTACTTCAACAACAGCAAGGTCAAAAGTACACTAAAGCTTTAACTTCTTATTACAAAAAGTGTCCATTTTAATTCTGAGAATAACTTTAGAGAGCATATACTGAGGACAAAATCTCCCCACGTTAAGCTTTAGCTCTTCTTTCCAAAACCACAGGCTGATTTATATACCACAATCACGTTGTCGCCCATTCAAATAAGCTCAAACACTGTTGTGAACAATTCCTCATTCACCGCAGCATCTCTCTATAGAACAAAATTACACATGGCATATTCTTTGCCCTTGGGTTTTCCACACCAAATACAGGAATAACATAAAAGATGCTTAATGTCAAATTTCACACATCGGCAAGCTGCTCTCCAAGCAACGCCATGAATCATGTATAACTACACTTCCCCCAAAACTTCTGCTCTTCCCACTGTTGGTGTTTTTTGCTCTTTTACCCCCTAAGCCCAAACAAAAAGCAGACGTCCTTCATCCTAACCCTTCAGCTTTTAATATTCTGTCATATCTGTCTCTTAAAGTAAAACAATGCAGATAAACTCCATGCCCTGCATTCAAAGTATTTCCATCAGTATTTTTTGTATAATATATTTCAAGTCTTTAACCAACCAAGCTGAAGTTAAGGCCTCAGTCAAAGGGTAACAGGACAATTTTACTGACAGAGGTATTCTAAATGATGTAGAAATAGGTAAAAAAGAAACTTACATTTTCAATTTAAGAGTTTGAATATCAAGGTCTTGTCGACATTATGACTAGGTCGGGAGTAACTTGTTTTGAAAGAACTTTGGTTGGGAAGTGGAGCCTGTTAAAGTCCCGACTAAACCATGTTTGGCAGCTGGTCTGTGTTAAATCTGAAAGAGCAGACTCGCAGCCTTAACGTAGTAGCAATGAACAAACTTCTCCTGATCCTGACATAAATTTTTGTGGTAACTTACACAGAATATTACCCCTTGTAAAGGGAACCCTGACTGGGAAGACAAATAGTCATAAATATGCTTTAATGTTTATCTAATACTAGAATGTGTTGTGAAAAAAGCACGAAGAATTGTTATTTCTTTAAAAATCGCAATTTTTGTAACCTGCGGACGCCGCCATTGTTTTACGAGCGCAATGCATGCCGGGTGGATGATGTGTAAGGGTTGCACTGTGCCGAGCATGAAGACATGCTTGAGGAAATGCCCCAGGCAGGAGACCCTTGGTGTTCTGCGAGGATGTCAACAACTCGCTCCTGCAGATGTAGCTGATGGCGAACCATCGAGCATGACCACAATCACAGAGGAGGCTGACAACGAGCCTGTAGACTTACGGACTTCTGTGTTGACTGATTCATCTGCAGGAGTGAGTTGTTGACATCCTCGCAGGAGAACATCCAGCGTCTCCTGCCTATGGCGTTTCCTCCAGCGGACTTCCCTCGTTTCCCGAGGGCGTTTTGTCTGTTTGTGTGAGAAAACTGTAGGCAAGGCATTTGGCTTTAGTCAATGTAACTAGCAGCACCTGTGAGTTCTTTCAGCAGCTTGGCTCGGCTAAACGCATCACCTGTGTACCTGTGTAGACTGACATCACTCCCCTTGTTTCCCTTTGGCTGAAAATTGCACCCAAAAGTAGCACAATGTGGCATTATTATGGCATTCTCGCTCTTGATAGCCAATGGGTAAACGTAGCGGCTCGGCACAGTGCAGCCCTATAACGTCATCAACCCAGCATGCATTGCGCTAGTAAAACAATGGCTGCGTCTGTAGGGTAGAATATGTGTTATAAATTGTGATTTTTAAAGAAATAACAATTCTTCGTGCTTTTTTAACAACACATTCTAGTATTAGATAAACATTAAAGCATATGTATGACTATTTGTTTTCACAGCTGGGGTTCCTTTTAATAAAATTACTGCCCAAAACACCAAATGCAAGCGACAGCAAATAATAATACCAGTACTGTCAATAAGAAACAATACAAAGCAAGAGTTGGCTTATAACTAATCATTGTTTCGATGATGAATTACTTGTTGTGCTCTTCCTTAAGAGTAGATTAATTGATCCAAACACATAAAAAATGTCAAATCACCCATATAACTGTAGATTTTCATCATGGTGGTGGTGAAAGGGGAAGAATTCTCCAATATTACAGTATGTGGACATAACAAGAGTGATTTCTTTAGAAATATGCTAATGCTCAAAAGTTCTTGTGCCATGGACCTCAAGCAACTGAACTACCCATTTAAATACATCATGAAGGAAGAGGTATTAGGAAACATGCTCACTGGCCATGGAGTTCAGCCAAATTCTTTAGCTGTTGGTGTAGTAGGGCAACACATATATGGAAAATGAAGATCCAGAATGCTACTGCCTGTAACTGTAATCATTTTACACTGTGAACACAAAAATAATGGAATAAGACTCATTGTCAGTCAAGTCATGGTGTAAACTTTCTGGCTCATAGCATAAGTTCGTGCTCTCTTTTTGAAACTTCTCTCAAAATTGGAAGAGAAATGTGCTAAAATAGTTTGCATGTGGTCCACTGTTCGATGTGCTGTTTTATTTTTGTTCTCCTCTTTGCCCTGTAAACTGAATTTCCCACGGGACCAAGCCGTTGTATTTTTGAAAACAGTAACCTAAATCAGCACAAACACTTCTTCTCCTCTGTTTCTCATGACTTTCTACTGTCCTTTGTTTTCTTTGCAAATGTTGAGATGTACTTTATATAGAAATACCAAGCCATGAATCATGTCAAGAAGGATTTACTGAAGATTTTGGCACGCCGACTTCCAGGGACCTTTTGTTTGTGTCTCTTTCTTATTTTTCTTCTCCCGCCTCTCTCTCCTAATATCTTTGCTCTTTTGTGAGGAAAATAATGCAAAGCGAGAGTACTTCCCTCCTCCATCGCAAAACAACTTAAATGCGCGCCACTGTTAATAGCTTGTGACTGAAGAACCTGCCATTTAGTCTAAACTTTTCCGAGAGGAGGATGGAAATTATGCACAACTGTTTCAGGAGAGCTAGGTGGAGGAGGAGGAGGAGGATGGGTAATCGAGGGGGACAGGAAGCTATTGGCGATGGAGGGTGTTGGGCGCGGGGTGCTTCAACCTCATGACACTGAACGGAGCAAAGAAAACACAAAGCACCTAAAGTGCATCAATTTTTCAGTAGCTGACAGAACGACACACTATTTTTCAGGTTGGCCCTGGAAAACCTGTGCACTTAGATCATCATTAGAGTGCAATTTTACAGGACTCACACCTTAATAGCTGCTGTGCATTATACATTCTTGTGCATTGTACATCCTTCTAACTGCTGAGCTTGAAAGATGCACTTCAATTATATTTATTACTTCTCTTTATGGGCATTAGTCATTACAGTTCCAGGCTTTTACCGACTTGTTCTGATCAAATTCATAAACCAACTCAAGGTAAATGACTGTTCAAGTCTTTAAACTTTAACTTTTACTGCCATTTAAATAAGGGAAATTAAAACAAGGCCTCAATAATATTACGTTTTTCCTTCTTCCCCGACTTGATGCAAAGGGTATGCTGAAAAATGCATTCTTGGTTAAACCCACACATGTATTAGTTATTAAAATGTGTACATCACATAATAGACAAATGACCCGTATAGAGTATCGTGGACATCATTAATATCACTTCAAACAGCAAAGTCTAAACTATAATGTCACTCTAGGTATGTTCACGTACTGTAATGTTGGAGAATCATTCCCCTTACACCATCTACAGTTAATGGGTGATGTTACTTTTTTATGCATTTGGATTAATTATTCTACCCTTTAGGAAGAGAGCAACAAGTCATTCATCATCAAAACAAGCATTGTTTGAAAGCTAACCCTTGCTTTGCATAGTTTTTTTATTGACAGTAACGGGATAACTATTTGCTGTCGCATGCAGTCAGTGTTTTGGACAGTAATTTTATAATAGGGGGGTAACATTCTGTTCAAGTTACCACAAAAATGTATGTCAGAATAAAGAAAAAAAAATTCACTGCTACTGCCTTAGTATTTTACAGTCAGAGCAGAGCATCTAACGGCACTTATCCTCTATTTGCTGCTTTCTATTTTCCTCTACAGGGCTTTGTAGAGGTATAATTTGGGTTTGTCTCCAAAAAAGTTTTGTTTAAGAAATTATAAAGTTTGTTCTATAGTGACTGCTGTCAAGTCTAATAGTTTAACTGTAATGGCTAACATTTAATTGTTAACCTGCTAGCTATCTTGTTACACTAACAGAGCTTCCTCCAGTCTTGTTTAGCTTGTTTGTTTAGCTAATCATTGCTAATTTGTAGATTCTTTATTTCAACATAGGTTTTTAATTGGTGGTAAAAGTTGAAACACAACTACAACACACACTCTCTCCCTCTTCCCTGTTTTAGACCCTAACCACTATCCTATCTATCACAATAAAGGCATAATACCCAAAAATGCATCTTGAATATATCCAGTAGTATGTCTTGGCAACCCATAAATATGTAAACAAAAAAAGTAGCCCCATATGTGCTTGCTATATTATTGTTTTTGTTTCCACTTGAGGCACACCCAGAAATGCACCCTGTATTATTTCTTTTTTGCAAATAAATACAAAGCTTACAGGCAAGTTCCTCTTTCTTTTGAATAAACAGATTTTTTTTAGCTTCAAAATCAACCCAACTTATTTCTTTTCTTTGTGTGTATCTCACTAAACAACAGGACAAGGGGTCATCATTTCAAAGCACTGCAAACAAAGGCTTTGCAAAAGTTTTATGAAGCGGGAAAAGCATTCAACATGCTTTTAAAAAAAATGCCTTAAGGGTGCATACAATCCATTTGGTGATAAACAAAACAAAACTGTGTTTGATTACAATGGAGCTCCACAGGGTACCTTTAAGCTAAGCAGCATGGAGGCAAAATAGAACAAGGATATGAAGACAAATCCTAAAGTTGCCCCAGAGACACAAACATAATAATGGAGAAAGTTATAGGACGCTTTGACATTGAAGCAATTTTGGATTAAAAACTGAGGAACTCATAATTAAAGTCCCCGCAAAGCTATGCAAAATGTACAGTTTAAGTTTCCTCTTTAACAGAAGACCGTGATATATATCATAGCACACAGTTTTGAAAAACATCTCTAAGTTTATTAGATTATGACTATACATCATGAAAATGGAGCTGCAATCTCTGCTCTAGGATGCTGTTAACTTGTCTTTTGAAAAAGTTGAAGTCATGCCCACTCACAGGAGCAAAGGTCTCCTCACAACTTTTCAAAGTGGTACAACCTGACAACCTCTTTACTCTACTCAACCTTTTTAGATTTTATGGGTCTTTTCTTCTTTTTTTATTACCCACAGCTTGTGACCATAGGTGAGGGTAGGAACAAGGATTGAGCCAAATCAAAGCTCTCGATTTACCATTCGATCTTTGTTCCATCCTCACCTGTGGTCACGAGCTGTGGGTAGTGACCGAAAGAACAAGATCACGGGTACAAGCGGGCACAAGCGGGCACAAGCGGCTGAGTTTCCTCTGCAGGGTGTCCGGGCTCTCCCTGAGAGAAGCTCGGTCATCCAGGAGTCTAATCAGGATGATGCCTGGACACCTCCCTAGAGAGGTGTTCAGTGCACGTCCCCCATAGGAGACCTCAGGAAAGACCCAGGACACGCTGGAGGGACTATGTCTCCGAGCTGGCCTGGGAACGCCTCGGGATCCCCCGGGAAGAGCTGGACGAAGTCTGGGCTTCTCTGCTTAGGTTGCTGCCCCTGCGACACAATCCCGGGTAAGCGGAAGAAGATGGTATGGTATGGTCTAGGATGTTTTTCTGACATATACACTCACTGGCCACTTAATTAGTTACATTGTGCAACCACTTGTTAACGCAGATAACTGGTCAGCCAGTCACATGGCCACAACTTGATGCATTTATACATATCAATATGTCCAAGAGGACCCGCGGAAGATCAAATCAAGCATCGAAATAGGAAGGAAAGGTGATTTAAGTGACTTTGAACATGGCATGGTTGTTGGCGGGTCCGAGTATTTCAGGATGTTCTGATCTACTGGGATTTTCCCACACTATCATCTCTAGGGATTACAAGGGTCAGGTCAGGTTAGGTTTGGGAGTACATGCCAGGTAGGCACTTCACCTTTCATTACTCCTGAGAACTTGTCTGTATCACCAGCAACGTTAACCCTACTTAATTTGTAAGTGCTACCATGTGGTTAACTTTAAGTGCCTAAGGGTGCTAACCCTATGCCCCAAGGCTCCAGAAGTAAGGGACGCCAACCCTTTCAGTGGTGCTACCAACTGCTGTAACTGGCGGCAGTGCCCTGGGAAGTCGTCTAGCATCTCCCCAGCTACCAAACCAACTTTCAAGTATGTTTCAATCAGGACTTTAACCAGCCACCATCTAGTTACATCTTACAACCAAGGTATGCAGATGAGCATTTCTAAGCACACAAAATATCTAATCTTGAAGCAGATAGGCTACAGCAGCAGAATACCACACCAGCTGCCACTCCTGTCAGCCAATAACAGGAAAACTGAGGCTACAATTCACACAGACTCACAAAAAATGGGACAATAGAAGAATGAAAAAGATGTCGCCTGGCCTTATTAGTCTTGATTAGGTCAGAATTTGGCATGAACAACATGAAAGCATGGATCCATCCTGTCTTATATCAGTGGTTCAGGTTGCTGGTGGTGTAATGGTGTGGGGACATTTTCTTGGCACACTTTGGGCCCCTTAGAACCAATAGGGCATTGTTTAGATGCCGAAGCCTACCTGACAATTGCTGCTGACCATGTCCATCTCCTGAGGGCTACTTGTGGATAACACACCACGCTCTAATCATCTCAAACTAGTTTCTTGATCATGGCACTAGGTTCACCTTTCTCCAGTAGCCTCCACAGTACCCAGATCTCAATCCAATAGAGAGCCTTTGGGGTGTGGTTGAACAGGAGATTTGGATTATGGATGTGCAGATGACAAAATCTCTAAGAAAATCTGAATTGAATCTATGTAATATCTTTATAATGTTTTCTGGGTTTGCCTCACAGGGACTTTAGAAAGATGTTCTGTGAGAGGCTCAGTGAATGGCTTCGATCAAATGTGTCACCTGATGGCATCATCCATTAAAGTGTCAGAACTCTAAATCCAAGGGAGACATCTGCCTGCGCTGGTAGACACCGATGATCCATCCCAAGATCATGAGCTTGGCGTGGCGTAAAATCTATCCTTAGGTTTTCTCCCTTTAATACATCTTTCAGTCTTTTCTTGGAAGCGTTTCAGCTCCACAGCCCTCCCGGCGTCAGGATTTCAAAGGCATTTTAGTTGGACATACAGTATTGTGATAACGTCTGAAAATCTCACTTTGACTGGCGTACGGCCCGCTGTAGCGGCGAATCGACATCAAACCCAGCTTTAATAGGATGAGAAAGGTGGCGCGTCTACACTGGGGAAAACAACCCATTAGCTCTTTGAGTAATTCATCAAAAGACTCCGTTTTAACACCGCAATGTCAGCGTAACATTGAGGTAATGTGACATTGCAATTGCTTTTTTGATTCGTCTATGAAATGGTTAGAAAGTACAATGATTTGGCTTATCTTAAGGGACTTCATGCTTTTGTTGTTTTAATGATTAAAGGATTTTCACAGATTACTCTTCAAAAATGAAAGATTTGGGTTTTAGTATGTCTCCGTTGCTCTATTTGCTCCCCCGGGGGTGCATATGTGGTCCGAATAAATGCGGTGAAAAGGCCCCGTGGTTTATCTCTGGACCTTTTTTATGCTCTTTTCTCCACTTTGTAGTTGAGAGAGCCTTTGTAGCTCGGACATATGATGCTCAAGTGTTCTTAGCCTGAGCCTTAGAAGAGGGGATGAATGGGGAGAGAGTGATGGACGTTTGGGTGGAAGGATTGAAGTGGGTCCCGCGCAGAAATGGATTTGTAAGTAGGGGGAGGTGGAGGGCATGGGATAGCAAGGATGAGCTTCAAAAAATGATGTTAATACATGAGTTATGACTCCGTTAAAATGAACGATGGCATGTTTTTTGACCCCGTCATGTTGATCGTGAGCTATTTGGACGTGACTCTTTACGAGGCTTAAAGTCTAGAAAAGTACTCTCTTAAGATGATTTATTTATTCATGTTTTATTTATGCTGCTGGGGGAACACATTACCATTCAACTCTTAGTGAAAAAGGAAACATAATTAAGCTGTTTCTCAAATTCAGTGTTTCATGGCCAAGTGTGATTGCAGTTTTTACCCTGCCAGCATCTGGGCAACAGTTCATCTGTCCAACCTGTTGGCAGGGGGTTATTGTTTTGAAGAATACCGACCAGATGGCTAAGCAATTCGCAGTGGCTTTCAGGCTCCCCAGAGGATGAATACTAATGGTTTTTGTTGTTAGAATTTGAACAATTAAGAAATAATTCATACTTAACCCTCATTACTTGTCTTTGGACTGCTTTGGCTTCATTCTTCCTTGTCCCCTGAGGTTGAATCCTTTATTTTGTTGTCATCTCCTTACATTTGGATTTTAAGATTGGCATTGTAGGCCATGGTTTTGTATGTCTTACAACAACTTTTAAAAAAGATTTGCAGGATATTCAGAAGCAAAATCCATGGTCTCCAGAGGATGAACCCATCCTGGATTTTAACTATGAATAGGGAAAAGTATCTGGTGATTATTGATTTCTGGAGTCAGAATTCCTGGCATTCTGAAGATGAACCCCTCATGGATTTTAATTTCGAGACTGGATTTGTTAATATAAATGACATTTTTCTGCTTTTTCCTGAAATCTTTTCATGACTGTTTAATGAGGGAGTATGGTAATTGGCGTCAACATTCATGGAGCCCTGAGGATAAACCCTTGGGTTGCTAAAGTTCAATTAGGTTGGCATATCCACAACAAGTTTTCATTTTTAATGGAGTCATTCTATGTTTTTTTTTTTTTTTAATTGTTTATTTGACATGGACAAACAGTAACATTGATGATGTGATATTTAAATATACACAGGTCCCAAATGCACTGCTGTAAGTGTTTATAGCACAGTGCTAAATTTCAACACCAGTCCATGGGAGGCTTTTAAGGATTAAAATTGTACAAAGAGAAATTTATAAAAAAATAACAGAGATACCCATGACGCAGTTCATTAGAAAATACATCAGAATTGAAACATCTAGAACAGATGAAGATAGAAGTTCAATAAAAAAGGTGAATGAAAAAGTTCCTTCAGGTAAACATAAATACAAGTAAATGTTTTATATGTGGGAACAATATTGTTGCTCTTTCAGCCCTGATTTAATACCTTTGTTGAAGCCTTTAAAGTTAGTTTTGATGGATTACTATCATAATTTGTGCCAATTATTATTGTACCCAAAGAAAGATCCCATCCTGGATTTTTATCATGGAATTTGTCAATGCAGTTGACTTGTTTGTAGAATTTTCTGATATATTGATACATTTGTGGTATAACTGGTGTCAACCTTTGTGGAACTAGGAGGATAAACCCTTGGATTTTGGTGGTCCAACCAGGTTGTTACACCCCTCCTTTCAGAGTTTAATCCAGGGGATAAACCCTTGGACTTCTAAAGTCCAATTAGTTCCAATTAGATGCTCTGAATTTGGATGTGGATCCAAGAATTTTTTCAAGGTTTTATTGACATTGCAAGATAGTGTTTTTTTTTTTTTTTTTAATTTACCAACAATTCGTGACACTTAGAGGAAAAACCATTTGGACGATTACTGGATTGGTTTGACATTGCTGTTCTGAATCATTCGATTACATTTAAATTTGTTTGTACCCAGATGTTGCTGCCCTCTGAATTTTGTTCTAAAGTTTGCTCCATTGACCGGACATTTCTGTGCTTTTTGCTTTGCAACTGCGTGATTGATGACCATGAAACTCAAAATCAAAATTCAAGTGTCCCAGGGGATGAACCTCTTCACGTTTTTATCATCTACTGATGTTGTAGACATGCTTGACATTTTTTGCTTTGACCTTAAATTGCTTTAAGATTCAGAGCAATCACAGAATAAGTCCCTTGCAGCTTACAGCATCAAACAGGCGGTCAACTTTTGCCAGCTTTTTTGCCTCATATTGTGAAACTCAGACATAAAAAGTTGCTTAGTTTAAGTTAAGAGCATAAACAGTATGATGTTCATTTTTTATAGAGTACTAACTTCAAAATAACCAGAAGAGAAAGGGGGTGGGCTGAGCTGACAGCATGCCAGTCTAAACTTGTCATTTATTGTTGTGATGTAAGGTCCCCTGGCGTCAGACTCTAAACTCTGTAGGGTTAATTAATGCCTGGAATCGCTGTGATTTGCTATCATTAGAGTGTTCCAAGATTTTGTGCAGCCCTTTATTATGTGTCCTTGTCCACTCGATGCACCAATTTTAAGAAAGATGATTCATTGCCAAAAAGTTTAACAAAGCATCACTCCTCCACAGCCACTGAAAATCAAGTAGTCTGATTGCTTTGAGCCTTTGTTTTAAATTCAAACAAAGGAAAGTCACTTCCAAACACTCTCAAAAAGAAGTGGGTGCCTGAGGGAACATCCAGAAAACTTCAATACCAAGGCACGGAGTCCTTTAAAATGCCTATTAACAATCAGGAATCAATCTTAAAGTCAAGAGGTGACCACATTCAGAAGATTTAACCGCCTCTTGAGTAGTGAATAGCCTCTTCAGACTCACATTTGATGTATTATTCCGACAGATATTTAATGATTTATGTAATCTGTCTGTGTCATAACTTTACAGAGACAGTACACTGTCAGCACATTCTAAACTTTGACAAAGAAGACAGGCCATCTCAAGGATTTCCAGAATATATTGAGCGCTAAAACATCTCAGGTTCAGGTATGCAGACGGCGCTGTCTGCTGTGAAGAGATACAACAGTGACATTTTAAGTTGGTTATTTCACCTCATGAGACACTTGACTTCTTGTGGGACAAGTTTTTCTTAGTGACACTTTAACTGACAGTGAATCAGCTCATTAGGCTTTAGTTACATGTGTGACGTTTCTGCTCCATAAATCCAGACAAACTTATTTATAGTGCTTCAACATATGGGTTCATCTGAAAGTGCTTTTTGGATATAAAAAAATTACAAAAGTTACAGATTAAAGTTTGAAAGATTTAGTTTTAGAGGACACATGCAAAGAAGGCCTTCATAAAGAATTTCTATCAATTTTTCATAATCTATTGCATCCCATTAACTAAACGTGGACACTTCCTATGCAGTTGTACAATTATGATATTAACAACGACAACTTTTATTTTTTTATGTTAACCCATTGGTATTTATATGGAATGATTCTAATGAAAATGATAGTGTTGCAGTTTTGTGGTTGTTTTGTTTTGGATTTTGTACATGCCAAAATTCCAAATTATATATCCTAACTACTCCAGCCACACATGTATGTTTTATAACAGCACTTTAATCTACTCCAGCCATAATTATATTTTTGTATACCATGCTCATTTTTTTCAAATCAGATCCAGTCAACTCCAGCCATACTGATATTTTGTATAGCAGCACTCCAACCAATTTCAGCCATGCTTATATTTTGTATAGCAGCACTCCTACCAATAGCCATACTCAACAGGACTCCTACCTGCCACAGCCATACTGATATTTTGTATGGCACCACTCCAACCTACTCAAGCCATGCTTATATTTTGTATAACAGCACTCCTACAAATAGCAATACTCAGCAGCACTCCAAACTACTCCAGCCATGCTCATATTTTGTATAGCAACACCTAAATTAACTCCAGTCATGCTCATATTTTTAATTACAGCACTCCAACCTACTCCAGCCATGATCTTATTTTCTATAAAAGCACTCCCAACTACTCCAGCCATGCTCATGTTGTAAATAACAGCACTCAAACCTACTCTAGCTATGCTCATATTTTGTATAATAGCACTGCAACTTTCTCCAGCTATATACAAAAAAATAACAGCATTTCATCCTACTCCAGTCATGCTTATATTTTGTATAACAGCACCCCAACCTACTTCAGCTCTGCTCATACTTTGTATAGCCCCCATTAAAGCCATGTCTATATTTGATATATTAATTCTCCTCTCTATTTCCAGTCGCTTCCACATGACTGTATTCCAACTATGCTTTTATTGGGTGTACATTATCTAACATCATGTTTTCTGATTACTAAAGATGTGTGCATTTGGCACAATTGTTTGGTCAATAGATGGACAGAAAAGGTTCATTTTCCCCAATGGCTCAAAATGAAGGCTTTATAACATCACTTCCATTTTTTCATCAAAAAGGTGATTATAGCAAATAATCACCAAAATATCTCTGTGGATTCACAAATACAAACTTTTGGAAAAGCACCTGCTTCATGTCTGGATTTAGAAAAATCTGTAAGGGATGTATTTGACCCGACGCCTTATGTAGGTGGTCATAAGAGTCTGCCTTCAAACACAGTTGTTCCCATAAAGGTCTGTTGTAAGATTTCAAAGATATAAGTTAACAAAGTGAGTGTTTCTGCTTGTGGTTTCGATGATCCCATTGGGTTTGGATGGTTAAAAATGGATGACTTAATGATATTCGTATTACAGCGCCTCATATGAAATAATAGAAAGTGGTAGAAAACCTCTTTTCCTATTCAAATTTCACTCATCCACTGATGAATCAATCATCAAATATTGTTTCAAATCAACAAAACTTTATCTGAAATGTTAGCATTCCATGAACACCAAATTTGGCAGATCAAATCTGAGTTAGAAACTTCATCATGCAGAAGCCAGCACCTAATCCTCACATTAGATTTCACAAAAGAGAAAGAAAAAGAAACATTTCATTTTTGAGGATCAAAATCGTACAACAGTCATGTCCTACTGTTAAAAATCAGAGCCAGAACCAGGAGGGATTTGAACCTGAAATGAAGGGAGTGAAAGACTGCAGACAGAACTGGCGAACAACTCGGCTCAAAACTTGTTGGACTATTTTTGTGTCACTCCGTCTCATTCCAAGAGCTTTGGTACAGAAGTGAGCTTGCATAGTTCCATGTCCATTTAGCTAATGATCACACAATGAACATCACTGGTACAACAAATGGGGCTGGCAACTTTCTGCTCACTCATTGGCAGGTGCCGGTGGACTTGGGACAGGATCGGTCCACTTTAGGTTTCTCTGCTATCTGTATGACTATGTGGTGCTGCCAGTGATTGGACTCATGATTTTGTTTTTTAAATTTCTCTTTGTGTTAAACTCTCAGCACTGCTGTATTCTAAACTGGATATAGTTTACAGCTAAGTTTTTAAATTCCATTCTGGCTAATAGGAGCTATTTTAGAGAGTGTCTGGGGAAAAACGAACAGCCCCTTCAGCTGCTGCCCTTTACATGTTTGATTACTTTTTTTACTTCATGGTTGCGTACTTTACTTCTTTTTAACAAGTTTATACTGGTCTCAGATGTGCTTAGAACATTTTCAAGGTTTCTTGCCCCAAAATTAAATGTTGAATTTTGGCGTTGACTCTAAACCCACAGTTTCAGCCCTGCTCAAAACCGCTCAAAACAATACTATTCTACACAATTATCAGAGTTTCTCTTCTGACATTGCTAACAGGTGCTACGGTGTTCATGGGATATGCCAGCTTTTTTTGTCTTTACGTGTCTTGCTGCAGGACTCATGCGCAAACCACCGGGGAAGTAAACAAGCACTTCTGCGGTGGTTTGCAAATGCGCCCTGTGGTTTAGTTTCCTTAGTATAACTTTCGAAAATTACATAAAGTGCTAATCTTAGTCTAAAAATAGATAACATAACATAAAGCGGTAAACAATTAAGTCACAACGAGCACACAGGACTGTAAGAGTTTATCTGATGACTGTAGGCAGAGGCAGGCTAACACTACCCACTGACTCCCAGTGTTTGATCTAAGCTAATTAGCAAGCTTTGTCAGTCTCGTTCTTGTTACTGCACACAGAGCCGAAAGAATAGTGTCTAACTGCTTGTCATGGGCTTAGGAGTGAGGCAAGACATGAAAATAAAAAAAAGTTTGCACAACACTTTAAAAGTCACATTGCCATAGTTGCTATTGATGTGGACACCAGCAAGAGTACCCACAAATGCCTCTGGTCATTAAGTAATGTCCATATACAAAATCAACTGATAGCACATACTCGTTCTATTACAGGGGCGCCAAAGTAGAAACAAACTGAAAATCCCCTGCTGGAGTTTCATACATACTATTCCCATAAATGCTATCAGGCTTTGACATTCAAAGTCATTTGGTCTTGATAAGCCAATTATTACACACATATCAGGGAAGTTTGTGCAATAAATAAGAACATCCCTTTAAACATGTGGCAGCAGGGCTCAAATGGTCCAAGCTGTGCATGGCATGGCTCTGAGGGACCAGCCAAAAAATTTAAATAATTCTCACTTTTATCTCCCATAAATTGACTTTTTTGCTTGCAGTTACACTGAGCATGTTTATCTAAGGTTTGTTTGTAAGCTAATGTTAGATATCAGAAGGTTGTGAAACCGCAGGGCATCTTGTCATTTTTGTGTCTTTAAGTTTGCTGGCTTTACTGCGAGTTGTCTCTGAAGAAATGCTAATAGGCTCCCAGTTTGTGACAAAATTAACCTTCAAAAGGACGACTGATTTGATGATTTGTAGTTCCAACACAGCAAAATTGTTCTCTACTGTTTTAGATGTTTAGGTTTTAGCTTTAATGTTTCTTCCAACAGAGTGCAAAATTCAGTATCTTGGGGTGTTAAAATGAAGAAATAGAAGGGAATGTTAGTGAAAGCCAATTAGGTTGTAGCTCCAACCTCTACTGGTTACATAAGGGGTCTTTAAACACCCGTCTGGAGACTGGTGCTGGGCTGTACACGGACATAAACATTTAAATTCATCAGACATTTTTGACTGAAATGGTCTTTTGAGAACTGACCAGATTCACTAACTGTTAGGACATGTCACATGGGCTCAGCTGTGATGACCGGAAAGCTAAAGCCAGAGATAAACATCAGTTTGTCGTTGTGTTCATGTGCTTATCCAGTTGTGATATGAATGTAATTGCATATTATACTCTTGCATCATGTGTGTCAATGGCAGATTCTCAGGCTATATGAGAAAGCTCAGGCAGTATACAACTATCAGATGTGTGGGGTCTAAACTACAAACAAAGAAATATTTAGTGAATGAAACCATAATAACCATCAGTAATCAAAAGCAACATGGTTTGGTGTCAACTGCTGACCAGCAGACAGGAAACAAACAGGACTCAGAGCACTTAGTTGTAAGTGCACCCCTTGTATTGGGGCTTTTTCCATAGGACAGGCAACTCCAGCTTGAACCCAGCCTGCGACCTTTTCCCCACATTGCTTGTTGCGGTGTTTTAGGCGACTGTGTTAACCGGTGTCTTTCAGGAGACTGAAGCCCTGTTGGAAACAGAAATAGTCCTTGTAAATGTCACATTGTAAAAATGTTTTATAATATCAAAAACCTTCATCAGATAAGCCCAGGCACTGATCTTGTTTCCATGTGCAAACCCCAATTCCAATGAAGTTGGGGCATTGAATAAAACTTCAATAAAACAGAATACAATGATTTGCAAATTCTTTTTAATCCTCTATTCAGTTGAATACACTACAAAAACACGACAATCAACATCCAAAAAACACTATTTTTCAAATATTCACTCATTTTGTTTTATGAAGTAAGACACTTCCCTACCTACTTAATGGGCTTGGTAATGGACTTGAGTTTAAATAGGAATTTTCTAGTCTTCCTGACAATAATGTTCAGGTGTCAAAATGAAACGAGTGACGTAACTCCATTCACCCTTGGAAAATCCTTAAAATCACCCTGACTTTACCTGGGAGAGCCGTTTGTGAATGCAAACAGGTGATTTTTTTGCCCAGACCTTACTCAATTAATTTCTTTGTGCCTGCCTTGTACCTTTCAGCGTAAAGTTTAGGTGAGCTGAGGTGTGAATGCAGCGGCAAATAATCAGGGTAATTCACTGAGAATGAGTGGGGAGGGGCAGGGCTGGTTAAAAAAGTCCACTGTTACATCTGCTCAGAAAAGATCATTTATTGAGTGATATTGGATAAGGAGCTAATTCACTGTGGCTTTCTTTCTCTGGTTCGTAGTGATGCAATTACAAATTCACTTCTGTATGCTGCAAGTCTTTGGTTGATGCTGTTGAAATGCTTTTTAAGATTTTCATTTCATACTGCTTTGCTGATTAATTAGCGATTACAAAATACACCGATGAAAAAATGGGGTGGGACAAGATCAGCTTAGCTTCTTCCTACTCCATTTCAAACATTGAACAGCATTAATATTTAAAGAATTTCTGTAAATAATGTTTTAATTTTTTGTTGTTTTTGTTTTTTTGTTGTTTTAACTTTAATATTTCATTTTCCCTATGTTCCAAATAAAGATTATCCAATCCAATCCAATATATCATTAAGTCAGGATATAAATTGTGAAGCTCTGCTGCTTTGACCGCTACGTACAAACACTGACTTTTGCTGAATATATTTGACATAGTGTCCTGCCTATTAGTGACCCCCCTGCTGTCAAAAATGTTCATAAAGAAACTTAAACAGCCCCAGCCACAGACACACAAAGCTGAAAGTCATCTGTCTGCATGGTACCCAGCTGAACGAAAACACCGATAATGTCTTCATGCAATTCAGAAAAACAAACTCCTGGCTCCTTATGTTTTTATGTTTTAATCTTCCTCCCCTCCTAAGGCAGCCAGTCCTGGACAATATTGTCCCACATGAAACCAGTCCTTGGTGTGAAAAAGGTTAGGAGCTGCTGGGCTACATAAAGCAAAAATATCCCCAAAAGCATGTGATTAAATTTCTCATTAGCAAAGTTGCCTCAAAACTTTCAAACAATTCCGCCCAGAGGCCATCTTGCTTAAACATCTTTCCACGAGAAAAAAGACCAAAATAAGAAAAAAAAACCACAACAGAATGTCTCCCTATCTCATCCTCGTTACAAGCGCTCCTATCAATCCATTCATTTGGAGATAATTAAAAAGTTGCCAAAATAACAGTGTTTAAATCTGTGGGCCAGAGCCATTAAAACATTTTCTCTCTCTCTCTCTCCGCTGGCACAGCTGCCAAGCGAGGTGACACTCCAAAATGGCCAGCTGTTATCAGCGCACTCCACACCAGTTGGTCTCAATGCTTTAGAGAATTTGTTTAATAAGATTTTTCCCCCCCTAAACCCCGCCATTTCCTTCCCTTTTGCCCATGCCAAATTTGCCAGACTTGTGGGGTTAGGGGAGAGGGGGGCGAGGAAAACCCAGGATTTATGCACTGTACCATAAAAATGTTTAAGTCTAGCCGTCTAATGAGTTGTCAATGCTGGCAGGAGTTTTGTTTTTTGAGTTTAACACAAGCGATTAGGCCCAGAACTCTCCAGTAAGTGGGTCAAAAATGACCCGCATTATGATCATCATTTTAAACTCTTTGGCAAGATTTTCGCTAGGGATTTTTTTTTTTCCTGTCCAGAAAATAACTGCTTTTATGTTGAAGGAGAAACAGCATTAGCTTAGTCATAAAGACAAGCTCCTTGTCATGGATCAAAAGGTAAATGAAAGTAGCTAAAGGGGATGTAAAAGCTAAACTGTAGAGATAACTTTTTAACTTGCCATGAGGGGGGGTTTATATTATATATAAGGCATTCAAAGGAGTAGAAGTGTCCTTTATTTTTCATTAGGGGAAGAAGGAAATCAGACATGGGAAGAAGAAGAAAAGCTGCTGCTTGTGTTGTAAACAGCCCATGACTTGCTTTTTATAAAGGGGGGGGGGGGGGCTCTCTGTATCAGCTGTGTGCTTGGTCAGCTGGCTGTATTTAAGACTTGATAAACCATGCAGCTCACCAAAAAGTAAATCTAAGGACCCATTTTGATGCTGCCAAACACTTTGTCTACTGGTCGGTGGTGCAAAGTGGACTGGGGCATGACTGATTGGGCTTTGCTAACTATAGCCTTGGTTGCCAACCTGGAGTCTGGGCCCCCCAGGAGGGAAGCCTGAGGGACTTGGGGGGCTAAGTTACATCATGTAAAGAATCTTATTTGCAAGCCAACCTTTTTTTTTAGCAGTTTAAACCTATAAGTGGGTTAATTATGAGGGTTTCGCTGGCACCTCGTACTGCTATGTACCCACTAGCGTCCACCCCTGGATATCTCCCTCCAAGCACAACGCTTGCAAGTAGCTTTATTGGCACTCATAATTTCTAAAACCCATGGGGTTTTTGCAAACAAACTAACCCTTTAAGCAAGGTTGTTTTTTGTGGCAAAACACAGTGATATCGGTCACAGTGATTGGTCTTTGCTCATCAGAGGGGTAGAAGCGGCTCCCTCTGAAAATAGACAAGGGGCGCAATTCCAGCAAAGCAGCGCAGAGGTGTGTTGATGTCATGAGCGCGATATGGATCGATGTGCTGGCTGTGGAAACCAATTGATTGTAATGTTCTCCAGGGGGGCCTATGTGGAAAGGGGGGGGGGGGTTAGAATCTTTTTAACTTTTCTCTCCCTGCACTTGGCGCACAACAGCGCCCCTTTGGGTGAATAAATAAAGCTGCTTAATGTTATTCATATTTTCACTTTACAGTAAATGATGAAAAATGGATTAAAAATCACTGAATATAGTCCAAATACATTTGTTTATCAAAGTGTCAAAATTGCATAAACAGATGCAGTCTCTTTAAATGTTCCTCACTTTCCTTGGCAGAGTCTTGGCTGGTCCATGACTGGAAAGTTAAAAGACCTTCCCATCCTCATGGCTCTATTGAGTTTCACTATGCTGATATGATATATATTTAGCCCTTACTTATTTTACAGGTTATGTAAATTAAAATTTTGATTACCATGGAAAATTTCACTAAGAACAGAAATTAAGAGCATAAACAAACCAAAAATCAAAACCTTATCTGGGCCTTCACTGGCTGGAAGTTTGCTGTTAAATGGCTGGAACTTGGCTGGCATTTGGCTGGGAAGGGAAAATTGAAGTGGCTGCACCTGTAGACTCACTGATACCAATATGGGTCCCTATTGACCCACTTTAAGAAGAGTGCAGGGTTCAGTCACTTCTGCACCACAGAGTTGAAGGTCACTGTTTGAGACACATTTTTGAGAAATACCTAATATATAAAATGTTTTAACCCTTGTACTGTGTTAGCTTTCTCTATACACACTCCACGCTAGGGTCGGTTTTGACCCCTGCATTAAATCAACTGTAAACTACACTAAAAACAATTATCTATCATGCGTTTCTTTCCTTATCTCTTGGTTACTTTGTCAGGCTTCATTATTCATGAAAATATTGGTTTTAATATCTTTTGTTGTGGGCCTTTGGGCCTTTCTTTGTCTGTATACCTCTTGATTTCAGTAAAAAATGTAAAATGAACCATCATATAAATAAACAAGAGGTTGTTCTGTTATCTCACTATTACTAGGGGGTGTTAGAACAGTGATTGTAGAGGCATATGTATACATTTTTCCATTCTATAATATTGTAGAATGGAAATTTATATAATATTATTAACTATAGTAACATCTATGGTGTGACGGGTCAATTTCAACCCATATATATTTACTTAAAGAAAAAGACAAGATTTAGCAAGAGAACTTTATGAACATGAATATTTGAGAACATTTATGAACATTTATTTGTTTATCTTCACAGATGCA
Source organism: Cetoscarus ocellatus (assembly GCA_037902135.1). Classification (NCBI taxonomy): domain Eukaryota; kingdom Metazoa; phylum Chordata; class Actinopteri; order Labriformes; family Labridae; genus Cetoscarus; species Cetoscarus ocellatus. Next base: position 175,287 of record JBAMNC010000832.1, read on the forward strand.
CCATGATTTCAGTTTTTGCTCTAATTATTGCTTTATAGTCTTATTTTTATGACTGGCTCAAAACTGACCCTAACAACACAGATGACACTATTTCAACAGAGCACTTATAATTTATTGTTTTTATTTTTTATTTATTTATTTATTTTTTTTGTTTAAATAGAGGTTCCTGACAAAGTCAAAAAGCTTTGATGCAATAAACAAATATTAAGTGGCTCTTTTATGCATTTAAAACCTAAATTTGGGTCAGTACCGACCCTAACACAGGGGGAAGGTTAGGCTTTAAATCTCAAAGATACTGGAAGAAAACACCTCAGTGGGCCATTTTGACCCACTTCCACATCTTGGGCTGATGGACTGCCTATGTGTATCAACCAAAGTCTGTGTCCATGAGGATGTAATGAAGTAAAGCAGCACCATAAGAGATCCAAGGACTTTTTCTCTTTGAACTAAGAGACGTTTCAAGTGCGAAATAAATGTAAAAGAGTAATAATTGCTCTAAATTTGGAACCCTTGAGGTCAGATTAAATTGGAGTAAAGTAAAAAAATGTAAAACCAAATGAAGACAAACTCCCTCTTCAATGCTTGTCACATATTTCTCTCCGTCACGCTTGTGGAGGCTGTTATTTTGCGTGACTCTAAGCCAAGAACATTAAATGGGCAGATTTAGGACATTGCTGAAATGGAGTTGACCCAATCAGTAGCGGTTCAAAATGAATGAAATGCTGGAAAAAAAAAAAACTCTCGCAGTGTCAGGACTTGCTAATTAAACACGTCCATCAGCGGGGTTGTTCCTGCCAGCATGTCCGCCATCTCCGACTGTGGCTGAGTGGCACCAAAAGTGTTTTGCTTTTATTATATTCCAAAAGAGACACAGTTAAAGTGTAATTAGGAATGTAAGTGCCGGCGACACACATCACATCACACATGCAGGAGTGATTGGCTGAGATTTCTGCGCGTTCATGTCAGCGCTTTAATTACTTTCCAGGGAGGAAGAGAGAGAAAAAAAAAAAATCAAACAAATGCACAAATCATGCTAGCAAATCCCCAGTGCCTTTACATGATTCCAGTTCTCCCCACTGCTATTCAGCCTGGAGCGAGAGCTAAGCTGCTTTGTTAAATAAATCCATCCAGATAAAAGTCCCCCTCCTCCCAAAAAAGAAAATAAAGTCAGTATCGCTCCGCACAGACGTATAACTTAATTTTGGAATTCTTGGAATTCTGACCTGACAAGTGGAGATAAAGTAATCTCACCTGAACACTCGGCAGATAATGACATCTCAGGTTTGGCCTCTGCTTAGTTATCTATGTCACTGGGAGCGTTTATGTTATTCCCTTCATGTCAGGACCTTGAATATCTTTAAAAGTTTTTTTTCTTTAAAGTTAACTTTTAGTATTTGATGTGCAATTACTGAGTCATTGTTTTAAACATCTTTATTCATCCTGGAAACTAGATTCTATTATTATTGGTTGGGTATAAGGCGATAACTTTTCACAGCATGTAGCACAAAGAGATAATAAAACAGGCCTCAAAAGCACAGGTAGAGTTAGGTTGCTTCATGAAAATCAGAATCAGAATCAGAATCAGAATCAAATTTATTGCCGAGTTGGTTTTTACACTCACAAGGAATTTGCTCTGGTGCTGTTGGTGCAAAGTACAAACAGACAATAAGTAAAAAGATAACAATAAAAATAAAAATAAGGTGCAAGCATTGTAATAAGAATAATCAGAAATAGAAATATAGAATAAAATAAAATAAAATAAAATAAAATAATAAAATAAAATAGACTAAAATATATACTTAGTAATTTACAGTTGTTACCACATCACGGGGGGGGGGGGGGGGGGGGGGGGGGTTGTTAATGTAACAAACAATGTGACAAACAAGGTGCAATACTGGCAAACCACGTCTTTCTCAGAAATCTACATACAAACCCCAGTTCTAATGAAGTTGGGACATGGAGTGAAAACAGGATACAATAATGCAAATCGTTTTCGACTTCTGACTCATTTGGATTTGATGTCTGCAACACCTTCCAAAAAAGCTGGGACAGGAGCATGTTTACCACTCCCAATACTCAATCAGAGCTTGGAAGCTGAGGACACTAATTGTTGAAGCTTTGCAGGTGGATTTCTTTTTCATTCATGCTTTACATTGTCATATTTTGCACTTCATAATGCACCAAACATTTTCGATTGGAGGCAGGTCTGGACGGCAGGCAGGCCAGACTATTACCTGCACTCTTTTACTACGAAGTCACGCTGTTGTAACACGTGCAGAATGTGGCTTGGCAATGTCTTGCTGAAATAAAGAAGACATTGTTTGGATGGCAGCAGATGCTGTTCCAAAACCTGTATGTACCTTTCAGCATTAATGGTGACATCACAGATGTGCAAGTGGCCCATGCCATGGGCACTAATACACCCGTTACCATCACTGATGATGGATTTTGAACTTTGCGCTGATAACAATCTGGTTGGTCCTTTTCCGCTTTAGCCTGGAGGACACGACATTCATGACTTCCCAAAACACAATTTGAAATGTGGATTGTCAGACCACAGCACACTTTTGCACTTTGTGTCAGTCCATCTCAGATGAGCTCAGGCCCAGAGAGGCCAGCGGCTTTTCTGACTGTTGTTGATATATTGCTTTGGCTTTGCATGATAGAGTTCGAACTTGCACTTGTAGATGTAGCATAAAATGGTGTTAACTGACAACGGTCTTCTGAACTGTCCCTGAGCTCAGGTGGTTATGAATGATGTCAATTATTAATGCAGTGCTGCCAAAGAGATCAAAGGTCATCGGCATTCAATGTTGGTTTTCAGCCTTACCACTAACATGCAGAGATTTCTCGAAATTCTTTTAATCTTTTGATGAAATTATGGACTGTAGATGATAAAATCCCTAAATTCCTTGCAATTGTACCTTGTGAAACATTGTTCTTAAACTGGTTGATTATTTGCTTGAGCAGTTGTCCACAAATTAATGAACCTCATCCCCTCCTTGCTTTAGGAAAGACTTTTAGGGAAAGTTCCAAACTGGTGTTTTTGAGCATTCCTCAGCTTTCCCAGTCTTGTTGCCCCGTCCCAGCTTTTTTGGAAACTGTTGTAAGCATCCAAGTTTATCAGTTTGAACATTAAATATCTTATTTTTACAATGTATTCAATTGAATACAGGTCAGAAAGTATTTGTGGCACAGTGGCACAACAGGTAGTGCATGTGCCTCATAGCAAGACGGTTGCTAGTTCGATCCCTGGGGCTGGGTAGGGCCTTTCTTTGTGGAGTTTGCATGCTCTTCCCGTGCATGCCTGGGTTCTCTTCGACACTCTGGCTTCCTCCCAGAGACCAAAAACATGCTCATTAGTTTCATTGATGACTTTTAATGAGTGTGAGCATGAATGGTTGTCCGATTCTCTATGTGGCCGAGTGAGCAACTGGCGACCGGTCCAGGGTGTACCGTGCCTATTGCCCAATGTCAGCTGGGATAGGCTCCAGCCCCCGTGACCCCGAAAGAGATTAGCAGTATAGATAATGGGTAGATGGATGGATGTTTTCTGTCTTTATTTACATTTTATTCGACATTCAAAATTCATAGGAAAGGGGTTTGTAATTTGGTTTTCCTCACCACAAAAGATGCTGTGGTAGCATTAAAATAAGGCAAAAGTCCAAATCTACAAGATACAATGCGTCCATTAAGTCCTCCAAATAAAAGTGTTTGAATACAGCATAAAATGTGAATTTATTAACTACAAAATACGCTTTAATGAAATCAAATCCCTTGACAAAACAAATGAACGTGCATCAAACAAATATTAGCTTGACAGTGTTGATTGTAGTTGCATATAAAACAGCAATAAAAGGCCCAAATAAATCATAAATTGTGTAGTGTGCACTCAGCAAATTATAATTTAACCCATATCAAAGCTTTCTTTCCTCCCGAGGATACAATCATAAAATGTAAATGCAAAGGAACTTCTGTGCTGATGTAATTTAACTGTACAGTAAGAGGAAGATAATGAGCAAAATCCAATGCAAATGTCTCTGCATCCTGCATATACTTTATCCTGAGCATATGTCGTGAAACATACTTTACACTAACTGGAATTAATTGTCTTCGTTGCATTGCTTGCAGTCAAATGAGATGTTGATTGTAATAGTGGTGCATAGAAGGAAGAATTAGAGGTCAGGGGTGGTATAAGCATGTGCTTTAAATGCATGAAACTGTGGGAAATCCAGATTACTGTTTCCTTTAATGCCTTCAATCTGCGATTTTAATGTTATTGCTATTTTAACACTTCCGGGATGCTGAGTTTCTTTGTTACCTAAGTGTATCGCTGCACTTTGACTTAATCACAGATGCATTTGCACTTAGCTGTTACAGACTACAGCTTTTCAAACTTATTTTCTTTCAGAGGAGCTCTATCCATGGGGAATGTAGAACAATATCAGCAGTTAAAGCAGCTTCGCTAAGAATGAACCATTTGGAGGTGAAAAAAGATGACAATTTATAAAGGTCTACTCTACGAGAATGAATATCAAGCTGACTAGAAACTCCCAGCAGTCTAAAAGCTTATAAGTTCAAGTCCACAGTTGACCTGTATGGCAACAAAAACAAGCTTTTTTTACTCAGAATTGGAAGGCCTAATTTTGGCCCTTGAAGGAAGTGGTTTACATTAAAAAATAACCTCAAACCCATGTTAGCACCACTTCCAAACAACAGATTTTCATGAATAGCAACTTAATTTTTCATCAAATTTAGGCTTTAGTCTCTAAAATCTCAAACTATTAATTATGTTTTTACTTTTATGGTGTTGTTTTTATCAGAGGTTGCCTGAATTAGCTGCTTATCAATGGGTAAGCCAGGCAACTGCTTCGGGGCAAAGGCTTATAGCATGCCCTAGCAGTTGTGTGTGGAGTTTGCAAGCAAAGTTTGCAGTGACTGTAGTTAACCCCCCAAAAGGAGCCCCAACTAACATTATTTAGTCTTGACAAGGTAGGCCACCACTTTTGGTTCTGTGTTCAATAATAGCCTGACAAAGGGCGGACAAACTTTGATCCACAACAGTAATTTAAATTGCACAAAATTTGCAATGACAGTCAAAACCTCCCTAATGAAGCCCTATTTGGTCACACTTGTTTGTTGTGCTGGCAAAATAGGCAAATACTCAAGGGCCCTGGGCTGATATGGGGCCCTAAAGGCAAGCAAACTTTTAACCACAGCTATAGTTTAAAATTACAAAGTTTGCAATGACAGTAGAGGACCTCTCCTAATGGAGCCCTATCTACAAACACTTATGTGGTGTGCAGGTAAGAAAGGGAGTTGACTGGAAGTCCTAAACTTGCTGCAGGGCCCTAAGGGCTGACAAAGTCTAAACCACATTGGAAGTTTAAATGGTGAAATCTGTATCAACAGCAGAAAACTTCCCTGAGGTGGCCCCCACCTGACAGCACTTACTTGGTGGGCAGTCAAGGCTCCAGGAGGGTCCTTTAGGGCTGACAAACTTCAAACTAAAGAAGAAGTTTTAAAATATGAGTAAACATCAGCATCAGCAGTAAACTTACCTGAAGAAGCCCTATTTGACAGCACTGAACTTGTGCTTACAACATAGGTAACTGCATGTGGGCTTCCAGCCAATAAGGGGCCCTCCAGAGCTAAGGCACTTTATACTACAGCAGTGATTATAAATGTGCAAAGTTGCAGTGACAGTTGAAAACCCCTAAAGGAGCCCTACCTTATAACACTTATAGATCTGGCAAGGGAGACAACAACTTTGGTGTCCATTTCAGTAAAAGACTCTTGTAACTGTGGGCCTCTTACTGACCCCAAAAATCTCACAAAATTTGCAATGACAGTTGGAAACTTCCCTAATGGAGCCCTATCTGTGCTGCAGTTGCTATAACATTCAATTTTGTAATTCTCCTGTGTATTAAAAGTGAGTGAACCTTAATATTTCTCTTGTGAATCAGAGTGAGGACAGAAAAAGAGGCAAGGTTAGAAGCTTCTTTTAGATTGATACAGTCTAAAGCTTGTGATTTGATAAGCTCTGTCCATTAGAAAGGCTTCAATCCAATCTTCAAGGGCATTTAGATCACAGAATTTCCACTCTATGTAAGCAATTTAAATGTGACGCTCAGTTGAAACACATACACTTGAACTATGTCAGCATTTTAAGACACATTAATGTAACTAGTCTGTGCATGAATGAGGAGGCATCTGGCACCTTATTTTTGCCTGTCTATTCTCAAAACCTATGAATGAAGGAGTCAAAAAGTGCAGAATTTAAAGAAAATATTTACCGTAAGGTGTGTTTAATTAGTTAGTTATGGTTTGCAGGGCGCATTTGCAAACCACCACAGATGTGCTTTGTTCTGTAAATCTACAAGCATGTCCACGGTGGTTTGCACGTGACCTGCAGTTTAGTTTCGTATTTATTTCTTCCGAAAATTACATAAGTGCAAATCTAAAAATACAAAACATAACATGACACGGTAAAAAAAAAAGTCATTACAAGCACACGGGACCAATTAGAGTTGCTGAAGAGTTTATCTGATGACTGTAGGCAGAGGCAGGCTAACGCTACTCATTGACTCCCAGTGTTTGAGCTACGCTAAATAGCGGTTGGAGAGCTCTGCCTGTCTCTTCCTTGTTACTGCATACAGTCAAAAGAATGGTGTCTATCTGCTTGTCATGGACTTGGGAGAGAGGCAAGACACGAAAAGGAAAAGAATATTGGCGTATCCCTTTAAAACTCTTGATTAATTCTTCTGTTCTTGTTTTAGTTGCATAATGGCTCCAGTCAGAGGTCAGAAACAAGATTAAATATATTTACTTATTGAAGGAACAATATGGTTGCCCTTGAACAGAAAAAAAATCACGCTTTCAAAATTTTGTTTTAGTCATTATATAAATTGGCTGTACTCATTTTACAGAAGCGATGTCATAAGAACGTGGGTGCATTTGATTAGCAGTGTTAGCCGGTGGCATTAGCAAATCTTCTTAAAGTATGAGGCCATCTTCTGAACCGTAAACACAGCGTGATGTTTTCAAACCAGAGCACGGAGCAGTCAGCAAACTCAGATAGTGGAAATCTCAGCACCTGGGAATGTAATTGTCGAGTTTACTGGGATTGATAAACAAAGCCAATACAGCGATCGGGTCCATCTAACACTTTGCACTGTCTTATCAAAGCAATGACCATGTCAGAGCCACAGGGCTGTGTGGATTAGCGCGACTGTGTGTGTGTGTGTGTGTGGGTCTGTGCGTTGGCAAGAACCACTCAGGTGTTCTCCCCCAGGCCCCCTAGATATCATCAGTCATTATCCCCGTCATTCATCAAACACTGCAGGTGCACGTGAGCATGGATGCCTTAGTCGAAGCCTCCCTTCTTCCCTCATGCCTGCCTACCTGTTTTTTTTTTTTTTTTTTTTTTTTTGCTGCTCTCTCACTCGTGTCCCCTGTGGGGCCTTTCCAAACAAAACTCCCAGGAGGCCGTATGCAAATTTGTACATATTGGAGGAGCATGCTGATGTAGTGAGTAGACAAAGAAAAAAAGGAAAAGGAATAAATAAAGAAGAGGAGAGGAGAAAAAACTGTGGATAATATTTCAATCTCTCACTTCATGCTGTTTCTGCTGCCTCCATCTTGAAGAAAAAATACACCCTGAGACAGAATTAACCTGCGTGATCCCTCCACTGCTTTTAGATACTTTAGGCTAATTTTGAGAACATTAAAAAGTCTATCTTTTCAGGGGAAGAAAATTCTGTTGTTGTGGTTCAATGGCTAAAAAAACCTTGTGGTGGAGCTTCATCATATTTCATTTTAGGCCAGCTTGATGTGGTATGTGTTGTGCTGAAGACAAATTCCAACAAGAGCAAATGTAGATTAGCCTTCTTATGTGTGTGTGAAAGTCTTACATGAGTTAAAGGGATATGGCAATTTTTTTTTTTTTCTTTTTGTGTCTTGCCTCACTCCCAAGTAGACACTATTCTTTCGACTGTGTGTGCAAACAAGGAAGAGACGGGCAAAGCTCGCCCACTGCTAATTAGCTTAGCTTAGCTTGTTGACCTACTTGCAATCACTGCTATGGTGGTTTGCGCATGTGCCCTGTGGTTCAGTTTCATATGTATTTCTTTTGAAAATTACATAAAGTGATACTCTTAGTCCAAAATAGATAACATTACACGGTAAAAAAATGAGTCACAACAAGCACACAGGACCATTTAGAGTTGCAGAAGAGTTTATCTGATGACTGTGGGCAGAGGCAGGCTAACACTACCCACTGACTCCCTGTATTTGCTAAGCTTAGCAGTGGTAGGCGGGCTTTGTCCACCTCTTCCTTGTTACTGCACGCACAGTTGAAAGAATGGTGTCCATCTACTTGTCATGGACTTAGGAGTGAGGCAAGACATGAAAAATAAAATGACTAAATGACTATTACAATGCTATGAATATTTTTAAGAAAGTAACACACAGTAAGACAACACGTAAGCTATCAAAACAAGTCAAACAACCACATATAGACAGCAAAAGGGGCTTCTATGGCAGGCTAACTTCTGTTCAGTTCAAAAAGTTCACAAATTTGGTCCATTTAGCAAGTTATCACTGGACCCAGATATCTACGGAACATATTAGGACATTTCTCAACAAAAAAATATACTCAGAAATTGGATTTTAGCATGCCTATAAACCTCACATTTCAGCCCCACTTGAAACAGGCTGTTTGAGCATAACTGGTCATGAGCTGTAAACCAAGCCCTTCTTAGGAAATTGATTTGGCTGTGCTCTAATGTTTACTGTGACTGAAGTAATGCTTAGATATTTGCTACTTTGAACAATTAACTAGATCTCCATGTAACATCACTTGGGGAGCATTTCAAAATGATGGACCAAACAAGAGGGGGATGTTGAAGGGGGTGGGGGTGGACAGGCCATGGAAATGTATTTTTGTGTAAAAAAAAAAACAACAATGAAATGTGTATTTTGAGAGGGGATAAAAATTAAAAAAAAACCCTTTCCAGTTGAGTATCAGTGACAATTACCTCAAGGAATCAATATCATTACTTCCACCAAGGAGGTTATGTTTTTGCCAGTGTATGTTTGTTTGTTTGTTTGTTATTTAGTTAGCTAGGTTACGCAAAAACTGGGCAGATTTTGCTGAAATATTCAGGAGATGTTGTTAATGACCCAACTTAAAACTGAATAGATTTTGGTGGCGATTCATTAGTGAATGATCGTTTTTGCTCGAAAACTGTCTAACTTATGATGATATCAACATGATTCTGAGTGCTAGGTGTGGGTTTTCAGGGTCAAGGAATGTCAAGGTCTCTGTGTCCCCCATTCAATGGCACCTTTGGTTGTACAGAAATTATATTTAGATGCACGACTGTCTCGGACTGCGCTCTTTTTAAAGACTCAAAGTTTCAGTTAAGTCTTCTAGTGTATGGTTGACTTGGAGCTCTGAATGTTCAAGGATTAGGCCCCGGTACTTTATTGCTGAAAACAAAGACACCAGTATGAATGCTAAACTAATATCTAATGAGCAAACTCGTCATTAGGTTGCTTATTCAATTTTTATGCAGATATCCTTGCATGGAATATTACCATTAACAGTTTTCCCAATCTTGTGTTACATTTTGTCTAATGAGCTCCATGTTCCCTACGATTAAACTTAGCCAACCTTGGGCCTCTGAGCATGTTGCTTTGAAGGAGATAATTTACTTCATTTAAAAAAAAAAAGGTTCACAAGTAGTAAGTATTTATATTTTCATGCTTAGATTCAATTTCCAGAAGCAGGGTTAAGTTCTTGTGCTGCAATTTTCAACTGTATGAGTGTTTTCTTCTCTGCCATTGTGGCTCTCATAAGCACTTGATTTCCCTCATTTAACTACAGCCTACTCCTCACATCAAACCACAGAACCGAGGGGGCTTTGAGAACATCATGGCCTCTGTTTCCTGACTTGTAACTTTCACTGAAGGACTGGAACCTAAAATCCAAACGAACACAAACACACCTTTTAAGTATCTCTTCAATGCTTTTAGATCAATAACTTGAAGTGATTAGCAGGGATATGGCTGCCTTGCATGTTCCAGTTGTGCATTTTTGGGCTGCAAACAGACCTGACAAATCAAGGATCAAGTATACTAATGATGACGTTTGTGAAAAGTTCCTTTTACATCTGAGGGTTGTTTAAGTCCCCGAATTGAAAGCCCCATTACAAGTCTGAAGATGAACTGTGCTGATTGTTCCAAGTCATCAATCTTCTCAATGTGAAAATGTGCTTTTCTGTCACTGAAGCCCTCATACTTATCGGTTTGTCTTTTACAGTGAGTTTATTAAGTCCTTTTTGTGCTTCCTTTCCAGCGGCATCCAAGACCAGAAGCATTGTGTTTTTATGTTGCCATATGTTCACATGTCTGTATGTTTGTCTGTCAGGCTACATGACACTTGTAGATACAATATCTCAGAAAGTATTCCAAGGATTTTCTTCATACTTTGATCACATGTCTTACCTTGCAATATAGTTGGATCTGCCTGATTTGATGCCTGTAATCAGGTAGATCCATCTTGCCGAGCGCCAATCTACAATGACTGTGCTCAGCACAAAGCATGGCCCATACCATAAATGTTGAAAAACTAACAGTGTTACGGGAACAAATCTAGGCAATTACTGTATATCTATGATTTCTTGCAAAAAGAAAATCCCATATGGAAGAACTCCATACCATACCATTAATGTTGAAAAACTTAGATTTATCAAGTTTCAATGGTTTGGTCTTCATGCATGGTAGTGATGGAAACTTCATTGAAATCCTCAAAATCCTCAGATTTCCACTTTTCTTTCTTTGTTACCTTTTATTTTAGAAATGTTTGAAAATGACTTCAGGGCTGGGTGGAGGGCTGCAAGTGTTGCCCATCACTAATATAAATACAAAAATAAAGTGGACCTAAATTAGAGCTCTGTGGTACACCACAAGAGGTTAAGACACACTAGCTATAGTACATCAGTATTCATAGGCAGTAACCTCCCACTTTAAGCTTTTACAAACCTTCCATTGTTACCATCTTGACTCCATTTCTTGATTCTGCTTTATTTTTCTGTTTCTATAGTCCAGTCTCATCATTGGATTTCCCTCTTGCCCATCCTGAACACTATCTTGTTGCTAATTGAAACCAATAACTGTGAATACGGCTGGTACAAGCCAGAGACGTGCCTCCTCAACATTTCACTTTGCCTCCAAACTTTCCCTGCCAGAGCCGCCATAGTCAGACAATAGATAATAATTTTGTCGTTTGTTGGTTGGCGCTGCAATCCAGGGAGCACCAGGGGAGCCATTGGTGCCGGGAACCAACTGTGATGATTTTAAAGTGAGTGCTGGGCCTTATGAGCTCCACAGCCCCCCAAAATGAGTTTCCAAAACCTGATATTATGTTGCGCATCTGTTGTCACCGCCATTTTTCTCTAGCTTGAAGTGTTGTTTGTGTTGTTAATGAGACTCTTCCATTCAGCCCTCTCTAAATGTTTAGTATGACATCTGCGTTCTTTCAATGTTGCCTCACTTATTTCTTTATTTATTCGGATTATATATTTTACGCTGAGCCAATCACATATGCCATTAACATTAAATGAATACATTTCTATTCTGCTTTTTTTCTTTTTTTTTTGCCAAACACACAGATGGTGACCAACGGAATTGTTCCTGCAAAACAAATTAAGGACGAGTGCAAACGTACAGATGGAGGGTAGAAATTAATTTCTTGCAAATTACATTTCATATGTAGATTGCCGTCACATTAATGGTCTGGTTAATGCCTCTGTGCATGGGGAATAAGAGGAAAGAGCTCGAGAGTGAGGAGAAAAGAGGAAATGAGAGATGGAGACAGAGGAAATGAGAGTGAGAAAAAGGGACAAGGGGATAACATGCTGGATGCAAGAGGGACTTCTAGCTTATGTGCATTGATATGGACTCCACATTGGGCATGGCAACTTTTTCCAGGTGTCTCCCATTTTGTTTTATAAGAGCTTGGAAGAGGACACTGCTTCTGGCTGGAACTGGACCTCGCCCAGGTGGTGTTAAATTGAAGGAGAACTTCCCCTGCTGCCCAGGCCATCAAATTTTAACCATCATAGATTCAATGTATTCAGTGGAAAAGCTGGAATCTGTGAGACAAAAGTGCCAAAACAGAGGACAAGAAAAGAAAAGACACACAAAGATTCAACTCCAGACTTGCGTGCTGTGGCTTTCCTTCCACAGGTGGGATTGAATCAAAACTCTGGTATGTCTGGTTATGTTTGTCAACCTATGAGCAGACAAAGATGCTGTGGGAAACCAAAGAACCACGTGAATTCATAAGGAACAGTTATATTTCCAGCTTTTACCCCAAATATGGCTCTGCTATTGTCTTCAGCCTGTTGTTACCTCTGCCAAGGAAGTTTTTGCCAGTGTATGTTTGTTTGTTTGTCTGTTTGTTAGCAAGATAACAGAAAAACTACTGGATGGATTTACATGAAAATTTTACCTAAGGTGTGGTTTGGTCCAAGGAAGAAGCCATTACATTTTGGTGGTGATACAGATATTTGTCTGGATGCAAAAAGCTCCCCAGATTTAAAAAAAATCCCATAGGTTAACATTGGGTGGAATTATAAAAAACAACTCTGTCATTTCTTAATGGATTCGTTTCCAATTTTACAGGATAATATGGGGTCTATGTCTCCATCATCAAGGTAAATTCCATCTGGATCAGATCCAGATTGACGTCACAAATAAACTGAACTTTGTAATAGGAAGTCCCATTGATGACACTCAATAATAAAATCAAAATATAAAGTGATGTTCCCAAAATTTGTTGTGTTCATACAGGATAACAACCTCCATGTATGTGTTGAGTTTGGTCCAGATCCTGGCTCTATTCTAGATCTGACGATACAGAATTGTATCTTTTACAGGGGTTGTGGAAAAGCCACTGCCAGAACTGAGCTGCTTAGTAGAGGTCTGCGCTCTCTTAGTGCTTTTCTAGTTATCTCCACCAGGAAAGTTATGTTTTCACCAGGGTCTGTCTGTTTGTTTGTCCGTGAGCAAGATTACACAAAAACTACTGGATGGATTTACATGAAACTTTTACCAGAGGTGTGGTTTGGTCCAAGGAAGAAGCCAATTCATTTTGGTGCTGATCCGATCCAGATTGACATCACAAAAAACATTTAAGTTTGTAACGGCAAATCCCATTCATGTACAGCATTATGGGAATTGTAGTTTATTTGCAAACTGACATCTAGTTTTTCAAGCCTATGTCACTACATTTCCCAGCTTTCCTTGCAATGCCAGGGGAGGAGTTCTTCACACAGACTCAGTCTGCTGTCTCACGGCACACCGAACAGCCAATCAGCACTGAAAGCTGTGCATGCAGGGTTCTGCTCATAGACATCGTGGAGAGGAGGAAAAGTTTTGCCAATGGAGAAAGCTTGGCGTTGTTCCTGGAGCCTTGGTTTCTAAGATAAATTAAGGTAGCAGACTCTCCTGAAATTGTAATAAACATCCAGTCCTCTGCAGCTCACAACTACTAGTAACATTACTGTGAGCCCATTAACGTTACAGAAACATACGTGGCAGCTCTGCTCGCTCGCAGTCCCTCCAAACGTGCCATTTACTTACTCAAAACAAGGCTGCTGATAATGCCAATACGGAAATAGTCTGTCATAGAAGAAGTCTGTTTGTGTGTGAGTGTAAAAACCTAACCCCCAAATTCCACATAGAGCAAATGCGCCGCGCACCGAAGAGCTGTGGTTTTGCTCCGACCGACAGGCTGGAGACATTCCTACTGGAAGCGCCACGGCACACACAACACCAACATCTGTACAAACAGCAGCAAATTGGTTCAGTCAACAAGTTACAAGACTAACCACTAGCTAGGTCACTCTATTGGATGATATTCATATCAACAATAACCACACTTCCTGCAGATTGATATTTTTCATTCCACAATGTGCATATAAAACAAATATAGGACTATATGTTGGGTGGAAATCACAATTTATGGGTTGAACTGAGCTGCTTGGTGGGGGTCTGCGCTCTCGGAGTGCTTTTCTAGTTTATAAACTGTTTTTCCTCCAGAGTACGTGGATCGAACTATTTACTCAGTGGCTAAATGGCTACACTGGAGAAGGTGATTTATTTCATCTTAAAGTTTCAACTTTATAATGCTACTTTCACAACAGAAAAGAAAAGGAAAGCTCTCTCATACAGGTTGATTTTGTTTCTCTATTTTTCAGCTGACCTTTGACATTACTCAACTTAAATGACTTAAATCACCTGTTAATGCTGCTTAGTACTGGACAATGACAACACCAATTACAAAACAGTCCAATTTTGCTAACTAGTTGTGAAAGTTACACAATACTAAAAGCAGGCAGCAGTGGCACTCTGTGGAAACAAGATGGTAACCATACTCCTCATTTGAAGTTATTTTACTGTTATAGTTGACTTAAAACCAATATTTTAAGGTAGAAAAGTAACTAATGTTTTCTTTTTTCAGAAAAATATATGCCAAACAAAGCTGCATTTCCACAAATTTAAGTCAAATTTGTGTGCCTTTCTTGAAGAATTAATAATAACTGTGTTATCAGTCAGTCATGAATGATTCGCACTCTGCAGAAATATTGATAAATGTGATTTTTCTCCAAGTGTATGAAGTCTCTATTTTCCTTCATTTAGAAAAAGGGATGCTTTCCCTTATGTTCTTAATCTGGGTGCGCCAAATGAGCCCCATTATTATACAGACGGATGGAAATTAGCTAATTATTTCCTCCCACTAATGGCCCCACAACATGCCATGCTAGCAAATGTGAGAGTTGGAGAGCATCAGAAGTCTTTCAGGATGCTGAGGAAAAACTTCAATACTGCAATCTGAAATCTGAAAAGGAGCAGGACGGCACTTGTCATAGTTTGATTGCAAAAAGTATTAATAAATAACTATATGACTGTCTTTTTTTGGCTAGTGAAAATAATTCACTATCTGGTCAACTGGGCTATCTTGTAGTTGATCCCTGGATCACCTGCCACAGAGGCCACAAAGTGTAAGAATTGTTCTGTATATTTTCTATTGTAAAAAGGGGATGCCACAAAGTTGAGTACTGGGTCCTCTATTGTTCACAGGATTGTTTTAAGGAATTCTGCAACCTTCAATACTGGTCCTCTCTTTCACACCTAAAGACAGGGGTGAAATTATAGCATTGTTTTGTTTTTCTCTTGGCTTGTTTTGGTTTTACAGTCTTTGTTGCCATTTGGCCAGATGTTGCATTACAAGCCTAAAATGTGTGAACGGCGTCAAGTAATATCACTGTTTAGTTTGAAGCACTTTGGAATTATTCTGTGTCATAAAATAAAGATAAAGCTACATTCAGGCCGCATCAGGTTGCACTTGCATATTAAATGGAGTGTAGTTCGGACCAAACAATAAAATCCACCATCTGACTAACAACACACCAGCTGGCATATCACATTTAAAAGGCGATAATTTCTATATAACTTTCTACTTTTAAATCTAGATGACACTAAGATGCTTCAAAATTGTACAAAGACACTCAGTATTTTTTTCAAAGCTCAGAGAGACTATAAAAGGGACAGCGAATCCTTGGTTGCTGATTCTTGTTTCAGAACTGAAAGCATAGATTTATCAAGCTTGTAGTATAAAAGAGAGTTTTTATAATATTTGCAATAACTGTACAGTTCTACACAAGCACATCTTTTGAGTTATATTCTCAACAGAATACATGAATGGTCATGTTTTGGCTATTTTTATTCAAAAGTAATGGCCTTCCAACTCTAATTGAAAACCTGCCTTAGCTCTGAGTGGTTCAATATGCTCTCACACTGTACAGGTTTATGAAATAAATGTTCAAGTTTCCACCTCTGTATGAACTTTTTCTTCCTTCCACTTTTTCATCTTTAAGGTGCTCTGTCTTGCTCCATCATCCAGTGCTATTAAGGTTTTTAGCAGCACTTTTTCCAAGACCACATACCATATAAGAGTGAGAGTGCTGTGCAATTATCAACCTCTCTAATGGTCTCCGCTTCTCACATATGGCCTCAAAAGACTATTTTCTGTTAGTGGTCATAGAGGAGGGGGAGAAAAAAAAACAAAAGAAAAAGAGATGGGCCACTTCAGTAGAGAGCAAAAGAGCCGGTACACATATAAATGGAGATAAAAACCACAGGAACCCACCGGTGGATTAGAAGAGACTATTTCCCGTACTACTTTCAGAAATTTTATCAACAAAAGAACATGCCGAACAAAGTGAGCGTCGTACTGAGGCGAAATGGCCCACCGTGGAAGTAAAGAAATCAGCCCTGACAAAATAGATGGATAAACGCTTGATAAAAGATGAATAAGAAAACATTTCATATTGTCAGAAAATAAAATATTTACCAAAGAACACAGTAGTTTCCATCTTTGAGAGAGTTGCATAAAATCAGCAGGATCCACAAGCAGAAAATCCATGAATAACATATTTAATTCTGATTGGTTTGGATGTGATTTCATGATTCAAAATTTATACCTCTGGCTGACGAAATATTATTGAAAGTGTCGATCAAATCCACAAATAATTTAGCCTACAAAAAAAACTGAAGCACTTCAGCTTTTCCCTCAATAATTATCTTTTTACCGAGAGCACTGATTTTAAGATGCAGGGCATTTTCATTACTGACAAACAACACTGATTAGAGCTGAGAGTAAACTGTGGATTGATTGGTTGATGATGAAGTGGGTGTGGCCAAACAGTAAGCCAATTATCTATTTTAATAGTTTAGAAAATAAGACTCTGCAAAGTCCCTCTGAAGGCAAAAAAAAAATGTTAGCTTTAAAGGGATAGTTTAGTTTTTTTTGTAGCGAGGGTTGATATTCATAACTCCTGATTGACTGCCTATGGCGTCATACTGTCAAGACCAGATGAGAGCAAACAAACCTGGGCGTGTTACCATCCGAAGTTACTTTAGTTAAAAAACATTAAAGTAAACACTAGCAACATTTTTTCCATTTTGTTTTAGCCAATTTCATAGCATAACATAACTCTCACAAGGGCAGACAGCTGATCAAGGTTTGTCAGTATAATTACATTATTGTTTGATTATGTTGAGTAAAGATCCCTGAATTAAAAGATTAAACAAAAGTATGAATTTAAAAAGATGCAAGTGCAATTTGTTTTAGACATTTTAATCTATGATTTTTAACACAGCCCATGCTAGAACTGCCTACTGTGTCATACTCTCAACAGCAGGTGAGCATTAGCAAACAAGGAAGTGCAACCAACTTAAATTACTTTAAAAATCACAAATATGAGAGTGAATATAAACACAATTCCCTGTTTTTTTAGCCAGGACATCTTGCATATTTCTCTCTTGATTTTCATTGCATAACAGAACTCTCACAAGGATAGAGAAAGCTGAGGATGTTGATGATCAGGGTTTGTCTGTATAATTAGGTTATTGTTTGACTATGTTGAGTAAAAGATCTCTGAATTAAAAGATGAAACAAAGGTATGAATAAAAAAATGCATTACAATTCTTTTTTCAAACTGATATCCTTGATTTTTAATGCAGTCCATTCTAGAACTTCCTACTGTGTCATACGCTCAAGAGCAGGTGAGCATTAGCATGCAAGGGAGTGTAACCAAAGTTAACTACTTTTAAAATTCACAAAGATGAAAGTGAATATAGACACATTTTCCTGTTTTTTAGCGAAGACATCTTGCATATTTTTCTCTTGATTTTCATTGCTAAACAGAAATCTCACAGGCAGCAAACAGTTGAGGAGGTTGATGATCAGGGTTTGTCAGTATAATTAAGGTTACTGTTTGACCATGTTGAGTAAAAGATCCCTGAAGAAGAGCAATCATTTTTTGATGTTGTTCTCTTAAAATGTGGTCATTAAGTAAATTATACTTTAGCACCCTGAGGAGTGCACTTCCCCAGTAAAGCTCTTGAGACCTTGTGTCTGTTGTCAGGTGTGTGGTCTCACAGCCTGGTTAAAACAACTAGTGATTGTGTTTGGAGAGTTGTAAGCTAAAAGAACTGTTGAGTCTGTCTTGAGATTTGAAAATCCTCTTGTGTGTTAGTGGAAAAACCCATCTGGATGTAAAGACTTTTCTGACCTCATTTGATTTTCTCATCATTCACAACCACAGCGTTTAAAGCAAAATGCATGTCAAGCCCACTTGGCAACATTAGTGGACAAGAATAGCTTAATACATAAATATTACATGGCATACAGAGTAAAGGTCCAAGGGTTACTAAACAGGTTTATCCATTTTAATAAATGGTTAATAATGCATCTCATGCTGTGGCTCCACTGGACTTTTCTTCCACTTGGTTGCATGAATGTGCATATAGCAAATATTTTTAACTACAGGCACATTAAGGCAGGCCGTGCTTGGACATGTAAGAGCTTAGCCCAGTGGTGGTGCAAGAACAGAGGTCACGGGGTCTCCAAAATCAACTGTTTGCTCACCCGAAGAGCAAAGAGGTCCATGGCGAAGGTTGTTTCAGAATGAGGAAGGGGTCAGCAATTGAAAAAAAAGAAGTTTGGCCTGATATGGCTCCAGGAAAGGTCGTCAAGGTCACCAAAATCAATAGGTCTCTTCCTCTTGGTAGCAGTTGAAGTGCTGGACACAAACAAACAGTTGGGGCAGACAGACACTGGTGACTGTATCTGCCAAGGTAAATGGTGTATTATTCTTTCACTGTCCCCCCAGGCTACACATTTAACTCGGGATGCATTTCAACTCACAAGAGGACATGCTGGGTGAGGATAGTTTGGAGGCAGGCTCGAGTCTCCAGCTGATCTGAACGCAGAAATAAGGGATTCAGCATAGACGAAGAGGCTCATTTAAAACCCAACTAATCAGTCCATTTTAGGTTATTCATTCTTTACGCCGATGATGGTCTCTTATAAGTACAAGCCCACCCTACAGCCTGTTTGGCATAATTAAGCTGACAGGATAATTAGTTTTTTAGATCATTGGATGGATGACTGTTACTTCTGTAGACTTTAAAGCAATATTTACTAATTGCATCCTTTAGGCAATGATATATAAAATAATGAACCTTATGTAAAATGTTAACATATGGTTGGTAATTATTATGAGGACGCATTAATGCTTGTGCTCTTGCTGTTAATTTGCCACATTGCAGATCTATTTGTCTTAGTACTTGGACACACTAAAAGCTCCCTTGAGGAGTTTTTTTTTTTTTAATGATCATGAAACAGACAGAAAGTAATACAAATGCTGCAATGTGACCTACAAATGCAAACACGCTGTCTACGAAGGAATTTAGTTTTTGAAATAAAAGGAGTCATTCAAAGGAAGAGCAGTGTATTTGTATCGCTGTTTTTTATGGAGAGCTGTTAATAGCCACTTTCAGTGTGAACTTCCCTCAATATTCCAATAAATTAATAAAAACATATGACTTCCCGCATCCTAAAAACTGTAATTTTAGCCTGATAAATCCTATTAACCATGTTCATGCAGTGTTAATAAACTAAGTTTATCAGATATAAAACAAACAGTGTAAAGCTGTATGATTCATGAGTTCTTGTTTATTATTCTGTGCATAATGGAAAACCAGTGCTGATCGCCCCAGCGCGCTCTCTCTCTCTCCTTTTTCTACATTATTTAGAAGTTTGTAGAGGCAAAATCAACTAAAACTCCTTATTTTAGGAAAACATTTTGAAATAATCATCTCTATATATTAACCTCGGATTATGTTCTGGCCGACATAAAGTGACTTTGAAACATTTGGTCCAAGGACAAACTTAATTGCCGACCCCTGGACTAAATTAATGCAGTTATATTTTCAATTATTTTCAAAGATTCATATAGATTTTGATTTTTCGTTATATGACCGACTGTAGTTCTGTCTTTATTCTTTCACTTGCGCAAAATTTTGAAAAAGAATCAAATGAATGAAATGAAAATTAAAGCTGGCCAAAAAGTGAGTACATTTCAATAGTTTCAAATGGGAGAGAGGCCAGCGACAGCAGATTTTGTCAGTAACTAAAGAGGGTGGAGCTTAACAGAGGATCCCTGCTGGAAAGGGTGGAGCTTGACAAAGGGTCACTTCATACCATGTAGGCCAGTTCATTGCCAATAGCATACTTGGATAGAGTAATACTGACTAGATTGGTGACATTACTTTTTAACAGCTTTTCTCCCCATAATGTTAATTTTTTGCATATATGAAACTGGTGGTATTCTTTTTTTTTTTTTTTTTCAATATATTTTATTAAGCAACAATCAGATAAACAATACAATATATAAAGAATCAATTTTTTAAATTTCATAGTTAAAAAAAACAGACAAAACAGAACAATCTTCAACACTTGAACACCCTTCCCACCCATCCCAGGGTCCTCACCTGTCTAACCAAGCCACAAACAAGGATAAACATGCATACATACATAAAGACACCTATCTACATAACCATAGCAACATATCTGCCAGTGCACATGTACCCACACACACAGACACTCATTCATACACTTCCACATGGTTGCTGTTTAATTGCACGTCTACACAGATATGCATCAAAGATACCACCTTAAAAGCAGTAGTAAGTGCTTTAAAGTTAAATGCCATTGATTACCGCTGTTTGCCTCCTGCCTTCCAATGAATTCAGCACTGGTTAAATACCAGCCATCTTAAAATCACGTTAGTCTGAGTATAGGGGGGACATCGGAAGTGGACATTGCAAGACTTCACTGGGCAAAGGAAGTGAAAGGAAAGACACCTCATGGAGATAAATCAGTAGCTGGGAGTTTATTTACATAATTCAATAGTGGACCCCAATGAAAATAAAACTTCTGGGGACACCCTCTAAGCTGGAATTTGATTTTTTCAAGCTTCAGTAAATGTAATAGGTTGTGTAACCAAGATTTAAAAGACGGAGACTGAGAAGATTTCCATAAAAAGAGAATTTTCCTACGCGCAATTAGGGAAGCAAAAGCTATGACTCTGTTCTGCATAGATGTAGTTACTAATTCATCAGGAGACACTCCAAAGATAGCGATCTGCGGAGAAGGACTTATTGTTAGGCCTAGGACGTCAGAAATGGATTTAAAAAAGGATTGCCAGAAGCTGGACAGTTTCGAGCAGGACCAGAACATGTGTGTCAAGTTACATGGTATCTGTGAGCATCTGTCACAAGCTTCGGATACTCTCTCAGGATAAAGTTTGAAGAGTTTATCTCTGCTGTAGTGCAATCTAAATAATACTTTAAACTGTATCACGGAAAGTCGAGCACAACTAGAAGAGGAGTTAATCGCGCCAAGCGCCCTCTCCCACAAAACATCTGAAATATTTATTTGTAGTTCGGTTTCCCAGTCTACCCTGCTCTTCTGCGCAACTGATCTGTTTGTTGGTGCTAGGAGGTTATAGAAATGAGAGATGCGGCCCTTAGATAATGATTTATACTGAAGCACTAAATCAATGCCACTGAGGGGTGGAACGTGAGGGAACTGAGAAGTATGAGTTCTAGCAAAATCACGAAGTTGAAAGAAACGAAAAAAAGTCTGTTTTACCTAGATTATAGGTTGAGCATAGTTGATTAAAGCTAGCAAAAATTCCACCTATGTATAAGTCACCAAGTGTTCTCATTCCCTTCTTTTGCAGTGTTGTAAAGCGTGGATCAATCTTGGCTGGCACAAATAAGTGGTTGTTACATAAAGGTGTAGATTGAGGAAGAGCAAACCAACCATGTCGTCTCCTAATTTGAGTCCAGATTTTTAGTGTGTTTATAACGATAGGGTTAGATGTAAAGTTTGTAAGAGAAAGGGGTAGAATGCTGCACACTAGCGCCTGGAGGGATGCCGAACAGGAGTCTGCCTCCATTTGGCACCAGTTGTGTTGAGGTGAAATGAACCAGTATAAAATCTTCTGCGTGTTGGCTGCCCAGTAATAACCCAGAAGGTTAGGCAGTCCCAATCCACCCAATGACCTTTTTCTCTGAAGCAAGGTTTTGTTTGCTCTAGCAGAAACTGGTGGTATTCTGCTTTAAAACCTTAAAAATGTTCATACCCTAGATGAACAAAAGGACAGTAGAGGCAGGGTATGAAGGCTGTCAGCTTTGGGTCTGTACTTCACAACTATCAACCTGAAAATGGGCTGAAATCTCAACTGCCATTGACGTAGCCCACACAAAGTAGTGCACAACTTCATGGAGACAATATGTCCTGAACTTAAAAATGAATTGTCCAGCAGAAGGAAATTTTTAACATTTTACTGCCTCTGATAGCCCCCCAAAGGCACGCTGTGTCCTGTGTACTGTTGCAACTTAATGTATATTGAAATTTTGTGGCAGTGGCATATGAAATCACCTTGTAGCCACGGATCATCACCTAATTATTACAGATTAGACATATCTTATTGCACAGGCTCCATCAAAATATACATCTCCATAATTTTGCTGAAAAATGTAATTTGGCTTGCCAATCAAATAAATAGATTGAGAGTGAATCATATATTATATATTTAAGTGAAATATATGGTTGAAGTGGAAGCCCCATGAGCTGGATGTTTAGTGAATTAAGTAAATTATGTTTTATTTAAACATGATGTAGTAAATTGAGGACCAGTTTTTGGCTTACTTGAGTCTCAATAATTTCTGCAACAAAATTAAGCACAGATTTAATACTGTAAACAAAACCCAAACAGCAGATGGCTTGGCTTTCTGTTGTGGATATCAGCCACAGTAATATCATGTTTTTATGGTATGAAAAGATTCTTATTTGCTTCCTTGTTTTTCCAAGCTGAAGCAGGGAGAAAAACTATCACCAAAATCCTTTACAAACTGAAGAGGTCTGCAGCCTTCAAAACAGAACTGAGTCACTGGGAGAAATGTTTCTTTACTAGAGCAGGTAAATGTTATGTACCCTCAACCCAGCCAAAAAAGGTCCATCAGAGCATTTTAGATACCATTTTATTGCCAGGGGAAGAACTAAAGGCCCAGTGTTTCTGACCATTAACATCTGACCCCCAAAATCCAATCAGAGTGGACATTATTGTAAAGTTTGTGAACAATTCCTTCGATCATTCTTGATATAATTCACAAGCAAGGGATGAACATGAGGCCAACAGACCTTGTTCTCTGACATATGATCTTTGATATCACATCTGTCCATCCTTGAGTTAAAAAAGACCCCTTGGACACTTAAAAGACAATTCCAATGAGCAATCTCAAAATGTCATCATGGGGCCCATTGACCTTTGACTTATGATCTCCAAAATTAAACAATTTATTTTTTTGGTGAAAGAAGACATTTCTACAAAGTTTGGACTTAGCCCCTTAAAGTGGTCTTGTATTCGTGCATTCACAAGCACAATTGACCTTTGACCTTTAAATCTATCTGTCAAGAGTGCAAAGTTTGAAGGGAATAGGAAAAGAAAGGCACAATGATATTGACCTTTGCCCTTGACCTCTTAAGTTTGTTTATCCTTGAGTCAGAGGGGACGTATATGCATAGTCTGAAGTAAACACTGCAAGGTACTCTTGAGCAAGGGAGGAATGAGAAACACTAACCTTTGACCTCATCAGTAAGTCTTTCAGACAGATGGTACACTTGGACAGTTTTCCTAGAACATGGTTATTCTAAGTTTTATACAGTTTTCATGATTTTCAGCACTGAACACACCAGAAAAATTTAAATTTACACAGCTTGATATTTAATATTGATATAGAAAAGCAGCCGAGTCAAGGCTAATGCTGTTGCTATGTTTTACCAGGTGGCTGGTGGGGCCAAAGTCAATGTGCCAAAAGCTGTAGTACCTCAAGTGTCCACTTGGGGCTTGCTGCATTAACCTGACACCTTAAAGATTGTATGTTGGGAAAATACAGTTTTCACAGCCTTAAAACACATTTTTGCAGCCTGGTTTGAAAACGGCTTCAGTTTTAATATATAATATATCTATGTGCTTTTACTGTGAAGGGGGAATTTTCTGTGACATCACACCTGTTTTTCTTTATTGAGGATTTATTAAGGGTTTCTGGTTTCGGAAATGCAGAGTCACTATTGGTCAGATGGCCTGAAGTCCTGCCTCAACACAGCCTCTCTGTCTGTGAGGACCTTGAGCTAAAGTTTGGTTGAGAAAGCACGTGCAGTATGGCAGCGTCCATTAGAGGGCATCGGCAGCACACCAAAGGCTCCTATGACATGGCTTCATCCAATTCTTAACAGTCTATGGTAAATAAGTTGTGGCTGTCTGCGACTTCGACCCTTGATCTGTTGGTGCTTTGCATTGTGAGGAACAGCTAGGTAGACTGGTTGGATGCATACTGCTAATTTTAAGTGTGACAGATGGGTATTTTTGGCATACTGCAGATTCCATAAATGTTAGCATACTGCATACTACATATTGGCAAATTCAGTATACTGCTAGTGTGGTAAACGCTTTGGAAACAGCTTTGAGTGGACATTTGTGAAAAGTCTCACTTTTAAATGAGAACTTCACCTTTAAAGGTAAAGAGTGTGGTCATTTTAGGGTCATTTAACTGTGTTTTGTGGCTTTTCCTCATTTTTAAGTCACCACCCTATCCCTGCGGAAGAGCCCATTATGAAGCTGTTATGGATGCTGTCACGTCCACCCCTGGTCTTTGAGTCCTTCACACACTCCTTATTGAACAATCTTCCTCTTATCCTGCTCCTTCACCTCCTTCTTGACCCCATGCGCACCACCCTTCCTTATAGCAGCCACCTGGAAACAGCTTCTCACCTCTGGTATCCGCCTCAACCTTCAGGCTCTTTTTCTCCAAAGCTACCTGTACTGGGCTTCAGCTGTCTGGACCTAATGGAAACCACTGTGCTTCTTACACCTTTGGAGGCTTCCTCTCATCTGATAAGGTCACGACCTGCCATGGCTCGTGTGGTTTTTGTTGACAGGGTAACTTTTGGATGGATTCTTCTCTGTCAGGGAGTCCAGTTTTTCCCTCTCTCCCCTCTCTGCAGCTCAGCAGGCCTTTTATCTACAGCATGTGTGTGTATGACCATGTCAAGACTGGACCCATTGATGTTTCTCTGAGCTTCCTCCTCAGTCAAAAGAGCACACAGCTTCTCCACAACCCAACCGTCCGTAAACACTTCAAAGGCCGAGACAGCAGAGAGGAGCCGAGATGTGAGCCTGGGGGTACTCCTATTCAGGGACCCTGACCTGGATGTGTGCATACACTACATGATATGTGTGACAGCTCGACACGTGAAATACAAAAGGGGAAAGAAAAAAAATAACACGAACAGTCGTATAAGCTTTCCAAAGTGCAAAGGGTCAGGTATGGAGAGCCGCAAACGCGCGACATGACACAGACACGAGGAAGACAAGAGGAAAGTGCCCCCGAGAGACCCCCACTCTGACAGCCTGATGCTCATATATGTACACACACTAAAGCTTTTGCTTGTCTCAGGATGAGGACACATACACTCGGTTGCAATCTCTGACTATGATTTTATCACTTTACAGCTAATTAAGGCTAATTCTATTTCTTGTTACTATTTCCTGTTATCAATAAAACATCTGGATAAAGATTTTAATCAATTATTTACCTGCTTCACCACTGTGCAGCCAGTATCAAATACAGTAGAAGTTCATTTTCTAAAGTTTACATTAAAATGGTCCATGTTAAACATTGAATATCTTGTCTTTGTCTCCTGTTCAAACAAAAACATGTTGAAAAGCGTTGGCAAAAAGAGTTTTCAATATTTTTATTATTATTTGTGGAGTAGAACATTAACAGTGTCTGGAAGAGGAAAGGTCCTAATTTTTTCTCAGAATTCTGACTTTAATGTCAGAATCTCAGAATTCTGAGAAAAAGTCAGAATTCTGAGATTCTGACTTTTTTCTCAATTCTGACTTTAAACTCATAGTTCTGACTTTTTTCTCAGAATTCTGACTTTGATGTCAGAATCTCAGAATAATGAGAAAAAGTCAGAATTCTGATATTCTGACTTTTTTCTCATAATTCTGACTTTAATGTCAGAATATCAGAATTATGAGAAAAAAGTCAGAATTCTGAGATTCTGACTTTTTTCTCAATTCTGACTTTAAACTCATAATTCTGATTTTTTTCTCAGAATTCTGACTTTGATGTCAGAATCTCAGAATTATGAGAAAAAGTCAGAATTCTGATATTCTGACTTTTTTCTCATAATTCTGACTTCAATGTCAGAATCTCAGAATTATGAGAAAAAGTCTGAATTCTGAGATTCCGACTTTTTTCTCAATTCTGACTTTAAACTCATAATTCTGACTTTTTTCTCAGAATTCTGACTTTGATGTCAGAATCTCAGAATTATGAGAAAAAGTCAGAATTCTGACTTTATTCTCAAAATTCTGACTTTAAACTCATAATTCTGACTTTTTTCTCATAATTCTGACTTTAATGTCAGAATCTTAGAATTATGAGAAAAAGTCTGAATTTTGAGATTCTGACTTTTTTCTCAATTCTGACTTTAAACTCATTATTCTGACTTTAATGTCAGAATCTCAGAATTCTGAGAAAAAGTCTGAATTCTGAGATTCTGACTTTATTCTCAATTCTGACTTTAAACTCATAATTCTGACTTATTTCTCAGAATCCTGACTTTGATGTCAGAATCTCAGAATTATGAGAAAAAGTCTGAATTCTGACTTTTTTCTCAATTCTGACTTTTATCTCATAATTCTGACTTTAATATCAGAATATCAGAATTATGAGGAAAAAGTCTGAATTCTGAGATTCTGACTTTTTTCTCAGAATTCTGACTTTATTCTCAGAATTCTGACTTTTTTCTCAGAATTCTGACTTTAATCTCAGAATCTCAGTATTCTGAGAAAAAAGTCAGAATTCCGACTTTAAACTCAGAACTCACATTTAATTTTAAAGTGGCCCTAATCCTCTTCCGTAACAGTGATACAAGAAAGACAACAGAAAGAGGAAAATAAAATAAAATTAATTAAATTAAAGAGTAATCAGTAGATTCAGACAGACCAAATATAGTGAATAAAAACAAGAAAGTATTGTTTGTGGTTGATGTAAGGCACAACTGGTGAGGTAGATTTACTTATTGGATACCAAGGAAAGGAGAGCAAAAGACTAAAAATGAGATAATAAAGACGCAGCAACAACCAATGTTGTATGCATGTCTTACCATATACAGCTCTGTGTACACATCTAGTTTGGACCAATACAAAACTACACAACACACACACCCGCAAATATCCATGCCTCTATGTTAGCCCTCTCCTATGTTACATTTCATGTAGTGGAGTGTAGATTTTTTGTGAAAAGTATGAACAAGAATGTTAATTACATGTTTTACACATATATAAAAAAGTGATTTCTGTTTTATTTCATATTCACAGTGTCCCAACTCTTTTGGAACTTAGGTATGCACAATTAGCAGGTTGCAGCTAATTCAAGGTAAGCTAAGGTTCAAATTATTCAAGTTCAGTCAAGTTTTGTGAGGGTGTAATTATGTAATACATGCTGATTTAAATAAAATGTATCTGGGTCAGTGATACTGCATCAGCTATGCAGCAGATCCTTTTTAAATAGATTGCATCAGGGTTCAAATATGTGTCAGTGAGCAGAGTAGTAAGCAAGGTCACCCTCTTCCATTACACAGTGCTGCTACTGTCAGTCTTTTACTCCATGTGAGTTCAGTCGATTTACTGATTTCATTTAGTTTGTATATGACCACAGAATGCACTAAAGAGTCAGTCTGTGTCCCACCTTTGAGTGAAACATGGCTCTGCTTAGTGCTGATGTCTTCTAAATAAAGTATATTTTTGTGCAGCTAGCTCTGTAACTAGAGGTAGCATTTGGTCTATGACAGCTGAGTCAGTGATTTCACTCTAAGGGACCGGAGAGGGGTGTTCCAGTGTACAAAGCTTTCAGCAGTTTAGCAGGAGGATTTTGCTTTAAAGCTTTGCTCATACTTGAACTGAGCACCTCGACTGTGCAGCAACTGGAGCTAACTGGTGTCTTTGTAGCCCTCTGGTTCTCCTCAAAGACTTGTCAATAGAGGGCAGGACACAACTCCCACACAGCATGATTTCCCCTAAAGCATGTTCAAATAGTGTCCTTTCAAGCAGCCATAGTCACTGTTAACTCACAAACCCACATGGTCCACGCCTACTATAGTGTGAGCTTTATCTGACTTGAGAAATATAGATGGGCAGAGTGGGAGAATATGAAAAGGTAGATTGTTGAGAAAACATGTAATGAGCATAAATGTTTTTGTTATTGTCTAAATAAAGTTTTGACTATCTTGATTGGAAACATATGCCCCAGTGATGCCAATACATCTTCTACAGGTATGTTAAAAATAAATGAAGACAATAGGCCCTGCTTTGGCAATGTAAAGCGAGTTCGGTTTGGGGCAAATCCATCTAGGTTTTGCTATTTAGAGGGTGCACAATCCTGGTGCAAAACTACATCCAGAGTGCAAAGAGGACGTGTTATGTGCCTTGTTAATGCATGTAATTTAGCCAAAGTTAGCTTTCATTCCCTTTAATAGTAACATGAACAACCTGTTATTAACAGGCTAGTTTTTATGGCTTGGTCTGAACTCTGGTCAGCTAATTTAAATTTCTAACCCCGATATCTTCAGAACACATTCATTAAAGTTTGTTGCCTTAATATTCACTCAGATATACTTTTGGCATGCCTTTAAACCCCTCTATTTCACACCTGCTCAGAACAAGCTGTATTAGTGCAAATCTTTATTGGTGTTCAACCATGCCCCCCTCAATATGTCGATGCTACTTCAGCTTTCAAGCCCTGTACTCTAATGTTTACTGTAGCTACACAGTAGCTTTTCAAACAGACATTTTTGGAAAATATTCTTTAAAAGGTGGAGCAAGCAACAGAGGGAAAGCAGGGATTTTCTCAAGCAAGATGAATTTAAAGGCAATAGATGGAGGATGACAGTTTTGGATCTTGACTAAGACAACAGTAACGTATTATTAAGCTTCTACTGTTGTGAACAGTTGGTTCTACAGAAGCTGTTGTACGGTTTCAGCTCTTGAATTGTCCTCTCCTTTTCAGAATCAGATCTGTCCATATAGTTTCTGTTTAATTAAAATCGGCCCCAGGTCAATGTCACTTGAAGCTGTGCCACTTTTGGTTGATTGGGGACTTTTTTTTTTTAGAATGTTAATAGAAAAGAGAGTCGAAATGTCTCTAGAAAAATTCACAATTTCATGACGTTTGTTTGCATCGCCCTTGGAGCATAAAGGCCTTAAGGTGTAGTCATTTTGCTTGTCCTCAACTAAAGTAGACACCAGCTTTGTGACTGATCACATTTCATCTAAGACAAACCAACTTCCCAGTGGTTGACCAAAAATTTTAAAGTGGCGACGTCTCTGAATGGGCTCCACCCAGACCATCAGGTCTGGTCCTCTTCAAGAGACAACAACATGTTTAAAAACACTAAGCTAATGTGAAAGTGCAAAAAAATTGCAGTCCATTAAGTGTCGGCTTGAGGCTAGCAACTGATACACAAATAGTGACATACAAAACCCATGTTAAAATGCCAATGAGTGATATAAATATACATGGATTTTAATACAAATTATGGTCCAACAGTATTGTCGTATGGCTATTGTGATTGCAAGCCAAATCTATGGTCCCTGTGCAGAGCACGCAGGGGCAGATGGTCCACCAGTCTGTCATTTTTTTATGCCAGTATTGTAGGGATTAGATGCTACATTTATAATCGTTACCTAACAGCTATAAATCTTAATATTCCAAATACTGACTCTTACTAGCAAGCTTACCCCTATTGTCTCCCCTTTACACCGCAGCTGAGACTGCTGGTCTTTCTTGGTAATGAAGGGATGCACTCCTAAAACAGATACTTGTGTTTATTTCTGTTGACATATGTTGGTATTTTAAGTTAGAGATCTGAACTTAAGACAATCCTACATTTATTTAATTGAAAAAGGCATCTTGTATCCAGACTAGTGGAGTGTAAACCCTACTTGTCTTTCATGTAATCTTTCTGACAACCAAACAAGCCATTATTGAGTTCTTAATTAGACAAAAAGGAAGCAAAAATCCAATCAAAATGGCATTTGGAGCTGCACGCACCTTCCAGTCTCCCTCCTCTGTGATAATTAATATTACACTCAAGCCCCGGCAGATGAGGACCTTGTAATGAGGGTAGTGGAGTAATGATATCCCATTATGACATGGGGATCCCTTGCTGAATGTGCTGCCAGTGCTAGATGCCGCAGTGAGGCAGCTCCAGCATACACTCAGGCTGAATCAGTCAGGCCCTTCACCCTCATATAGCTCAATTTGAGGATGTCAATATGACCAAGGGCACCGGCAAACACAACTGGTAATTGACGCAGTAATCATATTACATTCAGGGCCAGGTTATGTTCATTGCCGTGCTATTAAAATTGATTTTTGATGCACTCGGGAGACAATACTAAGTATATTAGCAGCATGGGGGAAACTCACCATGACTGGAGGCTGAAACAGGAGTTGATGTGGGTTCACTGGTGCTCTGGGCCTTTTTCTTTTAGTAGGTGGTGAATAAAGGGTATGAGGTTGCAAATGAAAGAAATTTGTGATGGACAAAAGGAGCCAAGGCAAGAAATCTTTGAACACCTGGGTGAGACAGGTGTGTCCTTTGAACGGAAGCCCAGGAACACATGGTTTGTGTCAGGCCAAGGTTGCAGTGTGGCATTGCCCTCTGGGAACAGAGAAAAAATGACTAAAACATGGGCTGTTCTTTTACATGAATGATTTGAGTCGCTAACAAAGGTCAGCCGCTTTTGAAAGTGTGAAATGACTGATTTCGACAGTACATGCTATATGCTATTGAAGTTAAAATCTAACCTTACAAAGCAGCTAGATTTCCTTTACCCCACATCTATCACCTTGATGCTAATACCCTTTCCACGATTGGAATTGACTTCTCCAATTAGCTACCTTTTTGGAGAAATTGGCAGAAGCAACTAGCGTGGTCAAGTGTGCCATTCTTCTTCATCCAATTCCTATGGTTTATGCACAGCTAAGTTGCTTGGCCTTGTTTCTACGTAGAAGGTATGGCTTTTTGGACACAATTCTTCCATGAAGACCACTTCTGGCCAGTTCACAACATAGATGGTTGTATCTGGAACGCACTGTTTTCCACCAAGTCTGAGCTGATGGCACTGCTGCATCTTCTGGTTTTCGAAGGGACATAAGCATGATGGACTAAATTTCCTTGGCACATCACTGCATCTACAGCCCTCAATATTTCTTAGTTCATTGTGTTACTTCAAAAACGCTTGAACAGCCTGTCCCAAAGCCACAGTCTGCTTTGAAAACTTTGCCTGTTAGAGACTTTTCTGACTGTGTCTTGTTGCTGTGCTCAATCTTGCCAGTGGTGTATGACCTGTTCCGCATTCACATGTCAATGAATAGTAGCTGAAGTAGCAAAAGTACCTTCCAGGGGTCAATTTTGCTGTTTTCAAATGCAGGTTGACGTATATTAAGTGAAGAGAAACACTGGGATAGTGTAGTATGACGTTCCCTCCTGGGGCCCCTGACTAACTGTAGAGGGATTTTAAACATTCACCAATGTAGATGTATGGGTATGGGTACCATTTTGGGTAGCGTGGTCAACTTAGGGGAACTTTGGCCTTACATATCTTGGCCGTGGCTGATCCTTGTACAAATGTATTGTGACGTCACTCAATGAGTACCATATCAAGCGGAAATATATGCCATTTCACCATGTGCAGCTGTGCCAAGCATAGAGGATGAAAGACAGTTGTCCCCGAAAGGGTGCCTCAAGTCACACAACAGGAACCTATGGGGATCAGGCCCCCATGTTCTCCAGCAGAGATGAATGAAGCTGTAACTGGGGGTAGCGAAGGAAAGCAGAGGTCAAGTCTTGCTGGAATTTACAAGACATATACTTAGTTCTGCGTGGCCTGACTTAGCTCGACCTGGCTCGATGTTTCCCTGTATGTCAGACATCAGTGTGAATGGGGCTTTACACAAGACTGTCTTTCACAACCTCAGCTTGGTGGCAGTTTGGTGTCATTGGTCAATCACTCACCCAACTATAGTTCTAGACAATCCCTGACTTTGTAAAAGGGTGCCTATGAGAACTGACGCTGATTTAAAAGCAAAAGTTAGACATCGGTTGTAGGTCGAGTCGTGGGTCTTAAGTATGTGGGCCTTAAGTATGTGGGCCTAGATGGGTGCAAATTTGACATCTGGAAAACTTCAAGTTGAGTTTGGGGTTCCATCTGTGCTGGTACAAGTGGATTCAAGATGGCCAAGATGGTTGTTACATGTGAACAACATGATGAGAGTTCTTAAAATCGTTATTCTTTTCCAAAAAGGGTGTTTTCAGTGACCTAAAAAAAAAGTTTTTGAAAGCACAAAAAAGGTCAACACCCAAAAGAGAGAGCTACTTTTCCAAAAATACCCGCCCATGTGTGGACTTGGTCCATCTCTACAGAGAGAAGAGGTCCTACCAGAACAGTAAAAGGAATTACAGTTGAATATTTGAGCTTGGTTATTATTATGGTCTCTGTCTAGGGGGTAACTCAGTTGGGATTGTAAATGCTTGAAAGTCTGAATACCTAAGTGTCCAGATAGAAAAAAAATATAATAGGCCAACATGCTCCCTTAATTCACCCTATTGTACTGTACAACATTTCCAGATTGTTCCATATGCAAACGAATCAAAACATTTCCGTCTGTGGGAGTTATGACCAAAGCCAAAGCTCCTCTCTGCTTATCCGTCCCAGGCTTTCACCATGCATGCCGCCGCTGATAGTGTTCTGTTGGGTTTTTATGTTCCCTGTCTTATCGGGTCGGAGGATTCCACCGAGGAATGGCTGTATTGTTGGCGCTGACCTCCCCAAAAGTCACACAAAAAGGAACTAAATTGAGTGGTGGCACGCGGCAAAGCTCCAAGGAGACCCCATTTGCAATTCAAAGGCAAATTAGCAAATCAAACACTCTGTCATTGCCAAAGGAAATTGATGTTCAGAAAAATTGAGTGACGAGTGTTTAATATTGAAAACGTACCTTAATCAACACATCAGCTGCTGAAAAAAGAATAACAGGCTAGTGGAGGTGACATTACAACCTTGAAGGGGTTTTGAAACACAGCATCATCTGCATAAAGGCAGATTTTAAGGTCATCACTGTCATATCCAATCTGTAAAGTGACTAGTCAGGATAAATCAAGTCATGAAGATATCAACTGCCCTTGTACTAAGTCAACACTTTCATCCACACATACTTAAGATTTCTGCTGTAATAATGCATCAGGATCTAAAAAATTGAAAGCTATGTGAATAATATAAGAATATATGAGTGAATGAATAATAAATCAATCACATAAGTCTGTCACAGTACATATATACATATTCCAAGAGGTGTTGAAAAACAGGCAAAGTGACAGACACAGAATGTGTTATCTTTAGACTGAACTGGAGAAAATTAATTAAAGAGTGACCAATCCTATGTTGTAATTATTAGTTGTTTTTAGCTTAGCATGTCAGTACCTTAAAAACAGGTTCTCCAGGCTGGTTGTTTAGGTCCAAGTTTGTAATGGCCACCATAACAGACACATCTGTATAACTAGCATGAGAGCATTCAATGCTACATCAAAAGCTGCTACACAGGGAGGTGGAAACTGTGTCTAACCAGGGGCTTCCATCACACAAGAGGCATTGGTCATACCAGGGGCTATTGTCACAAGAGGGGTATGTGACATGCCAGGGACTCTTGTCACATTGGTGGTTTCTGTCATGCCAGGGGCTTCTGCCACACAAGGTGTCTATTTTCACACAAGGGACTCTTGTGATGACACTGGGGGCTGTGTCACACCGGAGGCTTCTTACATGTCAGGGGTTTATGCTACATAAGAGGCTTTTGTGACACAGGGGGCTTCTGTCACACCATGGGCTTGTGGCTAACCAGGGGCTTCCTCCTAGGGGTTTCCATCACACCAGAGTAATTGTCACACCAGGGATTCTTGACACAATAGGAGCTGTTGTCACATGAGGGGTCTCTGTCATACTAGGGACTCATAAACTCCTATCATAAACAATCAAAAGCCATCATTTTGTTGTTAGAAAGCTTTTAACATCTATGCTAATCATCGTCGCACCCCTAGCTCCCACCTCCTCCTGCTTTAAAGGACGTTGATTGGGCTGGGCCGCCTGGGCTGCTCACAGTCGCTGTAGACTGGAATTTGGCAAGATGGATCTGCCTGATATCAGACTCTGGATCAGGTGGATCCAGCTGCAGTGCAACATAAGGCTGGCTGGTTGCTTCTGTGAAGACATAAGTCTAGGCATGACTGCAAAAACCACAAAATTGAGAGGGGCATGGTTTAAAACAGCTCATTGGCATTTACAATAAAACAGCCTGTTCTGAGCAAGGTTGAAACAGAGGGGTTTATACATGTGCTAAAATCTAGGGGATTTTTTTCTTTAGATTTTTTCTTCACATATTGAAAAAGAGTAAAATATGTGATATGCGTTTGTGCTTTCTGCCATTCAGTGGCTAGAGCTGCACTCTCTCATGTCAGCTCTTACATCACATACATACCATCTGTACTAATGAAAAGCAGCTGTCATCAACATACAATATGTACTTTTAAAGATGTTACAAAGACACCAGGAGAATAAAGACAGACTAATTCCACGAGCATCCCTTGAGCAAAGCCCTGGCCTTGAGTTTCGACTACTTTCAGAGTACATGCATTCATTTGATGTATGTGTAAGGTGCACCATCGCACCTTTCATCAGCTGTCTTCAATCAGCTCTGAGTGTCTTTGATTGATGATGAGAGAAACCCGTGACAGTGACTCAAGTTCACCTCTGGATCCCAATCAGCAAAGACATTGACGATACAGTGAATGAGAAGCGTGTAAGAGTCATAGGCAGTAGTTCCCTTTGGTAAATGAGCTCATGTCGATGAGAGTGACCTGTAATTACAGATAAAAGCCCTTTGCATCAGACTATCATCTGCTTGGTTGATTCCTCTGCTCTGTATTGGACTCTTAAAATCGCTCATCAGAAAGAGCTGGGATGATCCCCAAGGTTCTTTTCGTAACGTGTTCTGATTTTGATTCCTTATAGCCTATTTTACATAAACTGAAGGCACTATGTCTGATTTCACTGAATGCTCCTACACCTTGAATCTCCTTGGCGAAGAGTTTTATTTTTCTCACTGTGTAAGAATATCTTTCTCGAGTGGCATTGATTAGTTTGTGAATGATCAACCCTGTAGTGTCAGGGAAGTGATGGGAGATGGAGCTGGTGAATGAAACGACACCAGTAAGAGTGAACGTGCATAGGCTGAAGCCCCTTCCCCCCTATCAGAGAGACTCAGTGTTCAATATAACAGAGCCACTTGTACCTGTAAACCAGCCCTTCACACCTTGTTGTCATTGAACATGTTTGAAAGGAAAGTCAGGGCTGCCATTCTCCAGTCTGAAGGAGAAATAGTCAGGGGTGGAATGATGATTGTGGCTGACTACAAGGCTAGATGCTGAAGGAACAATACTAACCAGCTTCAGTTTCACAACATCAGACCTGAAACCTAATACTTCTGCCCTGTATCATTACAAAAAGCATTAAGTGGAAACACCTTCTTAACCATTATCTGTGTAAAAAAACACTTTGATTCCCACAATTTTGCTCCTTTGCCTCTCTTAAGCAGAGCAGCAGCAATGCTAAGTGCCCGCACTCTGCATGTCAGGGTGTAAACTATGTGCTAGAGTGTTTCGTCTCAGGGTCTCACAGCAGAAAATGACATGCTTTCCTGCTGAGGGTGTTTCGTTTACTGTCTTGAGTGTCTCGAGTCTGAGATCATAAAATGGAGCTGTCTTTGGTACCATACGACAGAGGGTTAGGGCCACGTAAAAAAAAGTATGTTTATAAAAACCAAAGTGACGAGAATAATCTCATAAAGTTACAAGAATAAGCTCATAAAGTTACGGGAACAAATTCATAAAGTTAGGAGAATAATCTCATAAAGTTAGGAGAAAAAAGTCATAAAGTTAGGAGAATAATCTTATAAAATTAGGAGAATAAAGTCAAAAAGTTAGGAGAATAATCTTATAAAGTTAGGAGAAAAAAGTCATAAAGTTACAAGAATAAAGTCGAAAAGTAATGAGAATAATCTCAAAGTTATGAGTATAATCTCATTAAATTATGGGAATAAAGTCAAAAAGTTATGAGAATAATCTCATAATGTTAGGAGAATAAAGTCAAAAAGTTACGAGAACAAAGTCAAAAAGTAACGAGAATAATCTCAAAGTTATGAGAATAGTCTCATAAAGTTATGAGAATAAAGTCAAAAAGTTATGAGAATAATCTCATAATGTAAGGAGAATAAAGTCAGAAAATTACGAGAATGCAGTCAACAAGTTACAAGAATAATCTCATAAAGTTAGAAGAATAAAGTCATGAAGTTCGGAGAATAAAGTCAACAAGTTGCAAGAATAATCTCATAAAGTTAGGAGAATAAAGTCAAAAAGTTAGGAGAATAATCTTATAAAATTAGGAGAATAAAGTCAAAAAGTTACAAGAATAAAGTCGAAAAGTAACGAGAATAATCTCAAAGCTATGACAATAATCTCATAAAGTTACGAGAACAAAGACATAAAGTTATGAGACCAAAGTCATAAAGTCAGGAGAATAATCTCATAAAGTTTGGAGAATAAAGTTGAAAAGTTACGAGAATAAAGTCGAAAAGCTATGAGAATAATGTCATAAAGTAATGAGAATAAAGTCATTAAGAAGGCTATCTGTGAAAACTTTAGATCAGTATAAGCACACCTTACATCAAGAAGACGCTCTGATTTCATCCTCTTTGCGTAGGAGGTTGGCTGCTCTTTTGGTGCAACCTTTCAGAATAAAGTTCGTTTTCTTGCTTAATTGAAATAGATTAATGAATTTATTCTAGTAGCTTTATACGATTATTCTCCTAACTTTATTACTTTATTCTCATAACTTTATGAGATTATTCTCCTCACTATATGACTTTTTCTATAGGACTGTTTTCACCCTGGAGGCTCTTGGGATGCCAGGGGCTTTTATCACAACAGGGCCATTTGTCACTGGGTGAGCTCCTGTCATACAAAGGGACTTCAGCCATGTTTGGGGCTTCTGTCACACGATGTCAGAAAGCAAAAGACAAATCTAACTTTTGGGTGAGTACCAGGATTTAAACTATAACTGCCTGATCTGAACAGGGCTGAAAGAGAGACATCTATGGCATGCCAAAATCCAGTACCCAATGTATTAACAATAGTAGCCTGGTGAGTGGTATCAATGTTTTGTTCATTTGTGGATAGGCTAAGACTTCATCACAGGAGCTTCAAAAGGAGTTAAAATTAAAATAAAAAACATTGAGAACCAGAATATCCAGGTTGCTAGGGGGAAAACACATTTCTATAAATGTAAAGACAATAAGATAATATCACAAAACAAAAAATCTGTTTTCTGACACTCTGTATGATCGACTGTAAGTGCTCCAGGTTTCACGAGTTAAACTTTGGAAAGGCACACCACCAGTATTTCTTTGATTGACTACTTTCATGTTTACCTGAAGGTGACTAACAGTCTTTTTCAGAAACCTTAACAATCCCCGCTTGAATCAAAAATCGTAGCCTTTTCATGTAGTTTCAAAGACGCTGCCTGCGATAAATGTCGGGGTTGCATCCTCAAAGGGTTTTAAAAGGCAGACAGGAAAAGGTCTGCATCTTTCATCTGGTGTTCATGAAGTGTTCACAGAAAGAAAAAGGTGTTTGAGAGCAGACACAGGTATTGATGGCGTTAAAGTAGACATTGCCCCCCAACCCTTGAGCCACAGGAAGGGAAGACACAAAAATAGTACAGCTCTCCGCTGGGTGCCTGAATGCTCAAGCTTACAGTATGCTTCTACTAGCAGCAAAAGTGACGGACCATTGACCACCTGGTGAAGGTAAAACTCATTGAATTTGACTGCTAAACATAGTCAAAAGATTTTTTGAATCCCCTCAAATTTTATAGAAAAAAATAATAACAACTGTATATGTTTTTGTTACCTAAACAGGAAATGATTATTTATTTCCACTGAAAATGAAATCTTCTCCAACTTTGAAAATTTATTAAATTTTGATATTTGCTAGAATTATTGGGAAAATTCAACAAATTAAAAACAGCTTTACATTGTATTTTACCTCCTTTGTCTCAATAAAAATAAAAAGAGACACGTTAATAAAATGATTTTAAGAAATCCTATTAAATTTCCACAAGATTCTCTCTTACTTTTTTTCCATCAAAGTATACAACATTTCTGTCACAACTGCAAATAATGTCATTTTCCATCAATGCTCTTTAAAAATTGACAGGATTCAACATCTGAACACTTCTCAGAGAACTCTCCAAAATTTTCACAAAAAAAGTAAAAAAAATAATAATAAATCCAAAGAGATTTCTCACTTTCACTTCCTGTGAAAATTAAGAAAAAAGCTAGGCTTTAAAAAAAAAATTATAAAGGAGAATTTTAAAAATACTAAAAAAAAAAAAAAAAAAAAAAGAAAAAAAAGAATTGATCAAATAATTGATTTTTTTTCTTAAATTAATAGAGAAATTATTTAAAATGAAAAAAAAAAAAAAATCCAGAAATGCAATTGTAAATTCCTGATTTTTTTTATTCTTTATTTTTACTACATTATTGAGAAAATTTCACATTTACGAGAAAAGTCATAGATTCTTTTTTTTTTTTTTTTTTTTTTGACATTTTTAAAAATGTCCTTTGGATATTGTACAATCCCACAAACAAAATCACACAATTTTTACAAACCTGTATGAATTATAGTTGTGGGACAGTTTGGGATTGTGCTTCTCAGTATTTAAGAAGTGATTTTACTGGAACAATTTGTTGTGTTATGCTACTGATTAATTTCCAATGTCTTCATACAGTTTATTTTATTTTTCTTACTTTTCTAAGCATTTGTTAAGATGAAATAAGAAAGAAATGTTGTAAATTACATGCAACAACTTTGAGTCTGGTTGAGTTTTAAGACTAAATCAGCTACAAAGATCTTTAACACCGATGGCGGCCATCTTGAATACACACTGATCAATGTATTTTGCTTCTGTGACTGCATGTTGGTCTAGATTAAGTATTTAAATGAGGCTAATAAGTCTGCATTTGAAGTACTTTAGCATAGGACAGCCAAAATGGAATGTTCTCATGGAAATGCAGTAAAATAAATTTTAAGTAAAAGTTCGCCATTTGTAAGTGGACCTTATAACAGACTTGAAATGAGCAAGAGAGTGAGTAAATTAGAGAAGAAATGAACTCTTGAATTTTTCCACTGACCACAGAGCTAACATCTCAGATTAACACTGCATTACATTTTAATAGCACAGCAGGAGGACTTTTTCTTTTATGAGCTCACACTGCACTGTCCCAGCTGGGCTGTAACACCAATCTGAGCCCTCCGTCAACCCCAGCCCTGACACTACAGACTCTCATTAACAGGTTGTCAAACGATGACTTCTTTTTCACAACTTATTCAGATGGATAAAGACCTCTCATATGCCAGTTGCTACTGTTCTGATGAAGCTAATGAGATTGGTGTCTATAGGTGTGGACACCTTCTGGTTCCACCCTAGTAATGAAATGTTTGAATTCTTTCGCCTTAACTTGGCCATTAAATGTCATCTTATGCCAACTAAAGGTCACAAATACAATAAGTTCTTTGAAACTATCATTAGAAAAACACCACTGTAGAGACAGAAACTGCAAGTAACAAAAGCAATGGCTCTTGTACTAACAAGTTAACACCTCTGGAAGCCTACTAATCGCATTGTAATTGCAGACATTGTGCACGCAGCATGACAGCACGCAGCAGAATGCATCATCTCCACGTTGCATGGCAACAGCTGAGCCCAGGTAGCAGGTGTGAGCATTATTTTATTCAGGTAGTGTGTGTAGCCCCGTGCTGGCATCCATAATGGAGCCAATCCTTCAGGGCCCCATGCGCCGATCTCCGAGCAGCTTGAGCCCCGAGCGCAGAGGTGCGTTCGCTAACACGGGGGTTTCATTAACCCCCGTGTTAGCGAACAGTTATAATGTTGGCAGCTGCCAGATGGGAGCGAGGACGGTGGGATGGTTCACGTCATCACTTAATGTGGCAGGTGTTGCGCGAGGATGGTATTGTTATGAGTGGGGTGACATCCGGGAAAAGACAGAAGTGGATGAGGGGGGAAGGTGGAAAACATCTCCAGAGGGATAAATTTGGAAACTGAAGATGACTTTTGTGACACTGCTTATCAAATTAGCACCATTGCTTGTAAATTCATCATTCAGACAAAGGACTTTTCATGAATTGTGATCCTTTTAATATCTAATAAAGAATAAAAGAGCTGATATGTTTAGGATGGTACTCCATTGAGACATTCCCTGTAAGAGATATATTGAGCTGTGACCACAGTGTATCATGTCTTCAAGATCTCATAGTGGGAGCCAAAAGAAAT
Organism: Cetoscarus ocellatus; assembly: GCA_037902135.1. NCBI lineage: Eukaryota > Metazoa > Chordata > Actinopteri > Labriformes > Labridae > Cetoscarus > Cetoscarus ocellatus. The sequence goes on from JBAMNC010000832.1 coordinate 215,813, forward strand.
TCAGTTAAGGTTGATCAGAATTAGTTTAAAAGACATGCTGCCAGATGTAGTTATGGTCATTCTTATGGGTTACACTTGTAGAAAGAGTATCAAGTGTGCTTTAGGAAGGGGGGTGTGCAAAGCGCTGTCAGATGTACAAAAGCTTTGCTACCCTCAAACTGCAAAAATCAATCATATTTTACATTATTTATACTGCTACAAAGAAAATCTGTTCTCAAAACAGTGAAAAGCCCCACCTCTAATAATGTCATCAGGGAATAAGCAACCATCTCCAAGAACATGTACTCCCTGAGTCAAGTATTTGTACAGTCTATAGGCGTCTCCGGTTTAAAAAAAAAAAACATGCCCAGGTATTACCTTGCAACCAGCTCATGATATCAACATTAAAACAGCCTGTTCTGAGCAGGGTTGAAACAGAGGGGTTTATAAGTAAGAAGAAAATAGATACAGATGGACCCAATAGTATACCTAAAACTCTTAATTATGATTTTATTCAAAAATGTGTCTACAACCTCCAAACTTGGTATAAAATCCCTTCTCTGCTCCACCTTTCAGAAAATCTGCTTTCAAACAATAAAAAGCCCTACCCTTAATGATGTCATCAGGGGGATAAGCATCCATCTCCAAGAAGATTTACTCCCTGAGCCAAGTGTTTGTTCAGCCTCCAGGTGTCTCCGGTTGAAAAAAAAAAATGCTCAGGCATTACCTTGCAGCCAGTCCATGATCTCAAAACTAAAAAGCCTGTTCTGAGCAGGGTTGAAAGAGAGGGGTTTATAAGCAAGAAAAGACTAGATACATATAGATGCAATAATAGACCAAAAGCTCTTACTTATGATTTTATACAAAAATGTGTCTACAACCCACAAACTTGATATAAAATCCTTTCCCTGCTCCATCTTTCAGAAAATCTGTTCTCAAACAGTGAAAAGTCCCACCCCTAATGATGTCATCAGAGGATAAGCAACCATCCCTAAGAAGATATATTCCCTGAGCCAAGTGTTTGTTCAGCTTCTAGGTGTTTATGGTTAAAAAAAAGAACAAAACATGCCCAGGTATTACCTTGCAACCAGTCCATGATATCAAAACTAAAACAGCCTGTTCTGAGCAGGGTTGAAACAGAGGGGTTTAAAAGCCAGGAAAAAATTAAATACACATGGAACAAATAAAAACCAAAAACTCTTAATTAGGATTTTATACAAAATGTGTCTACAGCCCCCAAACTTGATACAAAATCCCTTCTCTGCTCCACCTTTCAGAAAATATTTTCCAAAAATTCTATTTAAAAAGCCCCCCCAACCCCCCACCATGATACATTACCACCTTCCCTAAGCGTTTGTACAGCCCATTGGCAACTCCAGTTAAAAGGAACATGCCCAAGTATTACTTTGCAACCAGTACATGAGAATTACACTTAAACAGCCTGTTCCTGGCAGGGCTGAAACAGTGGGGTTTATAATCAGGAAAACATAAGACAGATAGACCCACTTCAGTTTTATCACTTTCTGAGTCTTTCTGAGGCTGAGTCTTGACTGGTCCATGACTGGAATGTACAGGGACATTCCAACCATGTAATGTAATGAGATTCCCTGAGTTGACATGTCAAGCATGTAGTGACTGGTTTATGCTAACGTTACTCTAATAGTCCTCTCAAATATTTGAATTTTAGTTTGTCTATTGACCCATTTCAGTCCTGCTTGGAGCAGACTGGTTTAGTGTAAATCTTAAGCTGAGTCCGGCCACACTCACTCGGGAAGTGGAAGTGGCTTCAGCTATCCTGCACTGTGCTCTAATGTCTACTGTGGCTGCAAAAACATGTGTAGATTTGTACTGTACTGGAACTGGATCTGGACCAAACTGCGAAGAGGGAAAAAAAACTCCTGACGTCATTACAGGTTTCTTCTTTCTTTCTTTTAGCATTACTTGTAATGTGTTGAATTCAGTGTAAAATCTCAACACTGCTCTTTGGCTTGTTTTTACCATAAACGTTCTGTTACTCGTGCAGAACTCTTGGCCCCATCTGCTGCAATGCATAGCCTACCTCCTTAGCTGGTCCTCTCTTTGCAGAGGCAGAGCTGATCCAAATATATGTGGATAGTGTATTTACAATTCAAATTTACCGTATTGTCACTACTTCAAAAATACTGAGCTATCATTTTGAATGATTAAAGAAAATACAATTTATAGAAAAAAGGGCCCCCTCAGTCAGATAACAAAATAAACCAACCACAATCATACAAATGTTAAGAATGTACAAAAATCAGTACATGATTGCTGAAGTATTAAGGCTACAAACCACAGGAGCCTTGTAAGGAACATAAAAATTACAACTAACAATACCAGAATACAAAAACAGAAACTCTGAGGTAAAAGAAAGCCTGGCAACACAGTGCATCCTGGGAGAAGGTCTAAACTCCTCATTGTTTCAGTGAGTAGCTGTGTAGTGCTTGTTTTCAGTGGCTATTACATGACTGGAGGTCATTCTAGGTGACCAACAAAAGAGCAGCGTTCAGGGATTCATTCATCTTGTTTTGATTCTGGTCGTCTTCCTATTTATGTACATAATTGTCCCTAAGTGCCCTTCGATCGTAGCATTCAGTGGCATGGCAACAGATGCAATTGTTGCAATTATACAAAAAGTGCAGGGTCGGATGATTATTTCATGTTTTCTTGGACTGAGCTCAATCACCAGAGGCTAAAACAGGGATAATCTCAGGTTTTATTCTGGGCAAGGACAGAGGTAGAAGTCTGAGGTATATACTGCACGTGTCATCTTCATTAGATCTTTAACCTTAGCGGCAGACAAAGTTAAATCAATAAGGTCGCACAATGTGGCCTTGGCCTGATTGAGCTCTGAGCACACCCCACAACACTTTAAGTACACTTTACAGGCTAAGTTTGACCATACTGCCTTTTTGTTAGTTGTGTCCCAATTCAGGGGCTGCATTCTTCAAAGGAGCATATCTGAAGACATCTGGACCACACATAAGATTCTTATGGCTTAAAAAAGGATAAGCCATAATCAAGTTGCTAGTGGATTTTTGGCTTGTTTTCATACAATAAAGGCAGATAATGTTATCATATGAGGTCACCTACTCTCTGGCATCAAGAGCATTCACTGAAAAACCTTAACTGCAACACAGATTTTGGTGCTAAATGGCCAGAGATACTGAACCTAATGTCCCTGCTCTGTCCAGTGAGCTGTCCAGTGTTGACCTACAGGTAACTAAATGGACATTACAAGCAACACAGGCATTATCACCAAGATTAGACAATATTAATGCTACTTTTTTGTTATAAAATTATTGATTCAGGAACTGTTTAGCTACCTTCTCTCTTTTAAAAGAATTTATTAGCATGGCTATAGAAGAAATCTAAATATATTAAACTCTAGTCCTCAGTTGGCTTGGCCCTCCGAAGCATGCCACCCCTGAAATGAGACACAGCTATGGCATTTTCACATAAGGCACGTCTTTTTCTGTACAATGCCCAAGTATGACTGCTCCACCCTCCCCTGCTGGTCTGCTACATTTCAATAAAGTAGGGTGGCAGTATGTAAGCAGTTAATAAGCTTATGTGACAAAAAGAAAAGGGACGCAGCCATGGTAGCCACTAACTTGTTTTGTGTTGATATAATTTGCTGATTCTGTGGGTGATCTTACTGTTTTTGAGACACCAAGCATGACCTTTTAGTTACTTTCACATCTACCACACATCTCAAGGGATAAAATGAGCCTTTATTAAGCAGAAACATCCACTTTTTTAGAGACACAAGACAAACTTGTCTTTACAACTTTAACAAGGTTACATCCTTTGTGCGCAATGCCAGGACACAAATGAATCATGGGGAAACCACCTCTACAATAGGAGTATGGCACATTTTTGTTATGAAAAGAGGTGGACTTTGATGCAAACTCATCTCGGATCCATGCCCAGGTCCCTCGCGTGAGGCCACCCTTATTTGTCCTTGGCAGAGATCCACTGAGAAGTAAATAACAGGGGCACTTAGTAATCAGCCCTGAGGCATCCCTTTGGCTACCACAAACATCCGCTTCCCCAGCATAAATGGCACGAGCATGCCTGAAAAGATTGAACGATAGGACCTCACTGGCACCGGCAGACCACCGAGACGGCCCAGCAGTGAATGCTTGCCAAGTGAGAGTCCTCAAAGCCAAACACGGCGCGCTCCAATCCAAGGCAGCTGTAGTGTGATTTGTGGGGGATCCAGCGCGGTCCAAGGCTGGAAGGACAGAGTGTGCTCCGGCCTTTGGAGACAAAGCCATCGCTCGCCACTGTTTGTCATGTTCTTGGATGTGGCTTGTGCATGGCCTCCATTAGTTTGTGAGAGATTTCAAGTGGGTGAAGCCAGCCACAACAGGTCCACCGCTCCAAGAACTGTTTCATGGCAAGTCGGGCATTTGGGAACCAGCCAGAACTGCCAAGTTTAAACCTCCTAAGCTTGTGTACTTGACTCCTTTTAAGCTTTTTCCTAAGCCTCCAGTCTATTCAAGTTAACTCAGCCCCCCAATGATTCATCCACCTTCATCTATGGACTTTTTAAACACCAGGCACACTGTGATTGTAAGCCCCTGCGCTGACATAATTTAGCTGTCCCATGTATGAGCTTGTTATGGCCACCTCATTCCCCCCCTCACTGTCAATATTTATACAGCAGACAGTGGTCAGTGTTCATCCTACGCCCCTGCAGAGATTAATTTCCCAGAGGAAATTAGCTACTGATGTGCAGCAGTGTAAATTTCCCATATACGGGGAATTGAATCACCTAGGCGGCATCAGTATTTACAGAGAAAATATATTTTATGGCCCTGCCAATTACAATATATTTTGAATTATGAAATGAGCTTCTTAGGGGAGATGTAGGGCCGACGTGCAATTTATTGCTGGACTTGCCATTACATTGAGAAATGGGCATGACATTTGCATTTCCCTGTGCATTTTGAATAAGGCGTTTTATTGTATTAGGATGGCATTAAATTGGAAGTGTAGGTCTTTATATAGGGGAGGCGTCTCTTTTTATGTGGACGGTAGAGACAGGGAGATGGAGAGTTGCTCTTCTGATGAGGCTGTCAAATAAATGCAGCACAGAGCCACAGCCAGTTTATTTCATTTTGTTTGGTACTGGAGAATTACTGCACTGTGCTTAATGTTTTGGGCTGTACTTTGACATCAGATTTGTGTTGTTTTCAGTTTATGATCACTACTTTCCCGACTAATGGTGTCCACAATTACACTAAGAGCTCTTTTCTCTCCCTCTTGTTGCTGTTTTTTTTTTTTTTTTAAACCACTGTTGAGACTACTAGAAACAAAAATCAATCAAAAAAAAAAACATAACTATATTTCTGATCCAAAGAACACACTTGTTTAAATGATAGAAGTGAACTTTATTCCATTTAAATAGTTTTACCAGTTCATTTCTGAAAGAAAAAAGCAATTATATGTACAGTATCTATCTGCTCCTCTGAGTCTGAGCTTCGATCACCTTAAATCCTCTTAATTTAGTGAACTACGTAGCTAACATAGTACTTGTCGTGTTTCTATTTGTTGTTGTGTTTGGATATTTGGGATTGGGTTTTGTGGTTTGTCATTTTTTTTCTTGTTGTTATTGTTTGATGAAAATTTTTATTGGGTTTATTTGATTTGTTGTTTGTATTTGTTCTGTTGTTGTTGTTGTGTTATGCATTTTTTGTGGTTTTTTTTTACATTTAAATTGGTTAAATTATTTATCATTGTGCCTTCTTACTTTTCTTTTGTGTTTTAGGAGTTTCATTTGCGTATTGTGAATTGTTGGCGTTTTGTTAAATTATTCTGTTTTGTGGTTTGCTGTCCTGTTTCTAATTTGTTGTTGTGATTTCCTCATTTTTGTTGTGTTAACATTTGTGTAGTTTATTTTGTGTCTTTCTTATCTTTTGTTTTTTTGTTGCCGTGATTTCTTAAATATTGTTGTATTTTGTCATTTGCTATTTTTGCTATTTATCACTTTTGTTGTTGTTTTAAATGTTGAGATTAATTTCTTGTTTATTGTGGTGATTTTGTTGTGTTAAATTTTTGGACTTGTTGCTGTGTATTCTGATTTGTATATATCTGTATGTCTTGTCACTTTAGTTGTGTTATTCTTGGTTGCCTTTTTTAATATAGGATATCTTATGCTGTCTCCTTTTTTTCCTCCCTTTTTCTAATTAATTGTTTTGTTTTTATATGTTGTTGTGTTTCCTTTTATCATTTATTTTTTTCTGCTTTTGAGTTGTTGTTTTTACTTACTATTCTTTTTAAAAGGATTTCTTTCTCTTGTTGTCTTGTTTGTCTTGGGGGATTTTTTGTATTCATAATTTGATGTTTTCATATGTTGTTTCATTATCCTTTTGCGGATTTTGGGTTGTTGATGATTATTAAAGCTATTTTTTTGGTACAATTTTGTTGATTGTGTTTCTTATTTGTCAAGATTAATGATTATTTCCCTTTTAAATTATTAATGTGTTATTGTGGTTCCTTTTCAAATCATTTTTTATTATTTTTTTAGGCTGATTTTGAGTGGTTATGGTTTTGTTAGTTGCCATTGTTTATTATAATTATTATTATATTGTGTCTTCTTATTTGTATTTATTTGATTAATGAATATTTTTTGTGCTTTCATATATATTGTTGTGTTCTCTTTTAAACTTTCGTTTTGTTTTTTTTTTTTTTTTTTTTGGGCTGTTTTCAGGTGGTTGGAGTTTTTTATTTGCAAGTTTTTTTTTTAAGGATTTTCTTTATTTTGTTTTCTCATCAGTTTTTGTTTGATTAATGATTATTAGCTATCTTGTTTTTCATTTTTGGCTGTTTTTTGGGTTGTTGATGTTTTTTATTTGCTACTTTACTGTCATCATTGTGATGTGTTCTTTTTCTATTGTCATTTGTTGTTTTTTCATATTCTGTTGTGTTTTACATTTGTCCACTGTTTTTCACTTTAGGGCCTCTGTACATTAAACGTGACATCAACAAATGCCCTTTTCTGGCACAAATGTCACATGCTGTCAAGGTTTTACATCACCTTAAAGAGAAAAGAGCATGACACATGATTTTAAACATCCAATCTAACTGTGTTCTCAGATTCAAAGTCGAAACATACGTATAAAAAAGGACAGTGATAGGTTTTTATAAAAAAGTGGTAGGATGACATTTGCTGTTGAAGATGAAAAAGCTTTAATGATGCCCTTGCACAGATCCGCTGCTGTCTGAGCTCTCATTGGCTTTGGAGAGTCTATCTTCACATCCTAACAGTTCCAATTTGTCATCAGTTCCTGTGTGATCTCAGAACACAGCTTCTGCACATATTTGCTGATGCCTCATGTGAATGAGATGTTGCAGACATATCAAAGGATTTGCAGTTTCTCCTCAATCCTCCTGCCATCTGCTTCCCACCCTCGACTGAGCTCATTCTGGAAGCTGCCACCTTTCCCAGCTCTGCACACAGGCCATGGCAGGTGATCAACGCTTTTTATATAATGTCTGCGGCTTTCGTAATCTTCGAGTCGCTTTGAAAACTTTTGATTTTACAAATGCTGCCTCTGCATGACAGTTTGCAGAGATGCCTTTCAAATAGACCTGACATGTTAATTGGCATTTTTCTTGCCAACTAAATACTGCATTAAGTGTGAGCCAAAGTCGAAATGTGATTATCCAGGGTTACCAAAGCTTTCCTCTGAAGCTAGTCCATGATGGTTTCCCTTAAAGCTGCAATATTCTGGTTTGTGGTAATAACAGCCTTTACCCTGATTATACACACCTCATAATCTTAAATTCAAAATGGAGCTGTTATGAAAGAAAATTTGCCTCTTGTACAACATGTGTCCAAGAAATCATGACCTATACCAACCAATTTTAGCTTTTTAACCTGAACTACAGCCTGGAAATTACATGACTCAGCCATGTCTACAACTGCTTACAGGGATAGCCAACATTTTTTTTTTGTTTTTTCATATCTTGCCTTGCTCCCGAGTCCATGACAAGCAGATAGACACCATTCTTTCAACTGTGTTTGCAGTAGCAAGGAAGAGGTAGGCAGAGCTCACCCACTGCGAATTAGCTTAGCTTAAACACCGGGAGTCAATGGGTAGCGTTAGCCTGCCTCCGCCTGCAGTTGTCAGATACACTCTTTAGCAACTCAAAACAGTCTTGTGTGTTTGTTGTGACTCATTTTTACCCTGTAATGTTAAGTTATCTATTTTTAGACTAAGATTAGCACTTTATGAAATTTAAAAAAAAATACATACGAAAACTAGAAAAGCGCAGACCTCCGCCAAGCAGCTCAGTTACGGCAGTGGCTTTTCCGCTTCGATTGGACAGCCAAGTCGCCGCTTGTGTCTGTCCATGTGGAGAACTCCTCCACTGGCATTGTAAGGGACGCTGGGAAATGTAGTGACATAGGCTTGAAAAATGTTGACGTCAGTCAGCAAATAAACTACAATTCCCATAATGATGTACAGGGAGCAGAACCCTCACAGCAGCCGAGGGGAAATTAATGGGATTTGCCATTATAAACTTTAATGTTTTTGTGTGACGCCAATCTGGATCAGATCCAGATGAAATTTACCTTGATGATAGAGGTATATTATATATATTGTCCTTTAAATTTTGAAGCAAATCCATGAAATGTTGTCAGAGATATTATTATTTAAAATACAGCCCAATGTTAACTTATGGGATTTTTCAAACATTTTTGGAATTTTTTGCATCCAGACAAATATGCGAATCAGCACCAAAATGTAACGGCTTCTTCCTTGGACCAAACCACACCTCTGGTAAAATTTTCACGTAAATCCATCTTGCAGTTTTTACGTAATCTTGCTAACAGGCAAACAAACAAGCACACAAACAAACAGACCCTGACGAAAACATAACCTCCCTGGCGGGGGTAACTAAACCGCAGGGCGGTAAACAGCTGACAAAGAAAGCAGAAAACGATACATAAAGTGCTAAAGTGTTGTTAAAAGCAAGGGTTGAACAAAGGCTAAATGGCCTTGTCCTTTGATTTATGACCTTTAAATCTAATTTGGTCAGAAAGGACATTCTTTGAAGTCTGAAGAACATCCCTTGAAACCATTTTGGGATGTTGTGTTTACAAGCAAGGGGTGAAAATACCACCATTAACCTTGTAAGACTAAACAATACATCCTTGACTCAGGGTGAACACCCAAGCAAGGTCTGAAAAAAATCCCTTGAACCATTCTTGAGATACGGTTTCCCAAAAATAGCAAGTATTGAGAAATGAACAGACGGTCAGAAAACATAATGTAAAGGACTTTGGCTTTGCTGACACATAAGTGTAAAAATGATATTTTTGTCTAAATGTCTGAGGTGCTTCTGCAGAGAGCCTTTATTCTTAACTTGACGATCATCATCTTTTCTGCATAGGGTATATTTTTCTAACATTGTAGCTAGAGCTTGTTTTTCTTCCCTTAACAGTGAGGATGATAAATGTACTTTAAAAGAACAACTTAACTTCTTTAAAACCGCTAGTTTTGAATTAATGTCTAAGCTTTAGCACAAAAATAAAGACAAACACATGCATAGATATCTCTAATGGTGATGTGAAGACAGCATTCTTCTCCCTGCTTTTCTAAAAACAATTGCAACCATTACCATGACTATTCAGTCAAACTGGGAGACAGCCTTTGATCAACCAAAGTGTGATGGTGACAATTATGTCCCGCAACACCTTTTTCCAGTTGAGAATGTGTCACTTGTTTGGAGGGACAACCGTCAGGAGTATTGAAGGACTAAGCTGAATCTTGCGCATGCTAACGTGATTCTTTGAGGTATCTGTCGCAGAAAACTGTTAATGAGATGATAAAAACATAACACTCTGAGGCACATCGTGAAATATGACAGCTAAAAACACAAGCAAATGCTTTAATAATTGCTCTCCCTCACAATGTGCCACTTTCATTTAGCATTGCCAGATGTGGAGATGCAGCACACGTTCAAGTCTGTGGGAATTCAGTGACGTAAATCACACAATTCCTGAGCGGAATCCTGTCATAAACTACTAAATTTTGATCAGGGGACAAGATCTGACAGTCTTGTGTGATTGGATCGTAAAAAACAGGCCCACAGCTTGAGGGCCGATGTTGGCATTTGAGCAGCTGAGGGGCATGATATGGAACATAAATTACCCCTCTATGCCGATGATACTGTGGTATAGGTGACAAACCCCTTGACCTCCTGATGGGCTCTGTGCGATCACACATGAAGTTATCAAGATGCAATTTCAAGAACATGAGTCTTTTTGTCTCTCTTATATAAGATGCTCTATCCATTTTGGGATCATCACAATGGATTTAGACAACATGGCGGAACATTAGAAGCCATTGGATTGTCGTAGTTTAATGCAATGTTAGAATGTCATATGAGTTTGCCGTTTTGTTCTGACCTTATCAGCACCTTAGAACCTTGTACGCTTGTTCGAGCCTAAAGGCAGATGCTTGGGGTGGTGGAGGGTTAAAATCAAGAGTGCATAGCTAATGTTGGGCAGAGCTGGCAGATGAAAACCACTGAAGATAAACTATAAATTTTTTAGCTTAAATAGAATGCTAATTGGAGGGATGATGAAAAGAATGCATTTTTATGTATGGAAAAAATACCGAAATTTTGCATCAAGGGTGTAATTTACTATTTTTGTACCATTTACCAAATGGAAATGGTTCAACATCTTTTTGTTTTCAAGTTTACGGGCAGGCAATTGAAGCATACATACCGGTGATCTAAATTTGCAATGAGAAATTTTTGGCATTTGTTTTTTATCACAGCCAATTTTTCTGAAGTTTTACATCTTGGAAGTCCACATCAGACTAATGAAAGCACATGTTATTGGCACGTACACCACAGTAGAAACATTCAACACTGGGGACTGCTTGATTGAAAAATCAAACTTGTTAGACTTTCTGTCAGGAGGTCATGGTGCATCCCAGATGGAGTGCTTATGGTTGTACACTGACTTAGACTTAGAAAACCTTTAATGTCCCCAGGGGGCAATTTTGTTTGCAGCACATACACAAACACATACATCTAGATACAACACACATTGATTACACAGACCTAATAAGTAAGTAAACAAATAATCTGAAATAAATACTCTAACCATAAAAAGCTTTTCCTTTGCTTAAGAAGCACTTTTCATTGGGTAATATTTCATATGACAACCCTGCCCCTGCCTTGTTTAGTTGTGTGATTGCCACAGAAAGAAATGAGTTTGACGCGCTATACGAAATGACAGCAATGATTCTCGGCCGATGGATCTCAGCACCCTATAACTGCCAGGTCAGTCTACAATGGTGCTTAAATCATCAAGTCTGACCCCAGCACAAGAGGTGGACTGGGATTTGCATTTAAGGTTGTTAGCTGGATGCTAAGCCAAATGGAATTTTCCATTACTAGGCTAACAGCATTTTACGTTAATAGGTAGTTGTTTTCCTTAACAGTGACAATCAATCTAGATGGGTCATTTACCTAGCCATTAGAACAAAATGTCCACTTAAGCAGGTTGTGTTGCAATTGTGCTAAAATTGTGGGGCATTTTTTCATAATTACTTTTTTTCTCACAACGCCGTAGCCTAATGCTATTTGGCTATCTTACTGTTTTGAAAGCCATGTCAATCAAACATAAAAATATCTTGAACATTCTTTTTACCTCTTTTTTGGTTTTGGACCTCGAACTTACCAATATACCAGTCGTGTTGTTTAAGATGCAGGTTAGGTGTGACGCTGATGTGCTCTTGGTATGCTAACGTAACGGCTTATAGTACTTGCTCAAAGTGATTTTGTCTGAGCTCATAAAAGGAACCAATGCTTGTTGAAGGGTCCATTTGAATAGCCCTGATCTTATTGTCTACAAGGACCCCCATTAGTTGCATCAACCAGCTTTTGACACAGTTTATCAAATTGCTATCCAGTGCTCTCAAAAACAAACATGGTCTGATGAATAAAGATGATTAATGATGAATTCTTCTACCAAAAAAAAAAGGTCCATTCGCATTAAAAACTGAGTAACCACACAGACTTGTACTAACTGTTGGCCCGCTGATTCGGTGTGTGTAGAGTCCTTGGGAAGGGGTGGGACATGAGCACTGTGTATCTGTCACCTTATGTAAATGTGACTCTTTATTAATGGCAGGGCAGCGGCTCTGCACCAATGAATGTCGATGTGTTGATGGGGGCCGGACCTCCCCTGTGACAGGACTGATTAGTGGTCGGGTCACTTCAGCGACTCCTCTCCTACAGGAGGGCATTAACTGACAACAGCACTCACCTCAGTTACTCGACCTTACGGAGTGAATGGAAGAAAGGAACGAGGATGAGAGAGGGAGGACGTTCAATCAAAGAGGACCGAGATGCTCTCAGTAAATGCCAGAAATGTTCCTGATGTTCAGGGGTGGTTTTCGTCATTTTGAGCCCACGAGAAGGCCTTTTATCTTTTAACCTAAATCAAAAATAATGTGGAATCAAAACATTTTGTGGCGCTCTGGTTATTTTTGACGTACAAAAACTTTATGCAAACTTGATAGCAGCATTTGCTACCTGTTCTTAGAATTTGTTTTTAAATGACATGATATTTGTTTTCAATGGGAATGAAACTGAACAAATAAGTTGGACAGATTTGGGAAAGTAGGTGGAACTGGATAAGAGAGGATTGACAAATTCACCCACTTATAATTTTAATATTGACCAAAATGACAAATAAATTGCAAGATATCGGTGGCAAAATTGCAAAGTGCAAATCACAAAAAAAACAACCAAAATTAAAAAGATAAAAAAAACTAAAAGAGACAAAGAAAAGAGGGAAAGAATTTATAACAATAAGTAATAAAAAAAACAGTTAAAAATCACTCATAAAATAAGAGAATACACAACAAATCTAAACACATAACAACAAAACACTGCAGCAAAGGAACACAACAACAAATGAAAATCCATATTAAATATAAAAAATACAGGCCAAAGAACATATCAAATAAATAAAAAAACAAATGAAAAATGGTAATGTTATACAAACACAACAATAAATGAGAAAACATAACAACAAATGAAACACAAAAACACAACATGAATCAAGAACACAAAACTGAAATAATACAAAACAAAATCCCAACATCAAATAAGATTTCATAAGTAGTGTATGGAAAATATGAATAAAACTCAGATAAAACATAATAAAAAAAAGCTGAAATCAACAATTCAGTAAACACAACAACAATAAACAATACACACAAATAATAAAAAAAAGGTAAAAAAAAAAAAAAACAAGCAAAAAAAAGTAAAAACAAAACAAAAATAACAAAAGAAACACTTACTCCGTGACACATAAACAAACCAAAAATCAATTTAATAGCACCATCACAGGTATACTAGAACAAGATAAAAAATAAAACATAAAAGAAATCACAATACAACACATTAAAATACAAAAGCACGAAGGAAGGAAACCAGGAAATAAATGTATTTTTTAGTGTTCTATTTTGTTTTCTGCCGTGTTTTCCTGAATGTTTTTGTTGTATTTTCTAGGTTTTTTTTCGTGTTTGAGGTTGCACTGTTTTTATTCAGGTTACCATTTGTTGTTTCATTTTAATCTACCGTGTATTTTCAACATGACTTGTTGTTGGTTTTTCCTGTTTTTATTTATTGTGTTTTGCACTTTAAGATTATGACATGACACTGTCTTAGCTGTACAAGCATAAGTGGTATGGATAATGGATGAATCCAGTATTTGTGGTCCCTTGGAGCCCCTGGGTAAGGCACTTCCTATGTTAAGTCTACACTAACTGGTGCAAGGCCTCTAACCGTTAGCGTCTGCCTGTAATATCTTCGATTTTAGCTTGAAAAATTGCTCTGGAAGCTCAAAATGGGATTAATAATTGTGAAGCAGGCTTATCTGAATCCATCGAAATGAAAACCCTGATTGCCTGCTAGTTATGATATCTCTGGGCGAGTGAGGAAAAGTGACGTTGGCAGTGTGACATTGTCATTTCCAAGTCTCCACTGACACCTGGGGCTACCCAACGTCCTTCCAAACACTCCAAAAGCAAGACAACGGACAGCCATACAATGACTTTGATTGGGCTGCCAATGGAATAATCAAGTGTTTCAAATCTGATTCCAAGGACTTTATTTTCGATTTCAACTCTCTCAAATGAAAGCAAGGGGGGGAATATTCTCCAAGATTTCCCTGTCTTTTGAATATCACTCTGCTTTGGCTTTGGTTTCACGTTCAAAGCTGACCCTTGGGAGAGGAAAAGAGCTTTTACGTACGCATCTGGAGATCTTGATGTGGACATTTAAGAAGTTAAGCATAAGCCAAATCCAAAGATCTCAGTAACAGAAGGGAGGCGAAGAGAAAAAAGTGTTAATTCGTAGAAAGTTTGTTTGTTTCCAAGCTTCCTCTCTCTCCCTGGTAGAGATTTCTGATCCTAATCATTTTACTATCTTTGAAGGCGTTTCACCTATAGGACCTTGTGAATAAGCCTAATCCGAGGAAAAAAGCAAAATATTGAGTTCTGGCTGTGACTGATAAAACACGCTTTTCCTCTCTCTTGCTGCGTTCCTCTCTCCCTTTTGAGGCTCTTTTCAAGCAGCTAAAGAGCGCAAACCTTTAATCATAAGGCAAGGTGACCGCGCGCTCCGGTTATCAGGCTTGCTCAGCATGCTCACACAAACACGCAAGCTCGAAACACCCTGTATGCAACCTTTGATATGAACAAAAGGGCACCCACACATCTACATATGCAGCCTGTGCACAACTTTTGTATTGTTTTTTTGGCAGAAAGTTCGAATCCGCCTCTTATATAACACCCCTCCCTCCTTCTATTCCTTCTTGAAGCATGCAGGCGCCTACTGTATTAGCATTCTTCCACCTCATTGAAATTCTGTAGACGCCGGTTCAATATTTCCTTCTTCCATGTATTCGCAGGATTTCAAAAGATTGTCCCCCAACTTCGGGAAAGGAGGGGAAATTACTTTTAAGGAGACGTTCGCAGCTGAGCACAAACATGATTTGGGAGCATGGTTCCAATCTTTGTCATGATCAGCATATTCCTTTGCGAAAACAGCATTTGGTTGTAAGGCATTTGGAGAGAATAAGTTGAACTCTGTTGGCGAAAAGTTGATTTTTTAACTTTATTCAATAGCAGCATGCAAAGTGAATGACCTATTTTTAAAAAGGGCTTTATTATTTGCTCCACAGCAGCTGATTCATGGGTCATAAGGAAAGAAAATAAAGTCATGACACCCTTGATAGCCGTGGTGCCTGGAGCGCAGAGCCCTAACAAGGGAGTCATCATAAACATGCTGCATAATCCCGCTGTGTACTGTAAGCAGAATGTGGTTCCATCTGATGTGACAGCTGAGCTAAGAGTAAGGACACGAAAGCCCCTGAAGCTATCGGACATTCAGGTTTTCATTAGTCATGCTTTCACCATGCTGCACAAACAGGAACTCGCTCAGCTTTGTGTCTGAGAATATATGACAAAGCAATTCAGCCAGCCCCAAACACAGCTTCAAGAATGCAGACCTGTTATAAAATCCCCAAAATGATGGTTGTGTTTGTCAGTAACTTACCTAAAGAGATAAAGTTCGGTAGCTTAATCCAAAATTCCAGGTCCAGTATTTTAGCTGGACTGGTAAAAATGTCAGGCAGTAATGGAAGATGTGCAAGTACTTGTATAACTTGTTATGCTGATGACGTTGTGTTATAGTAAAGTGCTGGACTAAGACACTTTTGGCTGTTTCAGAAAAATACAGAAAAGTTTACTATTTTCAAAAACATTAAAGGGTTATTTTGGGTGTTTTGAAGTGGGGTTGCCAATAAAGGAATTTGCAAGCTTTGTCCCGGGGGGAGATATGCAGAGTTGGGTGCATGAAAAACCTCCTAATTAACCCACTTATAGGTCAAAACTATTCAAAAAACTATGTTTGCTCTGCAATATGATACACTAAGACTCTTTACAGTGTTTAACTTGTCCTCGACAAAGTCCCTCCACATAATTGCTTTGAAATATCGGACAGAAAGAAAAAAAATTGTGAACAGACTGGAAGGCAAGTGAGTGAAAACAGAGTCAAAGAAAAGCAAAAACGGATATGGGGAGTATTTTGGGCATGGTCTACGTTCCTAAACGTAGTTTATTAAACTGTATTTGATTGAGTTTAAACTGTTCATAAGACGTATTTTTTAAGGTTCTTGCCTCAATATCAACTTAACATTGCATTCTGGCATGACCATAAACCCCTCTGTTTCAGCCCTGCTCTAAACAGGCTGTTTTAGTTTATATCTTTTTAACCATGTCTGACTACACCTCTCTGCAGGAGAACATATGGCCAGTGCTCAAATGTTAACTGAGTTTTAGACAAGCCATGGACATATCTTCCAAGAGCATATTTTGGAAGTTTCTCTCCAATAAATCCACTTAAATATTGAATTAAGGCAAGCCTATAAACCCCTCTGTTTCAGCCCTGTTCAGAACAGGCTGTTTCAGTGTAAATACTCATAAGCTTTATCTGCCCTCTCCCTTTTGAAAAGCAGATGTGGCATGAACTTTCCAATGCTGTGCTTTAGTGTTTACACAGACATGCCCTGACTATAGGCTGTAAAACTACTGGACATAGCTATATGACAGCCGGGAGTCTTTAGGTACACTTTAGGTGTCTTGCAATGGACGCTGCCATACTGCACGTCACCTGGAACAAACTGTAGCTCAAGTTTCTCACAGACAGAGAGGCAGTATTGAGCCAGGACTCAAGGCTGTCATACCAATAGCAACTCCTTTTCAAAAGGAAATCCTCAATAAATCCTCATTGAATAAAAATGGGTCCAATATAAAAAATTTACAACCCTGTGAGAGCACATAGGTGTAAGACTGAGGGCGTTTCTTGAACCAGAGTATAAAGTTGTGTTTTAAGGCCATAAAAAAATGTCTTGTCCCTGCACGAGCTGGCCTCGATTGGACCCCCAATTGAGGCCAGCTGAAAAAGTTTTGGTACCTCTACGTAGGCCTCCATTTTCAGCCCCGGAGGTTGCCGCCTGCCCTGACATGCTCCTTCCACTGGAGCCACTGAGAGGTGGCGTAGCCTCTAATGACATTGTCAGAGTCAGTTTGAGCACAACATTTCTAAAAGATAGACCAAGCAGTAAAGGAAAAGATTTTTTTTCATATAAAGGGGGTCATAGACAGATTATGGACACATTTTGTATCAAAACCATTTTAAAGTGTATTTTGTATCATTTGGGACCTTCAAAGTTATATTTAACTATATACAATAAAACAATGAAAGAGACATTCTGGAAATTTATGAGCTTGTTAATATTCACAAGGGTCTTCTATGAGACCAAAGACCCATAGTTTCCACCTCTTAAATCATATTTAAAGATCCCATATTTTACTCCGTTTCTGCAGTTTAGCATGACTCCTTGATGTCTTCATGAATGTTAGTAACATGCTTTGGTCCAAAAAGCCTGTGAATCAAGCATAGCTACATTCTTTCCACGCTCACATAACCCCTCTGTTCAGAACGGCTGGTTTTAAGGGCGGTCGCCTTAATATGCTAATGAGCCAAAGCAGAGCCGCGGCTGAAACAGTTACATACGGGGATTTAACAATAATCCTGCAGCATATCTTGAGCGAAGCAGAGCACACTGTCACTCCTGCCACTCAACACTTACAGTCCTAAACACACACGAACCGCAAATTCATGCTGGTTACCAGATAACAGTGAAGCTGGTTTTACCCAATCATCGCAGGCTAACGCACAACATGCTAACTTCGGCCTAATCACCACAGTGGGAAAGTCGCAACTTAGCCTACCCTCCAGGCTAAAATTAGCTGAGACGGAGGGGTAATGGGGGGGATAAAGGACTGATTATGTTCAGCCAAGTGTTAAACTTCTCTTGACTAATGTGAGAATGCTCATACATTGAAGTTTATCCTTCAGACTTTTAACAAGTAATGTGAACACTGACGAACATGCGCAGATACCTCTAGTTTACTTCACCCTTCTGTTAGCATTAGCTCGTAGCAATGAGCAAAATAAAACTTCATGGCATTAAAATACTCACATTTCCATTATCAGGTTTGGCGACGGATTGTTGGTACTGAAACTGGATTCAGGAAAAGTCTAGTTGCCAGTCCTGTGTTGAACTGACTGAAGTTGAAGAAGCAGTCGGACGTGAAGTGACTGGCACACACGTACAGGTTTTAGCCGACTGTAGCTAGAACAAAATCCACTGGGCTCTTTGGTCCTGGCTGGTAACCTAAATGTGAAGATATATGTAGCTGTTTACAGCCAACAACCGAACAGTGATAGGTTTTGGGTCTAGACATGGTTTATGCTGATCTCTCGCTAACGGTGAAACCAACAATGGTGGCACTTTGCACAGAAATTTCTCAAGCCGTGGGGTGGGGATACTCATGTAGAGGTAGGCTTATACAAATGAAAATGCTTGGGCTGGGCTGGGAGGAAGGCCAAATACCCAAAAATGTGTTCAAAAGCCTTCAAAAAGTGATTTTTGCATAATATGTCCCCTTCCTGCTGCTTAACAGAAGGTTTTTTCTTGCCGCCATGATGGAGGGATTCATGATTGGCTATATGGATTCATGTTGGGTGTTGGATGTATATATTTGTATATATATGTATATGTGTATTTTTATATGTATATATGTATCTATGCATATATGTGTATCCATAATATGAAGAGCTTTGTGCTCTATTGTAAAGTGTCTTGAGATAACACTTGTTATGAATTGGCGCTATACAAATAAAGATTGATTGATTGATTTAAAACAAAAAATAAAAATAAAAAGTGACCTTAATTTCAGGAGGCAATGCAGAGTGGGATTACAGAAATTGTAGTTTGGATGCCTTACATTTTCAACAGCCTTTTTAAAATTGTGATCACTTCATAAGAATGTACTAAGAATGCTGAACCAAGAATATTTCTCTTCACAGCCAAATAAAATCTAAATAGTTTCTAAAGTTGGAACTCTTGTTAGGAATTCAAGACATTTATGGATATTTTTTGCTAATTCTGTATTCCTGTCATACTGATTTTGATGGAAAATTGACATGAATGCTGTTGATCTGGCTGTCTTGCTGTTGAGAAAATATTTAGAAAATGCCAAAATGGATGTTTGATATTAAACAAAATAAGATGAAAGAGTTTCAAAGTAACTGCAAGTTTTACACTCCATAAAAATAAGGCCCAAAATTAAAGCTGATGCAAAACCTCTTAAGTAATTTGTCGCTTGGTCCTTTGTCCATATTTCATTGCAAACAGATGTTCGCACTTTACATTGGCACGCTATCAAACACTCCCCTCGCATCCGTCTCCATCCCTCTCCCGTTGCTGTCCCCCCAACTGCCATCCGAGCCAAGCAGCGATGACAGCTGTGTGAAACTGAGCGCCGTTGTCAGACCACCTCGAGCCGAAGCGCCGCACTCCCATCAACAACATGCCCCCCCACCCCCCCCCACCCCCGAGGGAGGGTGACGCTTTACGGTGAACTCCTCCATACCTACATTGTTTCTGTAGCTCCGTCGCGGTCTCCCAGCAGACATGCTACACCCACTTCCATATGGCATCTCCGCGCGGCGCGCTTCCCCCCGGGGAGCCAAAAGGGCACCTCGTTTTGCTATTTCCAGACAAGAAATCATGTTGGTGTGCATGTGTGAGGCGAAGGTGCCGTCTGCAACTTTCTCACTGAAGGTGATGTCAATTTAAAAACATGATTTGGCAGCAGACGAGATAAAAACGTCCACCGTCTCTGGGCAGCATGTCTGTTTTCTTTATGGCCCTCTAAGGAACGTTGAAGATGAGGTGGCAGAGGGTGGTTCAGAGTTGGAGTGAATGACTTCTTGGGCTTTTGAAACACTGCTTATTTAGAGTTTATTACTTCTTTGTGGGTTGTGTTTGGTTTAGAAAACATCAGTGTGCACAGAAACTGAATGTTTAATCATTTGTGTGGGAAGATGAGGTGATGAAGGTGCAGCAGACCCCCTTAAATCAGGCACAATGCAACCATCATCTCTAGAACTTCTGCTCACATAACCTTGTTCACTTAACTAGATACGCCAGTTTGTGTGCTCCCTTTCTGGTCCATTGATAGTTGTCTGTATCTTGTTTATATGACCCCCTGTAGAGTGATACAACTCACAGCAGCTTTTCATCTTAGCGCACACATGGAGGTGTTCTGGAGGTTTTCAACACAATCAGAGGAATCAAAGATGTCAGATCAAGCTGCCAGAGCAGAATGACAATATGTTTTCTCAGATCCTGGAGTTTTAGTCCATTTTCTGTATTTGTTCAAGACTGTGGTTTCCAAGGTGGTAGTTGGGACACTCAAGGGCTCATGGGACACTAAAGGGGAGGGTTGTGAGACGCTTTATAAAAGTGTCAGCATTGCTAATGTCTTCGATTTTTATAGTCAAGGGTGGAGCGACTCAAACCAATAAATTTCTGAGCATAAAAATTGAGACACTCTGTCAGTATTGCTCATATCATTTTACCTCCTACTACTTTTAAGTCCTTCTTCTTTTATTTTCATCTTCTGTGTTGTTAACATATTAATGCCTTTACTTACTTTTAATTCAGATTTTATCTAATTATGCTTCACATTTGTTACACTTTTAATCCTTTACAGATAACTCTTTAGACTTTTTAGTGTTTTATCTTCTGCTGTTTTATTTTATCATTGCTATTATTATTATGTCATTATTTTTTACTATCATTACTAATATCGTCTATTTGCAATTGTTATTCTGTTTTCTGCTTTCTCCCCCTTTTTTACTTTTTCTTACTGGTTTTATGTTTTTTAGCTTTTATTTTGGTCCTGGTGGTCTCAGTTTACGTTGCAGGGTTCTTGTATTGTCTGGGTTCTTATGACATTCTTATAAAAAGGGCCTGCATGACCACTGTTGGTCTGTAAGACACCAGAAGCGCCAGTTGCTCTCCTCTTGGCTTTCCCTGCTAGTGTCTATTATACCTCTTTTGTTTTTCTGTAATAGTGCCTTGGCTTAAACTGAGCTTTTTGTTTTTATTTCCTTGTGTGCTTTTTGCTCTTGTAATTGCTGTCTGTATGTTCGAGACTGTTTGTCAAAGCACTTTGTAAACCTCTGTTTTTAAAAGTGCTATACAAATAAAGTTATTATTATTATTATTATTATTATTATTATTATTATTATTATTATCTTTCAGGTTTTATTTTAAAATGGATGCACAGGAAGTGGCTCTAAATACCACTGCATAACTTTTAAATCCAGGACTGAGATTTGAGATTTATTATTTTGTTTAAAAAGGGGACAGTACGCATTAAGAACCCTTGACATGTAAATGCATGGGATTATAGCCAAGTGGCTAATTTCCACCCCCAGTCCCATTAGCAGGTTGGTGTCAACACATAGAAACAAGGAACAGACATCCGTAACAGGAATAAAAACACGCAAAGCATATTAAAATACATACAGTCATACAGACTAAAACGTCATTCAGTCCAAAAGAAAAACGGCCGTGAGTTGGAGGACCATGGGAATTATTCACAATGAATTATAAAGTGGAGTGCTAACTAAAGTGCCATAGTGCTAAAGTGCCAAATGCTAAAGTGCAGATTGCCAGCTGCCTGGGAGTTCTTGTCCTCATTGTATTGCACTCCCAGTGTGTTTAGTGTAACTGCAGCAACAGCACAGACAAATTTTGATGGCCTCCCAAAAATTAAACCTATGTTACCCCTTGTGCCCCCCATTTTAAAAAGTCTGGCTCCGCCCCTGTTTATAGTGAACTGAAGAACCAATTTAATTAGGTCTTATATGCCTCTTAGTATTTTGTACACGTCTCCTCTGCGTAAAAGAGTACTTCTACGTGCAAGACAATAGGTCTGCAGCATCAGGACTTACAGCTACAGAGCTAGTAGCTGTTGTAAAATGGCTCCTCCCTGGTGTCACGCCCTACCATCCTTTCATCGGTAGCTTCAACCCACTGGCTTAGGCAAGCAAGTAGTAGAGTAGATCAGTTAACCACTAAGAGTGGAAGCCTTAAAGAGGCTGGAGCTCCAACAGAACGTCTCAGACAGAGCGAGAATAGAGGTAGATCAGGGGAAAGTCAGTAAGTTTAAACATTTGCAACTGTGAGCACACTCTAGCAGTCCTCAACATCGGATAAATAAACCAGAGTTAAAGCAAAACATGGGCTCCTTAAAGTGAAATAAAATGACATACCTTTAAACTGTCGGCTTGGAAAAAAAAAAAGTAATTTTCTGCAGCTGGAGTAGTGCCAAACTCAAGTCACTGGCCTTTGCTTCAGGAAAATAATTCTCATCTGTTCAAATTGGCAGTGAAAAGCAAACCTTCACTCTGTCAGAGCCCTGTCAGTTAAAATATTAATCCAATGTCTAAATTCTTATCAAGGCGAACAGGCTGAATATTAACTAGCTTACCGAGCAGACATACAGTAATGATGTGTTCAATCGGACAACCAAAATGACTTCAAGAGTAAGAAAATTCAGTATTTGGGAAGAAACTAGAATAATTCCAATTGCTTGAAGCTGATGTTTGTTTTCCAAGCAAAAACAAAATGAGCAAAATAGGTACACATGGCAGCAACTCAATGCATTTAGGCATGTAGACACGGTCAAGACAGACTGCTGAAGTTCAGACCAGACATCGGAATGGAAAAGAAAGGTAATTAAAGTGACTTTTAGTGTGGTATGTTTGTTGGTGCAAGACCAACCTGCCTTGTTGATGCTAGAGGTCAGAGGAGAATGGCCAGTGTGGTACAAAATGGTAGAAAGGTAACAGTATCTCAAATAACAACTCTTTACAACCAACAAAAGACCAACCGGGTGCAACTCCTTTCAGCGTAGAACAGGAAAAAGAGGCTACTATTCACATGGTCTAAAGTGTCTCAATTTCTGCTGCAGTGTTCAGATCGAAGGGTCATATTTGGCGCAAACAACACGAAAGCATGGATCCATCCTGCTTTGAATCCACTGTTCAGGCTGGTAGTAAGGATTTTTCCATGGCACACTTTGGGCCCCTTTAGTAACAACTGAGCACATAACTGGTTGGTGAGTTTTCTGTTTTTATTTTCTGTTTTATATAACCCTGACAGGATTAGCGAAGATTTTTCATTGCTTGCCAAATGCAGACATTTTCTGAAATTACCAATTAAAATCCATTCCTCATAGAGAAAACAGCTTGAAAGTGATGAAACTATTGGCTTCATGTGTAAAAATAATAATTTTATGAATTCTATAGGTCCAGTATTCGTCTTAATGTGTAGGCTTTAAACATTATTCTAAATCACTTCATTAAGCTTCAAAAGAGGCAGAAAGTGGGTCACGACACTTGTCAAAATTAACATTTTTTACTTACTTTTGTTTTTAAAATTACTGACAGGCTTAGATGAGTGTTTATCTCTCCTTGCCAAATCAGTCATTTTCCGAAATTACCAATTCAAATCCATCTACTGCAGATAAAAGACCAGGGTTCAGCCTGCAAGTGGAGTTTGGTGCTGGTGTCCAAATAAATTGCATCAGTGTTACTAAAAGACTCATTAAAGTTTTGCTCTCTAAAATGTATTTCAAATAAAGGTTACTGGATTTGTAAAGGGATAAATGTCAGGCCGAAAGGTTGGTGAATATGCTGTTTTCTTTTTTTCTTCTTCTTTAGTTACCATTTTTTTTCCCACAGGTAAAACCAAGTGTTTATCACCCTTTGCAAAATACTGACAATTTCTAAAATAACCGATTCAAATAAATCCACTCTGGATGAAATGTTGAGGGTAAGGCCTGCAGGCAACTTGTTTGTTAAGAGCTGTTTATTGGATAAAATGTGTGAAATGTGAGAACTTTTTACTTCCATTTACAATTCCAATTAAGCCTATTAAATCTAGAATGGGGCAAAAGTCCAAAAGGTTGATAAAGGTCTTATCACCTCCACCAAGGAGGTTATGTTTTTGCTGGCGTTTATCTGTCTGTCTGTCTATCTGTTTGTGCTCAAAATAACTTGAAAAGTTCTGAACGGATTTGGATGAAATTTTCAAGAATGGTAGGAAATGGGATATGGAAGAACTGATTAAATTTTGGGGGTGATCTGGATCACCGTCTGGATCCAGGAATTTTTTTAAAGGATTCTTTAACATTGCCAGAAAGGACCATTTTCGCCAAAGTGGACCGAAGCTGCTTGGCGGAGGTCTGCGCTCTCTGAGTGCTTTTCTAGTTTTTAATTTTGTTTTAGATAAACTCACAGGTTTGGCCAAGATTACACTGTATGTAATTGCATATGACATAAACAGACATTGTGAAAATTGCTATTTCAAATCTAACTGACCTCGAATTAACTTACTTGTTCTCAGCCTTTTTTTAAAAAAATGCAATGATAAAAATTCCCTTATGCCATATTCTCTTTTTTTGTTTTTTTTTTAATTTATTTTCATCCATCCCATAGATGCACATGTAATTGTGTGATTGTTTTCTTCCTCCAAAATGATGTTTTTTTAAGCTAAATTTTATTCAACAATCTGCACATATGACAGAATTACATTTTTTTTTACTTATAAATCAAAAATAAAGACACATGCAACAAATGATGACTCCAACAGTAATACAAAAGTTACATAAATGTCACTAAAGAAAAACAAAACAAAACAAAACAAAACAAAACAAAAAAAGAGCTCCTCCATGCGGCTACTTGATTGGTATTTGGAGATACCGAGTCAAGGG
>JBAMNC010000833.1:600000-777427 GCA_037902135.1 Cetoscarus ocellatus
TCTGATAATCCTGATCAATCCTGTTATTACAAAGTTTCTTGGGTACTCCTGTTGGTTTCAACAACTGTTGTAACCATGGCAACCACAGAGGAAGAAGCCATGGGTCACCAGTCAACATGGTCACTTATGAAACAACAACACCGAGCCTTGTCAAACGTCAGCTGCATTTTATTCGAGAGGTTTTAAGACAGTTTGTGTTTGTAAAAAGTCCAGTTATAAAATTAAAACAATTAGCAACATAGAGTGACATTTTACCCCGGAGAGGTTGGCGCAGAGTGTGGCGTTCAAAACCCAAAACAGCATTTTCCCTGTCCACACGGAGACACCCAAAATGGTGTTTTCGAAAAGATTCATCTTGGCCAGAGTTTCCGAAATATGCGTCTTTGGTGACCTAAAACATCGATTACATGTGGGAAGAAGGTTAAAAAGCAGGGGAAAACCCCAGTTTTTAAAAATACTCGCCTACATGTGGACATAGCCTCAAGATAGCTGTTTTTTCCCATTCTGACCAGTTGGTATTGTCATAAACACCACAAGACTTTGGCAGTTTGACAGCCTGATGCCTATTAGGAGTTCCCTGCCATGAGGTAACATCATCTGAGAACAACTTATAGAGCTCTTGGTGCCTTGCTCACAGGCACTCTTGAAGAAAACTTTGAATAAGGTGTGGAATCATACAACTAAACTACCAAAGCTTGACGCAGGTTTTTAACAGTCAACGATAAAGTATTGCCCCAGCCTTCAGGCTCCATCTGCCGCTGTGTGTGCAGAGTCTATGTAATAACCAGACACACATACAAATATAATGAACTGCATTCCTTGGGTAAACACAGCAACACACACTACACACAGAAATGGCACACACACAGGATATTGAAACCCTCTCAGGCATGTCGTCGCTCGTGTGCCTTACGTGCCGGATGATGGAGAGGCTGAACCGTAGAGGCCCCCGTTTGCTCCCTTCGCCAACCCTCCCAGGACACACACACACACACATGCACATGTACTGGTACTGTACGCCCACACAGTTTATCACGCCTTTTCACATCCACAGAGTGTGTACGTATGCACAGACTTTCACACGGGTCCCCCCAGGCTTTGATGGATGGTCGGTGAGTGCTCTACCTCCTGTTTCACACACGTATAATCTCATTTGGGGGGCCGCATGGTGGGAACCGCACCAAAACAGGGCTAATAGACGCAGTCAAGCTGTTCGACTCCTCCCCCTAAGATCCATTAGATCTGCTGCTTAGCAAATATGTATGACTGTTAATAAAAAAGCTATATCCTTTGGACTGAAGAAACACAAAGCTTTTGGATGCATTATTTATCAAGGAACATTCGTAATGTGTCTTACGCAGTTAGGGGATCTCAGTGCATCTTAATATTTTAGCGATGTGTTGTTCATAACTGAGCTGGTTCAAAAAGTCCAATTTTTTTGTTAAACAATGGGAGTTGCTTCTTTTACCCCCTTACTTCAACCCCTTTTTGAATTTGTTTTGACTTTACTTAGTACACCAAGAGTTAATATGAGTGCCTGAGGAGTTTTTAAGGTCCCTGAAAAGACCCCAGGTTGAACACCAAAGGTCTAGTGTTTTAAACATACATGTACTTTTGAATATCAGTCCTCAACATCAACAGAAGATGCCAATTAGATGTTCAACAAATGTTTTAAGAATATCAAAAAGAAGTGAAAATGCTAAATTTCATACATTAGTGTTGGTGATGCAAATACATCATTGTTTTATTTAGAAAGAAAAAAAAAACATTTAAAAAAAACATTTACCCATATCTGCCCTTTTAAGGATAAAATAACCCTGGAAGCATTAGTGTTTTGGCAAGCACGGCAAATCCAGGATTTCTTGGTTAGTAATCCAAGGTCAATGTGTTAGGGTCACCAGAAAGTTTAATAAAACATTTTAAAAAGTTGCATAAAAGGAAAAAATTCTACAAAAATGTAGAGTCATACCTCCGCTGCTAACAGAAAAACCAAGGGAAAATACTGAATTATTCTCGAAACTATTACAAATTTGTCTCTAAAGAATAGAGAGGACAAATAGTATGAGTAAGAGTATACTAAAGCCAAAGTAACACCAAATAAAAAGCCATTCTAGAGCCAAAGCATTCAAGTTATAATTATTGTCCTAAGCAAAATGAAGCAGATCACTATAAAGATCCCAAATTCCCATCTTAATAAATTTCAGTGAGCTCCTGAAAGGGAAGGTCAAAGCTGAAAGAGGGTGGGAGGAGAGAACAGGTGCATGTCCGTCAGAGCCGTAAAGAAATCAATGTGCACCTGAACCCAGGGTGAAGGTTGTACCCATTAGATTCACTTCGATAACACTGCTGAACTTGTTAACTTTCCCCTCTGTCAACACCTTTGTGCAAGCGCACAAAGACACACCTGCCCAAAAACTCTTTCCTGCAAGGTCCAGCGTCTTCCCTCCGTTTGCCCGGGAGACGTGTCAGTCACAGCGTCTTTTTCTTCACCTGTCAGCTCAGCTTAATAAACAAGTTCACTTCACACCGCGGGGCCGTCTTTACAGCTGGCTGATGGAGAAAAAAAAAGGTGGCACTAAGGGCTAAATTATGGATCATCGTGTCTGCTTTTCATGGCTCTTATTCTCATTTTCGTGAAGGCCGCCCGTGACAATGTCACCACTGCTAGTGGATTGGGTTTAAATCGCAGCTACCCTTGCTTGAGGGGGGGCCAGCAACCCTTGGTGGCAGTTCCCTTGACACCTCAGACCTGTGTAAGCGAGACTGACAGCGGGTGATTCATCACGACGTTTCCTCCGTAGTGGAAGGAAGCCAAGAGAGGAAGGAAAAACACAAGCACAAAAATTTTCCTTTTGCTGCTTTGGCATTCCAACATGGAAACATTTTGAGGGATGAGTTATTTTGTTGTAGTTTTTCATTTACAATATAAGATAATTATCCAGAGCAAACCCCTGGTGTTGGAAAATTGGCCAATCCAGAGGTGGAATATTTGTTTATTTGCTAATTATTGTGTTAACTTTATTGGGATATTTCTTCCTTTAATAAATTACTGCCCTAAAAGACTGACTTAGATGACAGCTAGTAATTATCCTGATTCTCGAAATTAAAAACTAACTCATTTATCAGTATGGTATCAGTATTGGCAGATAATTGTCTAAAAACCTTAAAATTGGTATTGGTAAATATGAACATTTCTGCCAGTTTTTATCGTCTATAAATTTGCCTTATATATTAACAGTCAGTTTGTAGGTTTTTCTGCATAATGATTTAAATAACAAACAAAAGGTTTTAAAACAAGACTGAATTTTGGTCGGCAGATTGGTAATTTACTGAATATAGCTGTAAAAGTGTAAATTTTGTTTAGTTGCCTGTTACTGTTAAAATGTCTTTCAATATTTTGTTTACTTTGCCATAGACTAAGATAAGTTTGAAAATATTGGCATTTTGGATTTCTACAAAATTATTCAAGATTGGGCATCCCTATATAAAACACGAAGAGCTAATTTTAGCAAATCTATCATGAAAAAAAATCTTTATCCTCTATTCCTGAATAGCAAATTATTGATTTACTGCATAATAAAACGTAAAATTGCTCATATATTAAGGGAACAATTCTCCAATATTATTCATAAAAAACATACCTCAAGTGATGCATCTATTTTAATTTAACGAGGAGGCTTTCATTTTCAAACAAGCAACTATAACAAGATTGCTAATTTGCGTTAATATGAAATGCTACTAGGTTTTAAAACAAATGTATTTGCTTTGCCAACCCTACGTGAACCCCTCCATGACTTTGGGCCCTCGAACACTCCCCTTTATCCCCCCTTACAGGCAGCCTAGGTCCTGGGTGCTGCATAAGGTTCTGGTGTTGCTTAAATGTATTGTTTGTTTCTATTAATATCTCAAATTTCTGAGGTTTCATCAGCACAAGTTGTTTGGTATAGGTGAAAAATAAAAAGCATGTGCTGCAGCTCCACACTGTTCAGTGGTTGCTGACACTCTTGTATTCCCTGTGATCTCTTTGCTTATCACTTGGCTGAAAGTATTTAGTTGCTGGGTTGAAACCAGACTAACCTGGCTTAAGTAACCCAACTAGGGCACTGAGGAAGTTTGTGTTCACACAGAGCTAAATAATCATTCAGCTTTAACAGCTCACTTTTCCTCAGCCACCTTTTGGATCCACCTCTGCTCATTGGTGGATCAGTGTTGTGATTCTCTGAAAAATAAAACAAAGATCACAGTCTTAATTGGATCAATAAGTAAAGTGTGTTGGTAAATAGCCCAAAAAGCCCAAAGATCGCTGAAACTTCGGTTTTAATCTTCATGAAGAGAAAAGGTCAGACAAAGCCTAACAACTATTTCTGCATAACAACCACAAAATGAACACGCACTTACAGTAATGACTGCCAGACTCGGTTGCAACTTGATGAGCTGCAGTGTCAGACTAAACAAAACACAATTGTTCTGCCTGTTAGTCTCCCGAACAGGCACGCCTCCCTTCTGATCCGTGTTGTGATCCACAGAAGTATTCCCGAGGGCTTTGCACAGCGCTGGAGCTAACTGATGTTCTCATTTAGTTGGCTCGAGCCTCTGCAGTCGATACAAGCGGACGGGCCGTGTGAGAAAACACGGAGGGCTAGCATGCCGTAGAATATCATAGACCTTGGTAGCCTTGTAAAAGTCAATTCACTGTACAACCCCCCAACCCCCAACAACTGGCGTGAAAAACAAGTCTGCAACACGGGCGAGGGGTGCCCTGTGATTGATAGTGCCACAGGAAAGGCAAATCTGCAAAAATGAATCAGCTTTATCCTGGTGAGCTCTATCTAATGCGATCGCTGCCGAGTATGAAATGAAATTCCATTTTCGATGGCATCAAATTGAAAGGAGAAGCGGCGAGAAAAGAGGGGGTGGCGGCCCCGACACAGCCTCTTACAATCAGCAGCGTGGAGAGCAATCAAGGTGGCACACAGGTGGAAATTTCTTGACTGTTTCGTCTTTTGTGTTCCCTTTATTCTTCCTAATATGTTGGCGTCATATGCTGATAATTTCAAGGGGTGAGGTGGGGCCCCCACAGCTTCTTCAATCATGAGTGTTTATTTCACTTGATGTAGAAGACAGAGGGGGATGGTATTCAGGCTAACTCATCTATGAATCACATAAAAAAAAAGAACAGCAAAACCCAAGGCGATTTTAAAAGCTACAAGGCAAAAAATTAAGAATATTATTAAAACAACAGATACATGCCAGGGAATTAAAGTGTGTTTCCAGGTTTGATTTAGAAACAGGCAGTTTGGTGGACAGCTGAGCTTCAGCTTTGACCTTGAGCTGGACAGAGGCAACCTATCTGTAGATCTGAGTGGCCACTAAAACAGATGGGGTTGTGAGGACAGAAGGAAAAGAGGTAGCCAGCCAGTTCAGTAATATGTAAGTAAAAAAAAAAATAAAAAATTAAACACTTAATTTATTCCTAAAATGCTCAGAAAGCCACTTCAGGGATGCTTAAAAGGGAAAATGTGCTCATGTTTGTGATTTCCTGTTAAAAGACCAGCTACCGCATTGTTAATGGTCAGGGTAACAAAGTATAATTTACTCTTGGATTCCATCTGATTCAAAAACAACTAGTATTGCGGACAGCTAAGCTTCAACTCAGACTTTGGAATGGTCAAAATCAACCTATTTGTAAATCTTAAATGGTCATGATTAAAGTCAGGGTTAAATAAGGCCAGTAAGATAAGAGGGATCCAGCCTGTTCAGTACTTTATAAGTCATAATTAACATTTTAAACATTTTAAATTTAGTCCTAACATACATAGGAAGTCAATGTAGGGGTGCTTAAAAGATGAAAATGTGCTCATGTTTGTGTTTTCCAGTTAAAAGACCAGCCTCTGTGCTGCGAATGGTCAGGGTACCAAAGTATAATTTGGAACAGTAAGATAAGAAGGAGCAGGCCAGTTTAGTACTATGTAAGTCATGACCAATGTTTTAAAATCACCCCCCAAAGGCTAGGCGGGCTGCTGTAGGGCTCAAAAGTTGGGGAAATATGCTAATAGTTTTGTTTCTAGCTAGAAGATGAGCTACCACATTGTGAAATGTATATACTATAGTTTAGTCTGGGAATACTTCTGATTGAAAAAGGTAAAAACCATCCATTATGGTGGGCAGCTGAGCTTCAACTTTGACCTTGGTACAGGCCGAATCAACCTATCTGTACATCTGAGTGATCATGATAAAAGATGTAATTTTGTAAAGACAGCATAACAAGAAGGACCCAGCCAGTTCAGTTCTTTTTAAGTCACAGATGACATTTTAAAATCTGTCCTAAAATTCACAGGAGTCAGTGTAGGGAAACTAAAAGCAGGGAGCTGCACTAATTGTTGTGTAATTGTTGAAAAAAGGTCGGGGTATCAATGTATAATTCACCCTTGAAACACATTTGATTAAAAAAAAAATGTAGGAAGTGATCACATAAGTGCAAGCAAACACCTTTTGATATCAAAAGTTTAATTCTATGTAGTGTTATGCATGCTTAACCACACCTCAGTTACAACTATGCACTTTATTTAGGTGCTAGCTAAACCTCCATCATTGTTAAGAGTTTATGGTCAGGGTACCAAAGTACGATATACTATTGAACCACAAAAGGCAGGAAGTGCTCTTTTCTCTTAAGAGCAAACAAACAAAGATGGGAATATGATTTGTCTTATTGTTTATGATTTGTTCTATTGACTTTTGGATTGACATGAAAGGAAAATTGATCATATATTTCCTGTTTTTGTAATTCTACACTAATAAATAAAACAACAAATGTGGATAGTCACATGACAAATAAGTAACAGTAATATCATCAAAATAAAAGCCCAGGGTCCTTAGCCATCTATGTTTCCTTTCCTCTAGGTTTAAATTTTGATCATATTTTTTTTTGCTTTCTTACCATATTCCTTTCTATCAGTGTAAAATCAAAAACAAGACATTAGTTTGCCCTATGTTTTGTTATATTTTGTCTAATTTTTTTGTAGTTTGTAAACAAAAAATGAAAAATGGCTCCCTAAACCATAGTATTTAGCTGTGGTTAAAAAATTATGTTAATTTCCTTTTTTTTTTTTTTTTTCGCAAATGTGACCCAAGAGTTGATTATACTTTGAAACCCTGACCCTGACCAAGCAGTACATCATAAAATAAGCATGTTTGCATTCAAATATGGTGTATTAAAATAATTAAGGCATTAATAATCTGCTTGAGAAGATGTAAAAAGACATAATTCAGAAAACAGCCAGAGTTGGATAAAGCAAGATGAAAGAAAACAAGAACGAAGAATAAGAATGCTTCTTTTGGTTTCCATCCTGCTTGGAGCCCATGCAGAAAAACAGCCAGCTCTAGAACTCCCCGTCTGACATCCTCCCCCTCCTGCTCCCTCTTATTTCTGCCGGCGTATCAGGTAAGTCTAATCCTGAGATTAGTAATTGCCTTAGAGCGACTGCATTCAAATCACCAAACCAAATTATAGCAGAAAACGCTGCCCGCTGCAATTTCATGAGTATTACCGACCACTCTTTACTCCTTCCATTTTCCCTCTCTGAACAGAAACAACAACAGCAGCGCGGAGCAGCCATAGATTGAATTAAGCTGTAATAGATCCAAAACAATTTTGATAAAATTAGCCACAGTCGGCGGTATGCAGCACCCCACAAAGGACAAGGGCGCTAATAATAATTTGGCGATAAACAAACCAGCTCATTGCACGTAATCTCATTTCTTACTTTAATAGATGATTTCCAGATTGCTTTTTCAGCACCTTCTTTAACACCTTTTGGGTTTGGTAGCCCTAAAGTGCCAAACATGATGACTAACAAGAAAAAACAACTACACATTGCAACAAACAAATCACAAAAGAAATCACAAAATGGAACAATAAAACAAAAGAAGAGGAAAAAAAACTGCAACAATGAAAAATAACAACCACAAATAACACAACAGCTTAGGGATGAGACACAACAACAAATAAAAGTAGCTTGACAACAAATTAACAATGGATCAAAAAACTCAACAAATGACACAAAAAAAAACACAACAGCTGGTTAGAAACACAACAAATAAAAAATAAAATAAAAAAACACACCAAAAAACAGCAAATATAGGACACAACAATGAATTCTAAAACACAACAGCTAAAAAAGCAGTGTAATCCCAAAAGGTGACACAACAAGAAAATACAGCTACAAATCACAAAACACAACAAGAAAACACAATAACAAATTGCAAAATAAAACCAGTGGTTTTTTTATTGTTCTTTTTTGTGTCATCGTGTTGTTATTTTTATGTTTTAATTCTTGTTGTGTTCTTGATTTGTCATTCTTTATTTGGATTTTTTGTTGTGTTTTCTGGGCTGCTATTATGTTTTCTGATTTACCATTTTCTCTTTAGATTGAATGCATTGTTTTGTTTTTTATTTGTTATATTGTTTTATTTTTGGTTGTGTTTCTTTTTCATTATTGCTGTATTTTTTTTACTGTGTTTTGGAAATTGGATTTTCTTGTTCATGTTATTTTTTGTCTTGTTTTGTTATTTTTCTTTTTTGCTGATTTGTTTTTGTTGTGCTTTGGATTTTTTTGCTTTTTTTATTTGTTAATGTGTTTTGTACTTTGTATTTGTGCAAAATTTTAGTTGTGTTATGTGTTTCTGTGCTTTTGATTGATTATGTTATGTTTTACTTTCATTTGGTTTTGTTCTATCCTAATTTTCACTACATTTTTTTTACTGTTAAGTTCTGTGATTTGTTTTTGTTTTTTGTAATCCCTTAAGTTTGGCACATTAGGGCCACCATACCTTGTTCCAATTATACAGACACAAGTGTTTTCTACCTCTTCTTCTGTGCCTGAAAACAGGCTGACCTATATCAGCCATCAGACGGGGGAGGATGGAGAAAGGGAGAAGGGTGGAGGGATGACCAAACATGTTTAAGCTCCCGACGAAACTCTTATCAAGTAATTACCTCATTGAGCTCAATGAGGGACCGACTGCCACAACAGTTTCACAGATAAAATCACACTAGAGCCATCAGGGGGAGTTTGGGGCCCTGGTGGCTCCCAGAAAAGAAAAAAAAAAACACACACACAAAGGTTTGGACAATTGGTTGAGTGATTGCTTAATCCTGTGTGTTTTTGTTAGGGCTGGGCAACATGACATAAAAAACATTATCTTGATATTTTTAGGTTGAATGCCGATGCATAGTATATCTGTACGGCAACTGAATTAATTGATTTTCATATTTTGGCCGTACTTACTACCCTAGAGGTCCCCAACCACCATGCCACAAAATAAGTTTGATTAATTTCACTACCCTTTTTGAATAACTGAGATTAAAGGGTGTTTGATCTCAAATGATTGACTGAATCCTTACCACTCATCCTTATAAGTAATCAATAGAAACATCAGATCAGATCAGACTGATGACCAATGGATGAAAATCAAACCATCGTCAGTGCAAGCACGCCATTTTAAAGCATTTTGCTCCACACTAAGAAGGTGTAGCAGTTCACTTAGTTACCATGTCAACTGGTGACTTAGCACCAATGGTGTTCCTAAATGTCATTGTTAAGCAGCTGATGAAAACAGAGTGAGTCCTCATGGAAGTCTCTTTATTTGGTTTAGAAGCTAGACCATGGCACCCTCTGATCCTGTGTTAGTGTGAGTTATACTATACACTACATGTGTTTGTTTTTATTTAGAACCAAATATGTAGGGTTTTAAATAATGATTTAGAACATTACTGATCAACAATACAACTAATTGTAGGTTTCCACATGTTTAAGTCTGCTAAAATATTAATGTTGTTGTACTTTAGGATAAAAACAGTTATCAATATTAGTAATAACAATTTATCATTTGTTGCCTGGACTACCAAATTGTTCAAATGCTGCCAACACATTTGACCAATTTAGAGTGTATGGATGGTTTTTTTTGCCATTTTGGAGGACTAAAAACAAAAAAAACTTAATACTAAGTGTCTTTGCCTTCTATTTTCGTTACTGTGGTAGCAAACAAGTGTCAAAAGGGGTGATAAACAAAGGATTTCTTTGCTCTTTGCCACTTTTCCTAATGTTGTCAAAGAATTTGTGCAATTTAGGGGGTGGGCAACTTTGGTTATAAAAAGGACCACTTAATTTAATCATAAGCGCCAAAGGGTCAAACTGATGGAATTTCAAATATATCTTAACACTCAGAGAATTGACTAATTATATTTTAGTAACATTTTATTTTCATATTTTAACAAATGTATTTAGTATTGCACAAATGGAGTTTTACAGACACAGTTACATCCAATTATAACCCTATTTTCTTGGATATCTAACTAATTTTGCTGTTTTCATGGTAGATTTTGTCAGGTCCACTTCATTTATATGCATTTTTTGGTTACTTTAAACTGAGTGGTGGGCTGCATTGAGGGAAAAGAAGGGCCACATGTGGCTGTCAGTTGCCCGACTCTTGTTTAAACCAATGGTTTACCTAAAAATAAGTGTCCAAGTCTTAGACCTTTTTTTGCAGTAGTTACTAACTGGTGTGTACTAAAACTATATATGCCTGTACATCAATTGAAAAAATTCAGTGAATTAATTTTAATGAAGTAAGAATGTACAATATTGATGTCTTGATCAGATGAAGTAAGAAGAAACCAGTGAAGCCATTTGCTCCAAAATAAACTACAAAGAATACGCTTTTACACTATATAAAAGTTTAAAATATGTGCACTTATCCTAAAAACTTAATGTACTGCTTATCTGTAGTTGTATTAAAGGAAGAACAAACTTAGCCTAGGTTTCATTTAGGTCAGCTGTGGCTTCTTGGCGGTGTTTACCTGCCTCATTTGTTACTTTTTTAAACAAATGAGGCCAGAGGCAAAGTGCTCCATTTCCATATTGCTTTCCTGTTCTGCAAAGAGCCTGAAGGGCAATCACTTCCTATGTTTTGGCCACAAACACCATTCATGTGACCTCCATTTGCATGATATTGTTTGTCCTATGCAAGTGTGCCTGGGAGGGAATCTGCCCTATGCAAATCAGAAGCTTCTCTAGTGCTGGAGAGGCCGCTGCTATAGCATGATGAGGTGAGGGTGGAACAGCTGGCCAGTGCGTGGGAGGTGAGCCCTCTCGGCTGGGTTAAGGGCAATGTCCAGTTACGCTAGCCGCATCAGCCCCGAGGCGGGAGGATCACGGTGCATAAATTCCTGGACTCGTTTATCCCCCTCCCTACTTTTGCCCTGAGGGGCTACACTAGGCAAGCGTTACATACAAGCTGCTGTGGCTCACCCCTGATTAAAAGTGATCCACCTGGGCGAGAGCGCCACTTTGAAGTGCAATGATAAAACAAAGGCTGATGGCTTGTGCTAATTCGATGGCTAAGTGATTTCATTCCCTGCTACATTACGGTTGGATGGCATTATTTTCTGGCACTGGCTGAAACAGAAGCTGCTGCCAGGGGTAATAAAGTTAAGTGTTCTGTTAAGTGCACACACTACTCATCGGCACTCAGATATTAGGAGGGCATGCAGGTGCCTCAGGGGGATAGCCACACATATTGCGAAAATATGTAATCAATAGGGTTCAAGGAACAGAGATATTTTTCCCTTCTGGCCTCTCCCTCCCTATTAGCTCAGCTTAATGACTGTTTAAATGACTAAAAACTAGGTCTTTTGAAGTTTCTTGCCTAAAAATGTACTGAGATATTGGATTTTGGAATGCCTATGAACCCCTCTGTTTCAGCCCTGCTCAGCACATGTTGTTTCTGTGTAAATTTCGATATCTGAACATGTTTAAGTGTTGTGCTCCCATGTTTACTATGGCTCACATGGTTTGATATGTTTCCTCCACAGGAGCTCCCTATGGACTAAAGATATACCTAGCTTTGGTATGTAGTAAATGCCGTAATAACATCATAAGGGGAATATTTTCAATCAGGTAGAGCAACCAAAAGAGAGAGAGACAGGGTTTTGCCATATTGAGGTGGTTACTATGATAACATCATTAGGTAGTGTTGTCACAACAACAAAATTTAAAAGAAAGCACAGTTGCTGCTCACCAGCTTTACAAAAATAAGAAATACTTGAAAGTGTCTAAGGAGGATAGCCACACATATTGTGAAAATATGTAATCAATAGGGTTCAAGGAACAGAGATACATTTCCCTTCTGGCCTCTCCCTCCCTGTTAGCTCAGCTTAATGACTGTTAAAATGGCTAAAAAGTAGGTTTTTTGAAGTTTCTTGCCAAAAAATGTACTGAGATATTGGATTTTGGAATGCCTATGAACCCCTCTGTTTCAGCCCTGCTCAGAACAGGTTGTTTTAGTGTAAATCTCAATATCTCAAGAAGTTGTGCTCTTATGTTTACAGTGGCTCACATGCTTTGATATGTTTCCTCCACAGAAGCTACCTATGGGCTAAAGATACACTTAGCTTCTGGAGATAGTAAACGCCGTAATAACATCATAAGTGGAATATTTTCAACCAGGTAGAGCAACCGAAAGAGAGAGAGGCAGGGTTTTGCCATATTGTGGTGGTTGGAATGCCTATGAACCCCTTTGTTTCAGCCCTACTTAGAACAGGTTGTTTTAGTGTAAATCCCAATATCTCAAGAAGTTGTGCTCTTATGTTTACTGTGGCTCACATGCTTTGACATGTTTCCTCCACAGGAGCTCCCTATGGGCTAAACATACACCTAGCTTCGATAGTTTCACCCATCTGAGGGAGGTGGTATATGCCTTAATAACATCATAAGGGGGACATTTTCAATCAGGTAGTGCAACCAATAGGTAGTGTTTTCACAATAACAAAATTTAAATAAAAATGTGTGGTTGCTGCTCATCAGCTTTCAAACATGTTGTAAGTGTCTCCACACCAGTACCAAAGTATAAAATCAATAGGGTTCAAAGAAAGGACAGTTTTTACCCTCTTAGCCTCCTCCCTGTGTTTAAATGTCCTATGGGCTAAATGAGCAGCCTCCTCATAACCATAATTCCATGTTTGTGTTTTTGATCAGTACTTTCCAGAATGATCACATTTGCTACATCTCTCACAGCATCTTATATCAGCCTGATAACTGTTTAATTATCCTATAGGCTAAACAGGAAGCCTCCCCTCGGCGGCAAACCCCCTCAGTTGCCTGGTTACCTGCCTGTATAGGTTGCCTGTGCACTTTTTGCAAGACTGGCTCGGCGAGGAAAGAGAGAGAAGGAACCTGATACCTCAGAGATTACACTCGATGGCCAGCAACAACTCCCCCCCTCCCTCCCTCTCTCTCCTTCTCTCTCTCTCCTTGTCTTCCCCTCCATCTCGACCCCAAGTCCCCTGTGAAACAGTGGGGGCCTTTCTCCACGCCACTAACAGGGCCGCCTTTCTTGTGCCTGTCTCTATCTCTTCCCTCTGATTGACAAAAAAAGAGGGGGAGAGAGAGGGAGGGTTTGTGTGGGAGGGCGTGTGTGCGCATGTTGTGTGTGTGTCGCTTGTCATCACATGTAATAAATCAGCAGTATTGACAGCTTAAACAGGCTTTGCATGGCTGCAACCATATGTGATTAGAGTCAAATGTTGACTTTATTACAAAAATAGCACCTTTTAGTTTAGTTTCACAAGGAAGACCAGGGGTGGGCAACTGGTGTCGCAGGAGCCAAAGGCGGCCCTCCTTCTTCCTAAATGCACCCTGCCAGCCAGTAAAAAATATCAAGCCAATCTGCCATGACAGCACTATACTATAGCGACATTTCCTAGAAAATAGGGCAGTGATTGGCTGTAAAAGTTTCTGTGATTCCCCTTTATGCATTTGTCAAAAAAGAAATAACTGTAGAGAGCACAAACCTCCACCAAGGCATTTCTGACATACTTAGCTTATTAATAAAAGAAAATATGGAAAACTGGCCTATTGAGAAATATCATCAAATCATTTTAAAAAATCCTGGATCGACAACTGTATTCAGATCATCACCAAAATTCAACTATCCCTCCCTCGTGTCATGACCAATATTTGTGGAAAATTGCATCAAACTCCATTGAGAACCTTTTGTTTTATTAGCAAAAATATGGAAAACTGCCCAATATTGCATTCACAAATCCTTTGCAAAATTCCCCTGTACTGGAAACACCACCAAACTCTAAGAGCTTCATTTTCATTTGATGACCAACTTTCCCTGAAAATTTCATCAAAATTCGTGGAGAGATTTGTAAGTTATTGGTAAAAATGTCACAAACTGCCCTATCTTGCAATGTTAAGAAACCAGTTTCTGGATCTGCATGCAGATTCAGATCACCACCCCAATTAAATCACTACTCCTTTGTGCCATGACCAAGATTTCTGAAAAGTTTTGTCAAAATCCTTTGAGGTAGCAAAAACGTGTTAATCTATCTGACAAAGTTTGCAACTCATTTACAACAGTCTTGGATCTGCATACAGATTCAGGTGAGCACCAAAATTTAACCACTTGTCTTTCAAGTTATGACTGACATTCCCTGAAAATTTCATCAAAATCTGTTAAGAACTTTTTGAGTTATTAGCAAACGTGGAGTTCTGCCCTAGCTTGCAGTGTCAACAAATAACTTACAAAACTCTTCATCAAAATCTGACTACTTTTCTCTCATGCCAACATTCTCTGAAAATTTCCCCAAAAGCCAGTATGAAGTTTTGCTTTTTTACCTTTCTCCCATCAGACAGACAAACAAATCAGGTAAGTAAAATACACTTTGAGAATCAGCAAATGCTGATACTTACATCTAAAACATGGCAAGAACTGCCTTGAATCCTCCTATTAGCTCATTAAACTCAGTATTAGTCCGACTTAATTTAAGTTTAAATATATATTTATGTCACTAAAGTATCTTCTTATTACAGCTTTACTAGTTTGTCCTTATTAGTACCCTTTACACTGCAAATATTTGGCCCTCTGGTAACCAAATTTGCCCATCCCTGCCATAGACCAACAAAACAGACTTAAGTATTATTTAAGGGTGATCGTGACCCCTGAATGGTCTAAATTTGCCTATACCGTCTATTATTCCAAACACCACTCTTAATCTTTATTATTCCAAGGCAACAAGCACCCATGAGGGTTTTAGCTCTAGTGCCACAGAATATTTCGGCTCTGCTGCTTAATCAGATATAGAGGTGCTGTTTAACGCCATAATTGGAGCGCATGAGCACACACCTTCTCCTCAATTAGCCCTCTTGTGCAGCCATTAAATTACCACCCCGTTCACAACGTTTTCAAGAGTGAGTGTTTACCGAGCCCATGGGATGGAAAAGGCCGATTTGATTACCTGTAACTGTTGTTTATTTAAAACAAAACAGGCTAAAACGCACAATAAACACGGCTGATATTGCCCAGCGGACCACTCGACACTTTCTTTACTATTCCATTACGGTTTGAGTGCCCCAAACAATAACAAGGAAACCCTCTCCATGCTCTATAGTTTTGCCCCGTGTATTCTCACGAAGAAAAAGCACGGTTCATAAAAGTTAGCGCG
Source organism: Cetoscarus ocellatus (assembly GCA_037902135.1). NCBI lineage: Eukaryota > Metazoa > Chordata > Actinopteri > Labriformes > Labridae > Cetoscarus > Cetoscarus ocellatus. The sequence continues at coordinate 615,509 of JBAMNC010000833.1, forward strand.
ACATTAATGCAGGGAGTAAATAAATAATTATATAAGTGGAGCGTAGTGACACACAATACATGGTGCTGCCGCAGCAGCAGCAAATAGAGTGCCCTTTTAATTATGCAGGAGACATCCGAAAGCAACAGCACTCCTCACACTCCGGGAAGCAGCTCAGTGAATACACCATATTAGAAGCTGTTAGAGACGGAGCCAGAAGAAGAAGAGAGAGAGAGAGGGGGGTAAAAAGTAAGGGGGAGTGAAATGATTTCAGAGAAGAAGGAGCAAAAGGAGGGAGAGGAGAGGGACGCAGAGAGATGAGACGGGAGATTTTAAAAGGAACCACTGCAGGAAAAAAAGGCGAGGCGAGGAGTGAGGGGAGAGAGAGAGAGAGCGCCATTGTGAGGGGTATGATGTGGAGGCTGAGGGAAGAGAGTGTGATTGCAGGGGTGGAAAGTAACTAAGTACATGCTCTATGTGTAGTGCAGTACTTTTAGTTTATTTCTGTTAAAGGTTCCTTATCCTGCTTTATTTTACCAAAACTCTCAGAACCAAGTGTGACCCAATCAAGCTTTCTGAGTTTCACAAAAAAATAAACACAAATGTTGATTCCAGGAACAAATGTGCTTTCATCATACTCAATACCAAGTTGATAACACTTCAACAAAAGATAACTACTGCATCACATGAAGGTTAATCTCATTTCTCAACTGATTTGACAATATTAAGTGTCAACATACAATCACAGCTAGTTGGTTTTAGCGGCAAAAATCAGCCTAAATATGACATTTAACTACTCGTAGATGACTTCCTGTGCATTTTCAAGCAGAGCCCCAAGAGACTTTTTTGTCCGTCTGGTCTTTCCACACATGGATGCCGATTGTCATGGCTGTAGGTCAAATACTGTAGCGGGGCTGCCTTTTTTAGCGTAGGCAGTTTGTGACGTAAATGCAGAACAATCCTACAGAGATGAAATTTCACAGCTTTATAAGGGGTTTGCAAACTTTAAGTTTTGAAGCATGTTAAAGCCACCTAATTAGCCAGTATTTTGATACAATTAAACAAAATATACATCTTCATTTTTTTGTGATTTTCACTTTTGTTCATGTATCTGTACTGGTGGTGCATGCCTGTGAGTGGGACTTATATAAAAGTACCAAAACCAGTGGGCATTATGGCGATACACTGTGGTAACACTTAAGTGCAGGGTCCACAAATAATCATGAAGTTATGCACGAGTTAATGTTTGAAATGATCATTAATTAATGCATAACAAATGAGTTATAATGGATGTTTCTCTTGACTTATTATTAAAGCTATTACAGTGGAATACTACTCAGTAAGTAGATGTCTGCTGAGTGTCTACTTGCTGAATAGTGTTGAAAATGTGATGATTATCGTCGTTTTTATTTTCTAATCTTTCCTCAATCACTTTCCTGCCTCCCTGTAAAACACTTTGAAATACAGTTGAAGTTGCATAAATGAAGTTTGATTGATTCATGCTGTTTATGATTTCCTCATTTGTCAGCTAAAGAGATGGGACAAACTATTGATCAATCCGATAACTTTAAGAGTTGTTTACACTGTTACTCCAGGATTATTTCTACATGATATCATAATATTTTTGGGCTCTTAGTTAAGGCACATAAGAGGCACTGATTTTCTTTGCTTTTCACTGTTAAATATGGTGATCATCTCTGAAAAAATTATGAGTCATGATGACTGCAACACTTTACTTTGAGCATTAAATTATGTGTAAATCAGGCTTAATTGGTCAAATAATTGATAATTCATTATGAATACAGGCATGACCTCATGCTTTAGCATGCCTTAGTTAGTGTAAGAAATGTATGATTATTTAGAGATCTTGTGCTAAACTGTACCTGCATTGTTCGTACATTTAAAGCAGCATTTTTACATCTCATGGAAAGAAGTGATTTGAAGATGCAAGGTTTTTGCCTGATGGTGACGTTATGCAAAACTATGTTTCACAGTGTAGAGAGCACATTCTTACAGATGTCTCTGAAATCTTATTTAATTTTTCCCCTCACATAGACCGTACTCGAGTGGGACATTTCCATATGTTTACAGAGTCCTAAAGCATATATGCCAACCGCTGATACCTTTGTAATTCCTGCAATACAGCTAAAATCATCATTTGAGGGATGCTTATAGCAGAGTTTCAGACCTGTTACCTTATGAATTCATGTCTGCCTCTTCTTTTATTTTGTTCTTATAGCACATGTCTCCCTCTATAGGGCCCTAAAGGGGTCGGGGGAGCCAGAAGCTACAGTTAACCCCCAAAATATCAGCAGCATGTTAGACATTTACACATACCATATCAGCAGCTCAACATTACAGATAAATAATTGACAAAAAACATCATGTTGATGGTGGGGTCCTGAATCAACAGCAAAAGACCAGTGTTATATTAACTCCTAAAGAGTTGATTTTAAAACTTTTGTGGTCAAAAATCAAACACTGTAAAACAGTAAACAGTCAACTCTGTAATGTTTAACTCTAATATTTCAACTCTGCTGTAGTGTAAATGTAACTTATAAGCACTTTAATTGAGCATACTGCAGATGATTAAGGAGACGAAACCATTAATAAATAAACCTATGAATCAAACTGGAGCAGGAGAACCCAACACAACCCCTTAAAAGCACCCCTGCTATCAAAGCAGTGTGTAGTTTTGCAGAAAACAGAATTTCATAGACATTGGGGCAAATTAATTCTCCCATATCTTGAAAACAAAAACTTTTGGACACCTCACACTCCAGCTGTTTACCTTTTTATCACCAAAAATTGTTGTTAAAATGCCAACAGCTCTGAGTATGTCTTAATATGTTTTTTGAGCAGATTAGTTGGATGCTTCTTTAACGTAAGTGCAAAATTTGTCCTCTCTTTCCACCCCTGGGTGTAAGTTTTGCAGTGATAAGGTACCAGGCACGGATGAGTTTTAGAGGAGAAAGGCGACACTGGGTGCAGAAATAAAGAAAGCAAGAAACAGAAGAAGACGGGACAGCAGAAACAAAAAATGAAAAGAGACACTTCAGCTCCCGTTCTGGTAGAAAACAGCACCCCAGAATTCTTAAGGCTTAAAGCTGGCACCAGGTAAAAGAAAGATCAATAATTCATCAGACTACCATAGAAAACACATAAAACAACAGTGCTCTGCTCTGAAAAACAGCCAACTTCATTATGCATTAACTTTGTCTTGTGAGGTAAGAAAAACATCCAAAAAGAAAGAGAGGCCCAAACGGATAAAAGCACACATTCCCTGGAAAATTTGAATATCACATCATGCCACCTACACGCTTTTCAAGCAGTTTGAATGCAAGAAAAACAAAGACGTAGCCAGGGCGCTGATAAGAGAAAATAGGTAGGAGATGGCAGGGTAATATATGATTCAGGGGGTGTAAAAATTTCACTGCTGGGTCGGTGAACTGATGGAGACGCTGAAGTGCAAAAGAATGTTAATGTGACCCTCCTGGCCAGATGTTCCTACTTAAACCCAGACTGTAAAACTGACTCACAAAGCTAACAAAGCCATGTTTGTGTTGCATCTACCTTTCTCTATTTTTTTCACAAGAAGACAAGGCGGCCTTGTCACATAAAAAAAAAAAAGGCAGGGCGTGAGGGGGAGCGTACCCGGCCCCTTGTGGGATAAAAAAACTGCAAACCAAACCCTTATGTCGACACTTTCTGACACATATTTGCCATGGTTAGTCATTCTGACCACCCCTGACGGAGAAGGCGGCCTCGACACATGCGAGATAAAAGTGAAAAAGTTGTCTGGTGGAGCCGGTAACAAGAACCCCCCCCCCCCCCCCCCTTCTTCATAAGCTAATCTAAACCCTTCTCCTGCCTTTCAATAAAACGTGAATGGCACTCCAAACCAAAACAGATCAATACCGCTAACTTGACACACATTAGCACCATAAAGGCAACAAGACTACTGAGACTAGCCCTGTCAGAAAGCATTATGGTGGAGAGAACACTAAGAGGAAGAAACAGAAGACATTTAAGAGTGGTGGAAAAGGGGGGAGAAATAACATGGAGATGCGTCTTCTTACCTGTTTGTTGTACTTGTTGATGGTTTGACTGCTGTATTCAGAGCAGTGGTCAGATCCAAGGGAAATGTTATCTCCGGTGCCAACAAAGGTGTTGGCAGGGGGCAGGTCCTGAACTGCCTGGTGTTTTTTTCCAGCTGTCGGCGACTGCGGGTGAAGCTGGACAGTAGGAAGTGGCGAACTGGACTTGTAGTGCCGGGCCAGATCTGGACTCCCTGGGCCTCCATTCACTGAGCGGTAGCGACCCATGCCAGGACTGTCCGACAGCTTCTCGCTGACGCCATCGTATCGCTGCCCGTTTGGTTTCGACGCCTCTACTGTGACGATACTGCTATAGAGAGGCTGTTTGGATTTCTGCTTCTTCTTGTCCTTCTTGGGCTTTTTGGACTTGTCGTGCTGTTGGGGCGTGAAGAAGTCCTCGTGGTCCTTCTTGCCGGCCTCGTAGCCGTTCTTATTCTTGGGGCGGCAGTAGCGAGCCATGACAACAACCAGGATGATGAGTATGACTGTCATGACGCCTGAAACGACCCCGATGACAATGCTTAGCCGCTGCTTGCTGAGGTCAAAGTTGGGGTCACCAGCTATGTTGGTATTAAGGGATGTGCTTAGACTGCGAGCTACCTGGGCCTCCACGACAGTGGAGTTTGAGAGTGTCTCATTGACATATACGTGAACTAACGTGGTGGTGCTCTGTGAGGGCTGCCCACTGTCGTTCACTTGGACCACTAATCTGTGTAGGCCATAATGCTTCTGCTCCAGCTTCCCTACCAGTGAGATGACCCCAGTGCCCTCGTCGATTTCAAACAGCTTGAAGGGGTTTCCCCCGATGATGCTGTAGCTCAGGTCTGCATTCGGGCCTGTGTCTGTATCAGTGGCGATGACAGTCCGGACCACAGTTCTGATGTTACTTGAAGGCGGTAAAAGGGTGTATGAGCTATTAATTGGGAAAGTGACGGTTGGTGCGTTGTCATTTTCATCCATGACAAAGAGAGAAACTGTTGCTGTGGCTGATTTTGGAGGGTCACCTCCGTCCACGGCCTTGACGCAGAAGGTGTACGTTGTTCTCGTCTCTCGGTCAAAGGACAGCGTGGAAAAAATAGTCCCAGTGTCGTTCTCGATTGAAAAGTCCTCTTCCTCCTCGATGAAAAGGCTCATCTCAGCATTTTGGCCTTTGTCTGCGTCAATCACCGTAACCATGCCAACTGGGCTGTTTGGCTCAAGGTTCTCCTTGACATAGAAGGTGAACACGTCCTGCATGAACTTTGGTGCGTTGTCGTTCTTATCAGCCACAAGGACGACCACTGTTGCTGAGCCCTGGAGGGTGTTTATGCCTTTATCTTTGGCTATCACTTTGAACTCATAGCGCTCAGTTTGCTCCCTGTCCAGAATGGTGTTTACCCGGATGTCACCGCTGTCTGCATCAATAGAGAAAAGCCCATTTACAGATGAGTCCAGGGAATAAGCTATTTCAGCATTCTTTCCACTATCTGCATCAATTGCTGCCACTGTTGTGACTCTCTCTCCAGGGGGATTGTTTTCTGGAAACGACACCTCCACCACATTCTGACTGAAGACAGGAGGGTTGTCATTAGTGTCGCCCACCTTAACTATAAGGGAGTTATTACTTGCAAGGCTTGGGCTCCCAGAGTCCACAGCCACAATGACCACATTGTATTCCTGTGTGGCCTCATAGTCCAGAGGTGCAGACGTGTGCAGGAAATATTTCTTTTTATTCTGCTCCCCCTCCATTTCACTGGCTGGTTTGAGCTGGAAGGGAACATCCCCCACCACCGTGCAGGTGACTATCCCGTTCTCCCCTTGGTCTCGGTCTGACACCTGAACCAAAGCAATGGGTGTGTCCACCACAACATCCTCGGCCACATTCGCCACACCATCTTTTAAGAAAATGCGTCCAATTTTGCGAATCTCTATAGCGGGCACGTTGTCGTTCTCATCCTTGATGTTCAACACCACAGTGGCCTTGTCCATTTTCGGTGGCTGGCCTCGGTCACGGGCCATTACCGTGAACCTCAGTTGGCTCACTTCCTCACGGTCAATGCGGTGCAAGACACTCAGCCACCCCGTGCTCTCGTCCAACCTCAGCAGCCGCCGCACTGACTCTGTGGCCGCCCCGAACACATACTCTATTTGACCGTTAACCCCCACGTCTGCGTCAGCCGCTTTCAGCTGAAGTATGGGGGCGCCGGGGGAGCTGTTCTCCGGCAGGTCGGCCTCATACACACTCTTCTCGAAGCGAGGGTTGTTGTCGTTCACATCAGTGATCATTACCCTCAGAATGGCCTGGGACGAGCGAGGGGGATCGCCTCCATCCCTCACGCGCAGTGTAAGCTCATAGGAGTCTCTCTGCTCCCTATCAAGGGCCCCTTTAATGATGAGCTGAGGCTGCTTCTCTCCATCAGTGGTGTCAGCAACTTGCAGCTCAAAGACGCTGCTCCGGCTTGCGCCTTCCTCAAATCTCCTCTTCCCCGTGAATGAATCCCCAGAAGAGCCCAAGCGCCTTGAGTTGTCCCCATTGTCCTGGATGAGCTCATATCTCTCTATTCCATTTCTTCCAAAATCTCTGTCTGTGGCTGTGGGAAGCAGATAAAGGGTTCCAATGGGTCTGTTTTCCTCCACAGAGAGTGTCAGAACAGGGGATGGGAAGGACGGAGTGTTGTCGTTTATATCTAATATGATGACTTTCCCCTCAAAGAGGTCGACCCAGCTCTGAGCCGGTCCAATCACGGACACCTCAAAATCTATGAAGCACTCATTCTCATCAAATATCATTTGGCACTGCTGGAGTTTCTCTCTGTCGATGCGCCTCTCATTGGTGGTGAGCTCACCTGTTATGTTGTCTATTTTGAAGAAATCTGACCCGGATTCGAGCGTGAATGTCACCTCACCAGACCCGGCCACGATGCCCAAGTCGCCGGCCACGTTCCCCACTCTGACATCGGCCGGTCCCTCCTCTGCCAGGCGGTACCGGAGCACCTGCTTTGCAGCGGGCTGATGCACAAACTGCAGAATGAGCATGCAATAGTACAAATAGTCCACTGCACCAGTAGTCCTCATTGTTCTCCTTGGTTTAAATAAAAAAAGAAGGGGGAAAAATAATAATCACGACAGGAGGGGAGTCCGACTCTGGAGGAGAAACGTGCGTATTATTAAGAGCACAGCCCTCTGCTGCTGCGGGATGCGTGAGACTTCATCCTCCGGACGACTTCCTACATCGCTCCAGCTCCCTGCTGCAGTGGAAAGCAGCAAGTGCACAAGCTTCTCCTCCTTTTTTCCCTCCCGCTTCTGGGATTGTTAGTTCTTTTCCTTGATTTGGCACTTGCAATGATATCACAAAAAAACACACCAGAGAGGCTCCCTGCGCTCCGGGCGGTGCCACAAATATTGGAATTTCATGCGCGTAAAAGCCAAAAAAAAATGTCACCAGAAAGAGTGAATTCAGTCCATATCCCGCGGTGTTACTCACAGTTTGTGTGTGGGTAGAATTCCCTTTTTAAGGGGGTGAGGCTGCAATTTCCTCTTATGTACGGATGATATGTCCACATATGTCAGAGGGATATTTAAATGCCCGCGCAGTTTCCAAAACTCATCACGCGGAGCCTGTCAACTCTCCGATGTTGAGGATGTGAATATGAGGCAAATTACCTGTCCGGCTGCTGCTCTCTCTCCCTCCCAAGTCAGCAGCAGCAGAAGCAGCAGTAAGCAGACTGTGTAGTTCTCTCTTTTTTTTTTTCTTGCGAGACAACTCCACAGCGCGCGAGTAAAAAAAAAAAAAATCAGGATTTCACCATAAAAGCAATAGAGGGAGATAAAAAATGTAAATCCTTCCTTGATTTTAGGGATCCTCACAGCCTGCTCCTTCACCTGCAGACGCGCCGCATGTGTTGGCAGCCCCTATCTGCAGCACTGTGAGAGGGATTCACAAATGATATTGCAGTCTGCCTCTCTCTCCCTCTCCCTCTCGCTCTTTCACTCCCTCTCCACCCCCCTCCGGTTGGCTCTCCCCCCCTCTCCTCCTCCGGCAGCGCACGTAAACAGGGTCGGACTTTGGCTTGAACCGGCAGCAGCGTCAATATTTGGCGAAAAAAGATGGGACAGAGGAGGGAGATTAATCATTACATGTCATTTTTAGCGGTGTTTCCTCTTACGCGCTTTTACGCTTTTCTTGGCGAATGTCTGTGTTTGATTTTGGGACTTGTTTGTCTTAAATTGGGGAAATATCACTGTAGAATTGTATATTAGTGTGTTTATTATTTCTGGACGTTGCAGATGACGTTATTACAGCCTATGGCGCATGGGTGATGGCATTGCTGCAAGAAATCCCCAATGAGTCACGAAAACGCACAGCAAAGTTTACGCACTCCCAGGTTCAAATAGCGCCGAAACACGCAGAATAAGCGCAAAACTGAGCCCAGCACTGCAGGGCAGAGGAGCCGGGACGGTGCTGGAAGCGTGCGCAGTGCTGTGGTTTCCCTGTGGTTACTAATATGAATGCGTGTGGTCGCAGGTGGCCGCGCTCTCTCATGCTGTCTGTGTTGGAGCCCATCAGTCCACTCAGCACACAGGAATCTGACACTGTGATTATGAATGCAAGAGTGGGGCACGAGGAGGCACCAAAAAAGGGTGTTTTGACCGGACGCTGCGCGAGCCTGTGCGTGCTTCACGTGCGTGGAGTGTCCGCGCACAGCTGGAACTCATGATAGGAAACACGAAGGGAAAACAATCATGTGATTGTGGTGCTTGTTCTGGTGAGATTCGTGCGTAAAATCCTCGTGAGGGCGCACGTGAATGGCACATCTGCACCTTTTTCCATGCTGATTTTCTCCCCCTGAAGTGTGTATTTGCTGTGTAAGAGGAAAAACAAGAAAGTCTGAACGCGCGTGCACGTGTCAGCTCTCCAAGATGGACACGCGCGCGCCCTCCTGTATTAATAAAGGGGACAGTGCGGCGCTGCGCATGACATTATACAGTGAACGAGTGTAATGACTGAGTGAGGAGTGAGGGACGGAGTTGGAGGGAGAGAGGAAAGAAGAGGCAGCCAGTCTCAGCAGCTGCAGCTCTCTCAGACGGGCTGACTGAATTCCAGCAGTGGCTTTATCCTTGCTTACTAGCGCCCTCTATCGTCGAATTCTAATCAAACCCACACAGAGAGGACAGCAGACAGAGTGGCGTGCAAACATGTGCATGAGATGTTTTGGTTTCGCATAAGTGAATTGAAAGAAGAATTTAGAGCAGAATTTGATTTATCTGTAGATGTGGCCAAGGCTGCCCATAAGGTGGGGTAAAGGGGAAAGATTTCTGGAGCCCAAAAAGACAAGCAATAATGATAATAATGATAATAATAATCATAACTTTTTGTTTGCATAGTGCTTTAACAGACAAACAAAGGCAGAAAAGGCAGAACTTTGGGAACATTAAATCAATAATCAGGTCAAAGAGAGACCGAAAGAGTCAGACGAGAGGGCACAGAGGTTCGTGTAAAATAAAGCAACACATGGAAAGAAAATGGTAAACTGGAGACAACTGAAGTACTATAGGACTATATTAAATTAGTACAGCGTAATATGTCAGCACATACGTATAAAGAACATTGGTAAAGAAGGTATTTTGTTTTATATATAATGATAAGAAGACAGTAAATAGATGAGAGATTTATAGATACATAGATAAATTAATGACAGTTGATAGTTGACGACATCACATCAGGAAGATGGAAAAGAAGGGGGTAGATAGAGGACATAAAAAAGAGAAGCTAAATTAATTAATTAAATTAAGAAATCGAGTATATTAAAACATGAGAAGACAGTAAAAACAGGACTAAAATAATGAGAAACCTTGAGGAGAGTAAGAACAGCAGAATTAAAAAATGGTTTAATTATACAGTCCACCCTCAATTTCAGAAAAAGTTGATATTTATATATATATATATTGTTTTTTGGATTCATTTTGTTAGAAATCCTATAACTTTTTAAAACCATTAAATGCATTTTTTAATTGCTGCATGTTTCATAATAGAGACCCCCTCTTAGTAAATTAGTACCAGCCTTCAGTTTTGTAATATTTGCAAAGATTGTGGACTTTTTATTGTTAGCTTTAAAGATGCTTCTTATTCATAATATCTTATTTTAATTGTAAATGCCAGTTGGAGCCAAGTTAAGGAAACTAGCACTAACAGTATCAACCAATCCATCTTTATTTGTCAAGACATTTTACAATAGAGCAGGCTGACGACAAACTCTTCATTTAATGGATACACACATATGCATAGATACATAAAATACACATATAAATATACAAATACATTCATCCAACACCCAACGTGAATCCATATAGCCAATCGTGAATCCCTCCATCATGACATCAAGATAAAAGCAGCAGGAAATGTTGAATGTGGATCCCAGTCTCATGATGAACAGCCATCCACACGATGCTGTGTTGGGTGTGTGGGTGAAGGAAAGGAGATGGGTGGAGACAAGTGGACTAAAGTAAGAACTAAAGCTAGTGACGGATCCATGGACCAATCATAGACCTGACTTCGTCGTATTTGTCTCTGCTGAATATAAATTTAGTCGAAGTTAGCCCATCTCGTTTTCAGGAGGGACCTCATGTCTGTATGATTGTAGTGATAGTTTTAGAGAAGTATAATCAATAATAATCAAGAAAAGAGTAATATTTACATTAACATCTATAATGATTATAAGGTAGAGATGACTGATGTTGAATAATACAACAGCTTCAAAAGGAGAATTTATAAGATCATGGATGCCCAGACCATAAATCCGTCCCCACCACATCTGTCCCCATTGAGTGTAAATTCATTAAGGGTAAGCCTCGCTACAGGTCTAGCATTTGTGCATTGATATTATCAGATTATACTGAGGAGGGAGGGGCATTCATGAGGCCTTTCAGAGGCCCAGCTACTTTTGTTTGTGGCCCTGGATGTTTCTAAGATAAGATGCATACATGTATTTGAGGATACTTTGCCGTATGGCCTCACTGAAATGAATACATTTTAATTATTATTCGTATAAAAGCAGTTAAATAAGGGATGTTGAGAAATATGCATCATTGATACTCAAACACCCACTGGCCACTTTATTAGGTACACCTTGTCAGTACTGGTTGGACTCACTTTTGCCTTCAGCGCTGCCTTGGAAAAGATTCAGCAAGGTGCTGGAAACATTCCTCGGAGATTTTGGTCCATGTTGACGTGACGGCATCACTCAGTTGCTGCTGGTTTGTCGGCTGCATATTTGTTATGCAGATCGAGTGACAGCAGCACAGTGGTGCAGCAGTCAGTGCACATGCCTCACAGCAAGAAGGTCGCCGGTTAGCTCCCCGGGTCGGGCAGGGTCTTTCTGTGTGGAGTTTGCATGTTCTTCCTCCCACAGACCAAAACATGCTATAAGATTGATTGATGACTCCAAATTGCCCTTAAGTATGAGTGTGAGGGTGAATGGTTGTCTGTCTCTGTATGTGGCCCTGTGATTGGCTGTCAACTGGTTTCAAATAGTACCAATGACAGCTGAGATAGGCTCCAGCCCCCCTGCAACCCCAGAAGGGATTAGCGATGTAGAACATGGATGGATAAATGGATCGAGTCAAGTGAATTCATTGTTTAAGTTTTGAGATGATTTGAGCTGGAGATAATCAGAAGATGGGGAGTCTGTGATCATAACGGGATGGAGATGGTCAGTAACAGGTAGAATGTGGTGTTTAAACAGTTGAGGGGCCCAAAGTGTGCCAGGAAAACATCCCTCACATCATTACACCACCAAAACCAGCCTAAAACAAAACAGGATGCATCCATGCTTTCATGTTGCTTATGTTGAATTCTAAACCTGCCTTCTGGATGTCTCAGCAGAGCTTCAGGTAACACTTTTCCAGTCTTCTATTGTCAAATTTTAGCGAACCTGTGCACACTGTAGCCACAGGTTCCTGCTGTTGTTGGACAGGAGTGGAGCAACAGCCTGTCTGCTTCAATATTTGATGTTCTGTCTGTTTAGAAATGGTCTTCATATCCTGTTTGTAAAAAGTGGTTATTTTAAGCTGTGGTCCTTCTATACTCTTGAATCATCTTCACCTCTGATCTCTATCGCATTAACAAAGCATTTTTTCCCAGAACACTATGGGAAAAAACACACTGGGCTCTAATTTCGTAGACCAGGCGCAGGCGGGGCGCACCTGCCCTGCGCAGCGCCTGTGCCGTGCCAACGGGGTGTGTCCAGGGCATTTTGCAAGTTTCGTTCACGACGCAGTCTGGCGCAGGGAGGCGCACCCACGCCTCCGTCTCTCCTACAGGCGCACGTAGCAGAGAGGGAGGAGATAAGACTTGAGTGGGTTTAACACAGCCGAGTGTGATCTTCACCAATCAAATGAACGCCTCTCCTCGCCTTTCAATGCGCTGCGGGCGAGGTGCAGTGACAATTTCACCTCGGTGGCGAAGAAGGTCAGAGCAGCTGTCACTTTCACAGCAACTGGGAGAGCGCTGGGGCTACCGGGCCGCGCATTGGATGACACGATGCGCGGCACCATGTGGACCACCTCGCGGGACAGATGTAATCTGTTCCTGTGTCATAATAGGAGTATTAGATCACGTTAAGAATAAAGATTAAAACAGAGAAATATGGGCAATTGCAAGTAAATCCTTAAGACACCGAGTGACTGACATTTATTCACAGAGCGTCTCTCTCTTTTCCTTTTCTTTTGAATTTAATGAGATGACAGAAGCCGGATACTCCGTATCGGATGATGTGTCTGTTTGTGGTTGGCTGAGAGATATGAACTTGTTAGTTATGACAAACGTCTCTGATCTGACAGCAGATGTGACGGGACAATTAATACTGATACAAATGTATGTGCTGGTTCAGACGGTTCATTAAATAGTGGTTGTTGTGATTGTTTATTGCATTGAAATGTGCCTGACACTGTGGATACCTGCCTGTGAGGTTTTGGTGACGTGTGCGCCTGTCAGCCAAATTACCACTGCCCCGAGTGCACCTCGCCTGCGCCAAGAATAGACCAGGTTGGAGCTGGCGGGCTTTCAGCGCACCCTCCGCGCGGTTTTTTGGCACTAAATCGTCACTACGCCAAGCTGAATCTTTCGACACCTCCCCCTGGTGCGCCGTCACACCCATCTCGGCTCAGCCGGTCTACCAAACTGCCAAATTGGCTGCGCACGGCGGTGCACCGGACGAAATTACCACTGCGCGGGGTGCGCCAGGCTGCGCCACCCTGAGTTGCGCCAGGAAATTAGAGCCCACTATGTCTACATTCCCATGGTTGATTTGTTATTTGCAATTCCAAGCAGTTGAATTGGTGTATAGTATAAAGTGGCTGTGAGTGCAGCTCCGTCTAATGACTGAAGGCCCTTTGAGTTGACGAACCAGAGCATGCAGTTGACGTGTTTTTCCATAATAAAACACCACAGTCCTTGATCTTTCTGAAGAGTTTACTTGGGATTTTTCTTTGCATTATAAAACGATACTGTGTAATAAAATAATGAAAACAAAATCTAGACCCAGTGTAAACATGGTCACAAACTATTGCTCTCTCCAAGTTCCGCAGCTGCACTAGTTACACAAAAAACAAAACGCCTCATGTTACGTCTCACCCAATAAGAGAGCTGCAGTAGTTATCAGGTTCAAATAAACTTTTATATTAAAACTGTAGAAATTTTAAATCTCTCCAAATTCAAATTAGGACAAGTAACAAAAACTCTTAATTATTTATCAAATTTTCTGTAGTGCACAAATGGCTCTAACAGTGGCCACATTCTATATCTTAAGTCTTTTGGTGAGTATATATATATATATTTTTTTTAAAACATGAAAACATATCTTGGGAAGCAATTGAGACCATCCAAGAAGACCATTTATCAGTTGGTGTTTATTTTTATTCAATTTCCCTCTAAGTTTTTGTGACCGCCCTGGGGCTTGAGACTTTTTAACACTGGTTGAAATCAAATTTTGACATCCCAACATGTTTGCTAGTGCAAGCTTATGCTGGACAAATGTTAAACTTAATCAGCAAAAAACAAATCAAAGACTGGCTTTAACTCAATCAGTTGACCTCCTCTTTTGGCTCTACTACCTGGATGTAAACAAATATACTAATACCAGTGCAGCAGCACAGGCAAGCAGCTCTGTTGAGATTTTTATCATTTAGAGGAAGCACATTTTCTTTAATGGATTGCATTTATACTCCTCAAAAAAAGGTTTGGATATGTTACTTCAGTTGGTTGCTCCTCTTTAATAACACACATTAGTTTTTGTATTTTGTATCATTGGAAAGCCTGATTAGTCACCTTTAAAGTGATGTATAGCTTCAACAAGGTCCTGCGCTCCTGGAATGATCAACACAGCTAAACATGTGATTAGCACCCAAAAGTGTGGCAAATCCCCCACAGTTCCTCAGTAAAGCAAGGCTGAGGAACCGGTCTTCTTCAGGTGTTGTCTTTGTGGGACGCCTTTGACCTCACAAGTCTCACGAGACCGGGTCCTAGTTTTTAATTGGTACCAGGACTGACACCAAATAATGCTGCCACCCTGGGTACAGGAAGACCAACTTCCAATTGGAGGGAATTTGAGACATTTTTGGGGTGTCACCCACACATTTAACTGTGCTGCTAATTCCAGAAATGCACGATCCTTACAAGTTGTACCTCGCTGTGAAGGCGACTAATCAGGCTTTCCAAGTATATACAATAAAATACCAATTCGTCTTAGTAAAGGGATATGCCAACTTTTTTTCCTTTTCATGTCTTGCCTCACTCCAGAGTCCTTTACAAGCAGATAGACACCATTCTTTGACTGTGCGTAACAAGGAAGAGACAGACAAGGGTTGCCAACCGCTAATTAACTTAGCTCAAACACTGGGAGTCAATGGGTAGTGTTTGAAGGCAATTTTTATTTAAGAATGTCTTGCTCACTCACAACTGTAAATCAGTTCTCATCATTCATTTAAAAGAGCTGTTCAAAAGACTCGACTAGTTCACGAACGTCATATCTCTAGCGCAAACCATAGCAAATGTACGTTCACAAAACAGAGGCTCTGTTTGGGAGTAGAAGAAGAAGATAACATAACATAATGTGGTTAAAATCAAGTCACAACAAGCACACAGGACCATTAAAGAGTTGCTGAAGAGTTTACCTGATGACTGTAGATATAGGCTGGCTAACACTACCCATTGACTCCCAGTGTTTTAGCTAAGCTAATTAGCGGTGGGCAGCTTTGCCTGTCTCTTCCTTGTTACTGCACGGACAGTCAAAAGAATGGTGTCTATCTGCTTGTTATGAACTCGGGAGTGAGGTAAGACATGAAAAGAAAACAAAAGTTGGCGTGTCCCTTTAAGGAGAAGAAGTAATAGACTGAAATGACATTTCCAACCTTTTTTATTTACATATCAACATCTACCAGAGCCATGCATACTCATATTTAGCACAGGCATGTAGCCACAGTAGCTCTGCAAACGTTTGGCAGTCGAACATAATTAAAGTGCTAGAAGCTTGAATTAAGCGTGTTTGATTATGATTTCTTATATTTCAACAAGTCGATTAGCCTGAACTTGATACTACTCAGCTGGAAACGCACTTAGTAATTAATCATTGTGTCAATAAAGAGATGATATGGGCAATTTTTATGCAGTGTTTCTTAGTATAAATTGCAGTCATCAAACATAAAGCCCCACCAAAAGCAGTCTTTCTTAGTCTCATGGTCCCTCTGATCACACAACAGCCCGTATGAACCAAATAAGAGTGAAAAGAAATATCAGTTACTCCTACCCCAGGACCTTCTGAATGACGACATACAATAAAGACCTGAGCTCATGTGCAATTTTGGTGATGATGTTTTCTATCACGGCTCAAAATCACCCCTGAAAATCATTATAATAGACGAGTCTGCGGCATCGATTGTGCTTTTGGATGGATTGGCGGTCTAAAACGACGCCTGGGAAAGCTCTCAGCTGCGTTACAAAGACCTCATCAGTGAAAAAATGAGGCTTTTTATAAATGTGATGCTCAAAAAATAAAAAGTGACTCATACACCCACGCAAGCACTGATAGCACAAAATTAAAACAAGCTCTCGTAGCTCTGATTGCCTTATTTTCCTGCCTTTTAAACCCCTGAACTCTGATTGCAATCCATCATATTAAATGCATATTAGGAGCATTCACAAATAGCTTTAAGTTCAGACAAAACTACGAGAATATTTACCTCTTTCTTCATATTTTCCTTGTTTTGCTCATGCCTCATTGGCAGTCTAGACGCACTAATGAAATGTGGGGAGAGAAAATGAAAAACTTGGATGATTGCACAGTCTGCTGAATTAATGGTCCCGTTTTCAAAGCATAATAAGAGAAACAAAATGTCTGCCTGTCCTTGCTGAGTTGATGCTTTGTGCTGAGATGCTGTGTGTGAGTTGTAATTACGGTGGCTGTCAACAAAATGTCATACCTGCGTCATCCAGCTGGTGAATGATATGATTGGTCAGTTGACAATTTTGCTATTGTTTCTACTCATGAGGCTGTTTTGTATTATATAAAGAACGCAGAAATTGGTGGAATTGTACATGTATGGTCAAAATATTGCTGTTTTTCCTACTAAAAAACTGCATGTATTAAACACAAAATAAATCAATATAACATCCACTTTTCAATTATCTAACCAAAGCAGATGGTCAGACTGTCTGCCATGTATAAATAGGTTAAAAAAAAACAGAGACTGCAGTGGAGATGAAATGAGGAAATAGTGTGTTTGTCTATATTTACCTGGAAGGGAAAATATTTAACACCTTAGCAGTGGAATATGACAACATTGTACTGGCACTGGTTCATTCACACCTTCTGAAGTGAGAAGGGACGGAAATAGAGCCCCTGCAGATAAAAAAAAAAAATGATCTTGTGTTAAAAGCTGTCCTGCTAAAATTTCTTGGAAACTGGAGGTGTTTTAACTCAATGGCAAGAACACAAGAATCATCACTTTTCAGGACTAACATTCACATGAATATATGGGCATTAAAGGGCAAATATTATGCAAAACACATTTTCTTATGGAGTTGCACACAAATTTGTGCACATGGTGTTTCAAAAAACCTTTCAACATGAGAAATATCCAATCTATCCCCTTGTTGCTTGCACTGCCTTTAAAAAAAAGTGCACTTAACTTGCTGTTTGAAAAGAAATCCACTAATGATGGCAAACACTCTTTAAACCACGTGTTTGTTCAGCCTTCACAGACAGGAATACAGACAGGCTTATACAGCCATGGTCAAGAATTAACCCTTTGTTGGCTTTCTGATTGGTTGACTGATCAGCCAATCAGAATCAGAGAACCCCTGATCAATTCATCAAAGCAGCTGATGTCGGGTTACTCTGTGAAACACTTTCTTTGTAGGAATAGTCTAAATTAATGCAGTTTTTTATTTAGAAAGATTCATACAATTTTGGATTTTACATTAAGGCAGGCTGTTCTGGTCAGGGGTGAAACATAGGGGTTTAAAATCATTCAAAATCCTAATACGTGAATGAGCCTCTATGGAAGAAACGTCTAAAATTGTTATACACCCTGCTGTAGTTTTGATTTTATTCTTTCAATTTCAGTTGTTTCAAATGAAAGAGAAGCCAGCAACAGCAGATTTTGCCTAACCTAGTAACAGTAACTAAGGAGGGCGGGGCTTAACAGAGGATTGCTTCCTGGAAATGGCAGAGCTTTAAAAAGGGTCACTTTAGAGCATAGTGCCAGGAGCTAAAGCCACACCCACTTCTTGATGGGTGACATTTAGACACAGGTCATAAGGGTTTACATTTAAACAACCTTTTTCTGAGCAGGGGTGAAACAAAAGGGGTTTGGGGGCATGCCAAATCCTAATATCTGAGTGAGCCCACTTAGCATTTTAGTGTTACTCGCACCAATGTTCCCAATTTTTTCTTGGAAGACATTCAGCATTTTTGCTATTTTTCTTTAGAAATGTCACAAGACACCATTAAAACCAGGTTTCTTTCACATGGAAGCTTTTGAAATGGCATGTTTGAGTACCCCAGTTCTCAAAATAGGGATGCATCTAAGACAATAAATAAATTATAGACACTTTTAAATAAAAAAGCCATGTTTTCCTTTTAAACTAGAAAGTTGAACACTATAATTACTAAACGTTGAGGTGAACCTGAAGTTTAATTTGTAGAGATAATCTGAGAAGAAAGAAAAGTATGATATTTCTGTTGTGTGCTTTAAATTTTTAAAGGTTCAATACTTTACCTCTTTTTCAACAAATTTACTCTGGAATTAGATGTCCCTAATATATATTTTTGAAATTTCTTGCCTCAAAAACCTTGTCAGACATTTTGATTTGATTTGGATTTTGGCCTGCCTATAAACCCCTCTGTTTCAGCCTTGCTCAGAACAAGCTGTACTTGTGACTGCTTTTGAGATGTGCTTGACCACGCCCCCGTTCTCAGGAACTGAAAGGGGCATCAGCTGCCCAGCATTGTGGTTAAATGCTCACTATTTAACCTTACAGAAAGCTGAAATGACAGGCCAAATTTTTCTGCAACTTGAGCAGGTTTTGCAACTTTTATTTGCCGTTTTTAATTAGCTTTTACAAGATGTAGCATTCTCTTTTTTTCTGTGACAAGCAAATGCTGTTATATACCATATTTCCCTATTTTAAACATACAAATAAGTTTTTTTTCAAAAAATATTCTTAGTTTAAGGCTGAAAAAAAATCCTGAAATTAAATAAAAACTAAAACAGAGAAAATCAGCAAATTGAAACTCTTTTGCATGTGTAACAGTGTTTTCTTAAATGTCCCATGTCCTGTAAAATCATTTTTCTTTGCTGTTAATGTTGTTAGAAGGTGCTTTGGGAGCCGAGGATCATGTCAACTTTTATCAAACTCAGTTCACCGGGAAATGCCCCTCAAAACGCTCATTTCTGACTTCCTGGGGTTTATTATGTCATAGTTATACAGCCTCCACCCACATGTGTGTTTTCTGCCCGTCACAAGAAACCTGAGTGTATATGTTGTTCAGCCCTAATTACAGACATGCCTCACTGGATTTACCCCCATCATTTGAATACTTATCTCCAAAATGCTGCTGATTGCTGCTTATTTATAGGCTTGTACTCAAAGATGCACAATCTACCACCTCTGTTCTCCATCATTATGACTCCACATGGTATCATGATGCTGATTCTGATGGAGGAGGCTGTGGTTGGATGTTGGCATCTGCAAGCTGCAGGTGCATCTAAGTAGATTAATAAAGCTGGTGGTGATTAGTGATTGTCTCTAGGTGAGAGGGATATTGGCTTAAGACAAACTGGATTGGATGGTTTGAATTAAGATGGAGCAGCTTGTTAATATGTGTGAGGTATCATGAATTTGTGAGGGTTAGGACAATTGTTGTGTAGCAGAAAAAAGAAAACAGACACAATTCTTCATTCCTTGTTGATGCAGCTGAAATTTAAAAAAAAAAAAAAATCTAAGTTTTTTTTTCTGCTGCTCTTGACATTTGAATGCTGGTGATTTGGCCTCCGCGAAGTGCTTTTACATATTCAGAAAATCCCCATTCAAAGTGAGTAAAAGCAAGTGGTCTTTTGTGTCAGGAAAAAAAGGCTGCTAATTGGCCTTCAGCTGTGAGGTACTCACCACAATCTTTATTTTTCGTGCAAGACTTTTGGTATTTTTGTTACTTTTCTTAAAAAAAAAAAAAAATCACATGACACAACAGAAAAACAGGTTTCTTTCATATGAAAGCTTTTGAAATGGCATGTTTGCCCTCAAAGTAGGGATGTAAACAACTATGGACACCATTATATGAAAAGAGACATGTTTTCTTTCTAAATTGAAAAGCAGGATGCTATAATTACTAAACTCCACATGTACTCAACCTGAAGATTTTTTCAAATACATTATCTGAGAATAGTGCTTTAAAATGTTTTAGGATCCTGTAATTTACCTCTTTTGCAACAAGTGCACACTGGCATTAGATGTCCCCAAGATCTAGTTCTGAAATTTCTTGCCTAAAACAACCTCAGATTTTGGATTTTGGCCTGCCCATAAACCCCTCTGTTTCAGCCTTGCTCAAAACAAGCTGTTCCTGGGACAGCTTTTAAGATGTGCTTGACCACGCCCCCTTCTCAGGAAGTGAATGTGGCATCAGCTGTCCAGCACTGTGCTAAAATGTTCACTTTGAAAACCTTTCAGACAGCCTATTAGACTGGCCAAAGTTGTTTTGCAGCTTGTGATATAAAATTAGTTTTGCAACTTTTATTTGCTCTTTTTTTTATAACATTTCACAAGCTGTAGCGGTATTTTTTTCTGTGATAAGCTAATACTGTTATGTCATGGAACTTGGTGCCATCTGAGACCTCTTTCCAACAAGTTTATACTGATATCAGATGTCCCCAGAGTAAATAATTTTTTTAAATTTCTTATATAAAACCCTGTCAGACATTTGACTTTTGCATGTCTATAAACCCCTCAAATTCAGCCCTACTCAGAACAGGCTGTTTTAGTGTAAACGCTGCTGTGTCTAACCATGACCCTCACAGGAATTGAAAGTGGCTTCAACTTTCCAGGAGCATTAAACCTACTTCATTTGTAGGTGTTTGTGTATGAGGAGGTTCAAGCATGCAAACCTTAATGCAGTGCTCTAATGTTTACTTTGGCCATAAGGACATGCCTAGACATCCACTGAAGCCATCTTGATGCTAAACAAACACCTTGCTTGGAAAGTGTCTTTCCTTGAGGAAGTGGCATGTCCCCTGCTGACATCATTGATGGAAAAACTTCAACCTGATTGTTTAAAAGCCATAAAAAGTGTATACTTTGGTTATTTTATTAGGTACACCTTTTCATCCACGCAGTGTTTCTCAGATTGTAGGGTGCAACCTTCAGAGGTGGTGTGGCAATATGTAAGAAGTGAGTTGCGCCTTTTCTAATCTGGGGCGTGGCCAATGAGCCCCTTGACTTTAGATCGAGCATTGTTCATTGGTGGAAGACAAGGGAAAAGAGATGAGGAGAGGAAGAAAACAAAATTTTTTTTATGTTTCTAAGAGAGAAAATAAACATGTAAACTCACGGGCCACTTGATAAGGTGCACCAGCTCAGTTGTTTGTTAACGCAAAAAGCTAATGAGTCAATCACATGGCAGAAACTCAGTACATTTGGACATGTGCACATGGTAAAAGCAACCTGCAGAAAAGCATTAGTATGGGGAAGAAAGGCAATTTAAGTGACTTTAAATGTGGCATGGTTCCAGTTTTTTTTTTCAGAAATTGCTGATCTACAGGAACTTTCATGCACAACCATTTGGTTTGTAGAGGTTTATAGATAATTGTCCAAAAAAGACAAGATATTCAATATCCTTGTTGCTACTAGGGGTCAGAGGAGAATAACATGATAATGAAATGATAGAAAGGCAACAGTAACTCAAATAACAGCTTATTACAACATTACAACCTATGGGCTACAGCTGCAAAAGACCTCACCTGTTGCCATTCATGTCAGCTAAGAAACTGAGACCATGATACAATAGAAGACTGATAAATATGAGTTTATGCTATGATACTCAGATAGTATGATCAGAATTCAGTGTGAACATCATGAAAGCATTGATCTATCCTGCATTGTATCGACCATTCAGGCTGGTGTTGGTGATATTATGATGCGGGAGACATTTTTTTGGACCACTTTGGGCCCCTTGGTGCTGATTGGGCATAATTAAAATACCATGTATTGCTGCTGATCATGTCCATTCTTTCTTTCCAGCAGAATCACACCATCTGCCGCAAAGCAAAGGGTTTTGTTCTTGAACATGACAGTCAGTTCAGTGTTTTCAAGTGGCCTCCAGATCTCAGTCTAGTAGAGCACCTTTTTGAGGTGCTGGAACGGGAGATTTGCATCATTAATGTGCAACAACTGTGTGATTATATTGTGTCAATATGCGCCAAACTCTTTGAGGAATGTTTTCAACTTGGTTAAAACAATTCGTTTTCAAAGTTGATCAACAAGCATAGAATCGTTAAAAGATGCTACCTTGTGAAGAGCACCTCTTGGTGAACGCTAAATTCCTATCTTGGCACATGAAGAAGCACATACTTGTCTTATCAACATTTTCCAGACCCTACCAGATGTTCAACCAAACCATTACCATGATATCTATGTGTCCTTATCTTGTTTGGCTCCTTCCTTTTGTAACCATGTGTCTTTCTACATGTTTGGTCGCAGGTATTGATTCACACTCTGGTGGATTTCTCCTTCTCTCAGTGTGTTTGTGTCACTCTTTGTCCCCAGCTGCCCGCCTCTGTGTCTTCTGCAACCACAAAGCCTCAGGAGAGAAATACAACCATCCGTCAAGAACGTGTAAAAAGTCGGCCGATGGGCGGGCGGCGAGCCAGGCCACGTTTCGGCGACTCTTTTGTAGTGCTGCCTGAGAGGTAATATGTCATGGCATCCTCTTCTTTGAACGCCAAAGACGGAGGGAAACATCAACGGGGAGTGACTCAGAGGCAGAGCAAAGACGAAGGAGAAGACGAAGAAGCGTCCAGCACCATGGCGGTGTATCTCGGCGAGCTTTCACTCCCTCCAACTCCCTCTGGCAGGTTGCTATTTTCAGACTCTCGACGCCTTGTTCTGCCTCCTTTTCTCCCTCCGGGCTTTTTTTCAAGAACCGCTGAAGAGATCACAATACACAAAAGGATTGGTTCAGAAAAGTTTTAACACCGCCCATATCATTCAAGTAGTCACAGGGGGTAAAGTGGATGGTGCCATGCTTTAAATATGAAAAGGAGGCAGTGTTTCTTGTTCTATGCACACTGAGGCAGTGAAAGTGGAATCTAGTGAGATCATCATGGAGTTCGCTCTGTCATATTTGCCGATTGTTAGAGACAATGACTGATGGAGTGGGTTGAATTGAATTATTAATCAGCATATAAATGGAGATATTCTGAACTAGAAGGGCCTTTTTGTGTGAAAATGAATCCAAAGCTGGATTTTTTTTTTTGCTTTAAACCTTCAGGAACCGTGCTTCAGTCTTGACTTTCTTATATGAGGGCACTGTGGGCAGCTATTAAATAAACAGAAATTAAATACATGCATAAGTCACAGTCTTTGGTGTAGTCTCAAGTGTCTGCGTGCACTACTTTGGAGTAAATCCCTGAAATCTAATTAGCCAGGCAAAAGCCCTACACTATCTTTAATAGGTTTCTGCACAGAAGTACCTGGTTTGCATCTCATTCAAAAGGACAGAGAGCCTTTTGTGTCAATAGGTAACTTTACATCTTTGCAGCCAAAGTTACATGTGGTGTTCCCCAAGGCTCTATCCCGGTGCCTCCTCTCTTTAACATTTATGTGATTATGTGACCCCTGGATCTGATTCTTAAAAAAACAATAACACAAGATATCATAACTGTTCAGATGACACCCAGCTCTAAATTTCAATGTCACCTGAGGACCATGGTCCCATACAAGCACTGGGTAGTTGCTTAAACACAATTTTGAGAATTTTCAACTATTTTAGACAGTGTTAAATTGTTGATTTTGGAATCAGAGAAGAGGGATTAAAGGTGAGTACACAGCTTCAGCTATTATAGTTAAAAAACGCTGACCAGGGCAGAAGTCTTGATGTAGTTATGGACTCTAAAGCAGAGACAATTACAAAGTAGGCTAACATGAAGATTATTTCTAATACTGAGGTTTTACACCTGCTCCAGGTCTCACTCAGAATAGATTTGAATTACTTCTGTTCGTTTATAAGGTACTGATTTGCTTTTAAGAGAGTCAACTGGGCAAATAGTGGATTAATGCTGTCAAATGCATACAATGTTGTTAGGTCAAAACAGATAATATTGCCAACATACCCTTAACAAAAACACTGTTTCCTGCAGCAGTATATGATTTATTTTAAAAGAATTACTGCCAGAGAACACTCAGTGAAACTCAGTGAAAGCTAACATTAGCTTGGTAAGCTGTTGCACTCACCTATGCTTTAATGTTGAAGAATTCCCATTCTGCATATTGATCCAAACACATCAAAAGTACATTGCATAGCCACCTCCTGCTGTAGTCTTGCTTGTAGCTTCCACCTCTTCCTGCTCTAAAGGATACGGATTGGGCTGTTCAGCTTTGGGCTGCTCACAATCCTTGTAGACTGGAGCTTGACAAAATGGATCTGCCTGATTACAGACACTGAATCAGGCTGATCCAGCTGCTGTGCAAGGTTACCTGGGACCATCATGTGACTGAAAGCTGTCAAAAGGCTTTAATTGTTTACTTGAAGCTGTTAAGATTCATTTGTCACGACTCTGTTGGGCTACTTTTTGCAGCTAAAAACATACTTGAATATTGGTAGCCAGGCAACTCCAGCTACACTGATTTCACACCTGACCTGTATCAGTTCATAAATGGGCAAGCAGCCCACTAATTAGCAAGCTGTTTTAGTGGTAAGAGTATTGTTTTGATCAGCCTGCCAGCACTGCCTGCATTAGCACTGCACTCTTGCTTTCAACCCTCCACCACCTCAGCATCCACCAGGGCATTCAAGTTAAAATCTCAATCACTCACTGAATGATGCACTAGTATAACCAGACATTAAATGACAGTGATAGTCTTTGTGTGCATTGTATTTTCAACTTATTTTATGTAATTTCTTTGACATTTTGAAAATAGTCCCCTGTTATTTAGTCTTTCATTGTGTATTACGTTGATTCTTTTGAGGACTCAAAAAATGAATTCAGTGCTTCCAAGCCCTGGCTCCATATCAGTCTCATCAGTACAAGGGGCACATACATTGTAGACATTAGTCAGCCCTCCAACACAGTCACCCAGTCACAACTTAATCACTGCCATCAGTGACACAACGGACACGCTGCTCTTCAAAAAGCCCCTCAAACTTCAAAAGGGGGCTCTGTCAAAGCAGCCATTCAGTCGCCCTCCTTCATTAGGATGCCACTGTGCTGCTATGAATGGACTGATTTGGGGCAAATGTGGTCTGAGGCAGCTTGGATTGTGATAATTCCAGTGTCAACACTCTGTACAGTGAACTTGACTTTTGTCATGAAGACGAACCTTGAAATCTTGACACTTCAGAGAGGATGTTGAGCACAATAGTCCAGCTGGCTCTGAACGTCTACCCTCCTCGTAAACTAATGCAGAAGTACGTTGTGGCTGTTCTGTTATATGCCTGCTCAAAGTGCATTGTAGTGATGTGATTAGAAGACGTTTTACAAGCAAGGCCCAATGGTGTTGGCCTTTGGGATCTTAAATCTTACCATTGACTAAAAGTGGACTTTTGTGTAGAAGTTTGTCTCAAGGCATCATCTCAAGCAAGGGATGATCATAGGGTAAATTATCTTTGACCTTGTGCCTCCAACAACATATCAGATTATCACTGACCCAGAGTGGATATTTAAGAAAAGATTGAAAAAACAACCTCCCAAAGATCAGTGACACTGATTTTTATATTCTGAAATCTAAAAAGTTCATTCTTAAGTCCGAGAATTTATTTTGAAGTATTTCAATCATCGTAAAACTGTGGAAATTTATGTAAAGTTTCATGTAGTCCCTTGAGGCTTTGAGAGGTAAACATACATGCACTGCAAAAACTCAGATCTAGGCAAGTGTGTTTGTCTATTTTCAAGTCAAAAATATCCTGAACACTTATTCTAATCCACATTCACATACTGTCATGAATGAAAGGCAAAAATAAGGCACTGAATATAAAGATTTTAAAGAAAATTATAATAAAATTTAAAAAACTAAATAAACAGTAAAGAAGAGAAAATATCTGCCAATGAAACAACAAAAGTTTGACTCAGCGAGGGTCTAAAATTAAGGTTTAATATCTACTCAAATTAAATTTGTCTTGTCTTATTGGTAGATTATTTTACTTATTATTAAAAACAACTCAGGCTTTATTTTTAGGTTTTGTACCTTTAAATAAGATATAAATCCAGACATGTAAGGAAATTGTGAATTAGAATAAGTTTAGTGAGTTTTTTTGGCTTGAAATTGGACAAATACTCTCACTTGGATCTGAGTCTTTCACTATGTTGTGTTCTTAAATTAATGCATTTGTAAGCAAAGGGATGGCGATGAGAACCAACGACCTTGACCTACGTACAACCTCAAAACTCAATTATAAACTTAAGTCATAATTGACATTCAAGCAAAGTTTGACATAAATCACTCAGTTGTTCATGAGATTTCATCTTTATAAGTAATGGATAATCATGAGGGAAAAGGTCTTTAACCTCTGACTTATGATTTTGTGGCAGTGTTGATCAAAATACTCGGATGATCTTATGATACCATATGTTCAAGAAAGAGAAGAGCATTGAAGCTCAAACAGTTCTCGAAGCATATTAAGATATGGCATACTCACACAAAAGGATGATCATGAGGCTAAGTGTTCTTTACCGAAGACTGAAATCAAATCAGTGTATCCTCGTGCCCCATTTGCATTTGAGCAACGTTTGAATAGAATCACTCAAATTTAGAGTGATTAGATATGGCGTTTGTAAGCATCGGTATGATCAAGAGGCCCATTGACCTTAACCTATGACCTCCAAATTAGAATAAGTTTATCCACTTAACATGGCATTTACAAGCAAGGGAAGAACAAGGGACAAAATGACCTTAACCTTTGATTTCAGAAATCAAACTACTCTATCCTTAAGTCACAGTAGACTGCAAGGGATGAACATGAGGCCCAAATATGTTGATTCATCATCTCTAAAATATGATCATTTCACAGGGTTCCCACGTGTCCTGGAAAACCTGGAAAATTATTGGCCAATTTTCCAGTCATGGAAAACATATGGAAAAAGAGAGAAAAAGATAAATGTCCTGGAAAAGCTTGAATTGTCCTGGAAAATTATTTATCCTCCCTCTGCTTCTCTCTGCCTTGTTAGTGAATGCTAACAAATTCAAAATTGTTCACACAGCCTTTTTGTCTATATTCAGCTGTTAAAATGGAGCTGCAGAGTTTCCCCGCCTCTAGCCAGCACAGCACCCCACATGACGCTTCCAGTCAACCAAATTTGCGAGTCCCCCAAGAGCAGTACCGCTACCCAGTGTTATCAAATGACTTTGTTGCTAGATTTAGCAGCTTGTCACACCCCAGTAAGGACTCATTTTCCCCCAAAGATAGCCCAAAACTAGCGACTTTGAGTTGCTGTATTGTATATAGAATGAGAGTGACAGACACGTCCTGGAAAAGTCCTTGAAAATAATTTCTAGAAAAGAGTGGGAACCCTGTTTCATCCTTGAAACATGAGTGACATTGTTGTAGATTTTAAGGTGGATTGCTCTATGCTGTCTACGGAGATAGGATTTTGCAAGCAAAGGTGGAACAAGACCGCATGACCTTGACCTTTGACCTTGTACCACCAAAACTGAATCAGTTAATCCTTAAATTGCAGTGTACTTTTGTGCAAAATTTGACGACTCTTACTCAAAGCGCTCTTGAGATATTGCCGTCACGAAATTGGCCCAGACAGACACCCAGTAAATGTAATGCCTCCTGCCCCGGCTGTCACCAGCTCAGAGACATAATAAAAAGCATGCAACAGTGGCCACATTATCAGGATCTGTTGAGGGAATAATAAGGATGAATCACCCCTCCCTTCTCCGTGACCCAAAAATCGCGGAGCATACTAAATCTGGCCCCCGTGTCAATGGCTGCCTGTTATTTGCATGCATTAAAGCGAAAATAGCGGCTGCTGTGTGGCACTCATTTTGTGTCAGTGTGGATAGTCACAGATTGTTCCGCCGACCTCCGTCAACTTCAGCTGAGAAACATTACGTGTGAAGGGTAGTCATTTCCAATGCATAGTTACTTCTTGAGTGCTATGTTTATATGCATGTGTGGCGGAGTGGCGAGCGTGTGTTTGCCTGTCTGTCTGGTCTGCGGGTGTGTTTATCTGTTTATGAACAGCGCCGGGGTGTTTGTGTGCACTGTCCCACTGCTTCGCCGGAAAATAAGAAGACACCTGCTCGCCGATTCAGAGCTGGCTGTCAAAAACAGGAAAGAAAAAGTGCGGTTGGAGAAAGGAAAAAAAGAAAAACCCGGCAGCCCTGAGATATATCTATTCTGGCGCCCCGCTTCCCTCAAGCTGCCGGTAGGAGACTTCAAAATGGCTCCACTCCCCGCCACAGAGCGGGCTCGGCCCTGTCAAAATGTCTTTGACTGGAAAATACAGACTGAAAAGTTTCCCCCTTTCCCTCTTTTCTTGCGTTGTTTTTCCCCCTCCTTCTCCCTCACCCCCTCCCCCGTCTGTCCATCCTTCATCGCACACAGAAAGGGCATCTCATCCTCGCCAGTGAAGCTCTCATTCAATGCTGCCTTTGCTCTGAGAAAAACACTCTCTTCCTCCCTCTCTCTCTGGATCCCTGCCAGAGCGCTCTGTCTCGGTGAGGTATCTGCCAGTCAGTCAGAAGTCCATTCTTCACTGAAACATGATGTCTATCTCCTGGGTCCTGTCGGTAGAACAGTGCAGGTCCTCGTACCTTTTGTCAGCGGCGATTATGATCCATGCAGCTCACAGACAAACCTTAACCAAATGAATAAGTAGAAGAATTAACACATTGGGCCCATTAAACAGTAGTATTAATTTTGTTGACTAATCATTTTCATCATAGTTTTCGTCAACAACCTTTTTTCCCCTGACGAAAACTAGACTATAACTAAAAAAAAAACAAGAGCACATGGACTAAAACTAAAACTAAATTCACTGACATTTGCGTCAACAGATAAAAACTAGACTAAAAGACAGAGACTTAATCCAATCAGACCTAATTTCATCACGTAGAAAGTAGGGACAAGTCAGGAATTTATTCAACCACAGCTACTTTGGTTGTGTGGAAAGGTTGGATGAGTGAAGGGGGACATCCAATCACAACTGCCTTAGCTTCATGGTGGTGGGATCCAAGTGTAAAACATGACTTCAGAAATTCAAGGAAACATAAAAAATGCCTTACACTTTACACTTCATATTTTAGTTGACTAAATTTACAGTAGATTTCGTCGACTGAAATGTTGTGAAATTTAGTCAACTAAAACTAGACTAAAATCAAAACAATTTAGATGACTAAATTATGACTAAAACTAAAAGATATTTTAGGCAAAATACTAAAACTAAATTAAAAAGTGCTGTCAAAATTAACACTGATTACAAGACCTGTTGCAGTTCAGGAATGTAGCTTCTGGTCAATATAGATAGGACAGTTTTTCACATTTTTGCTAATAACCCAAAAAATCCCCCACAGATTTTATGACATTTCACAAAATGTTTGTCATGTCACAAGGAAAGATTGATTGGTTTTGGTGGTGTTATGAATCCACATTGGGATCCAGTATTTTTTTATAGGATTTGTTAACATTTCAATATAGGGCCGTTTAACAATTTAGATGACTAAATTATGACTAAAACTGAAAGATATTTGAGGCAAAAAACTATAACTAACACTAAATTAAATTGTTGAAATTATTTTGGACTTGTTAGCAAGAGCATCAATCCTCTTGAAAGCCCTTCTCAAGATCTCCAACTCTAAATGAGATGCAAGTTGTTTATAATGGCACAGTAAGTCCGGTTATGGTGTTAAATGATATACTCCTTGCCTATTTTCTAACTACCATATTTTCCAGACTATACGTCGCTCCAGAGTATAAGTTGCATCAATCAAAAAATGTGTCATGAAGAGGAAAAATACATATATAAGTCGCACTGGACTAGAGGTGGTTGCCTTGCATGATGTGGTAACACCAAGAAGGCCCACCTGCCTCATTTATATTCATCTCCTTGGCGGCTACCAGGGCGTGAAGACTTAACTGCACCTTTAACAAGTCTCACCCAGCAGCACGTTGTTCCAGCACCCATCTGTGGACTTGTTTCTTCAGCTCTGGCCATTTTGCTTTCGGCCCGCGACTAGCTTTCTTAATTTTCTTCATTGAAGTAAGAGCAGCCTCTGCTTTTTGCCAGTCCCTCACGAGTTTCTCACTCACTCCAAACTTTATTTCTGCTCGATTAATGCTTCATATTTTACTACCTGCAGTTTGTTAGAATAGGATTTTAATTTTGGGGGCATTTTGTTTATGTCTAGCCTAGCCTAGAGCGCCCTCTCACGGCTGTAGACGGTAATGTTTACTCCTTGTTTCATGTCCATCAGTATGAATTAACATTTAAAAAAGTGTTAAATTGTGTATATTTTGATATATAAGTCGCACCTGACTATTAGTAGCTGGACCAGCCAAACTACGAAAAAAAGTGCGACTTATAGTCCGGAAAATACAGTAGGTAGTGTCAGACAGTTTGTAGCACCAAAGAATGTGACACATAAGGACCTTTGACCTTTGACGTTCCGTTAGTCAGTTTTTTCTTGAGTCTGAGCGCCCATTTACACGACAATGAAAACGGACAAAAACTGAGGGTTTTCGTTGCATTTGTGCCTTCCATTTACAAGAAAATGGTGCCCGAATCCGCAAACTTTTGAACCCCGTGTCCAGAGTGAATTTTTAAAGAAATTTTCTTTTTCATCTTCGTGTAAACAGGAACCGCTGTTGTCGGGGAAAACAGGGACGTGCAGCCTATGTGCAGTAATTTTCAATCAAATCAAAAACGAAGCTTCAAAAAAAGATTATACCAACACTAGTATATTTAACTCAAACATAAGTCAAAATTCATGATTTGATGAGCATGACACATGACTAAAGCCAATTTAAGCTTCTTTTTAATGCAATAAAAGATGAATGTTTACCAATTTGAGAGCACAAATATATAACCTTTACCACTGTTTCCAAATTGAGTTTTTACTTATACTATACATTATAGTTTAATGTCTCATAAAAGAGATTTAGAGATACAGTCACCTCAAAGTAAGTTCTTTAATGACTTGTATAAAACAAAGCATGGACCAGTAATCTAAGGTTAATTAGAAATATTTTATCATCTATCCTTACTCTTGCATTATGTACTTGTTACTAATGATGAATCAAATTTAGCCGTTCTTGTTGTGTTTTCTTTATATTTCCAGTTTGTTTGGTTTTTTGGGAAATGATTGGTGGGCCACATTGAGTGAGATGAAGGGCTGCATGTGGCCCCCGGGCAGCCAGTTGCCCACCCCTGCTGTAAACCACAACTAACACACAGCAGCACTATCATGTTGCTACACACGTGTCAACACAGTTTGGTCACTGATGAGTGTTTTGTTATTATAAATATCAGGCGACTAATGTTAAAGTAAATGTAATTGTATATGTAGAACCTTCATCTCTTTAAGAGCCAGTGATTATTCATTTCATGGTATGGACAGTGGAGAAATCTATCATCTTAAATTTGCTCCCTCAGGCACCAACATTAATGCTTAATCTAATTGTCCTCCTCTGACCATGTCACAAAACCTATTCAGCCTCCGCTGCTTTTTCCATTATTTCAGGTAGCTTCATCACCTGTGGCCAGAAGGAACTACCTAATGGCCATTTTTATTTGATAATTGGTTATCTTGACATTTTAAACCGGCTCCATAATTTGTTCATCTCTATTGTGAGTGGCTGGTTAATTAGAGCGGGTCTGCGCTTAGCCCGTCATTTCCCAAAAGGATTCGAGGTCACCGCTGAATTACACAGTTGGCATTCTTCGGACATGTTCATTAAAAATGGCACTTTTCGCCAAGAAACTTTGAGGAAGCCTGATAGCTCACATGATGAAGCGCTGGTAGATTAATACCTATAATCTGTGGAATTCAGGCTTTTTCTTTGTCCAAAATTCTGCAGAAAGTACAAACCCCTGTTCCAAAAGAGTTGGGGCGGTGTGTAAAATGTTAATAAAAACAGAATATAGTGAATTGCAATTCCTATAATCAGTTAAACAATGGCAGAAGACAAGAAGTTGAATGTTTAACCTGATGCATAATATCCTTCTTTGTAAACATATTCACATTCTGAATTTGACACCAGCAACACATTCTGAAACAGTTGGGACAGAGGCAAAAAAAGACCTGAAAAGTTGTGAACCCCCCCCCCCCCAAAAAAAAAAGAAAAAAAAAAACATTTCTCAGGTAAGTAAGCTATTTGATAACGTGATTTTGTATAACAGAAGCACTCCTGAAAGTTTCAGTCATTCACAGCTAACAACAGCTCAAGGTTTTCCACCTGTGAAAGACTGCGTGAGCAAACTTTCCAACAGTTTACAAGGAGTGCTCCTCAAAATGCAAAAGTAATGAATTTGGAAATTTCTTTAGCTGCATCCCATTATATCATGAAAGGACTTAGAGAATCTGGAGAAATTTCTGCATACGAAGGGCAAGAATCAAAGTAAGAATTGTATGCCTGTGACCTTTGATCCTTCAGCTAGCACATTAAGAAACCTGGAACATTCTGTGATGAATATTACAACATGGGCTTTGGAAAACTTCAATAAAACATAAGTTAACAAAGTACATTGATGCATCACCAAATGCAAGATCAGACTGTACCTTGCAAAGTAAAAAGCCAAATGTAACATCTTTTGGAAAACACCTGAGCTGGACTGGCCTCCAGTGGAAAAGTTTGCTGTGGTCTGATGAGTCTACTTTTTGGCATTGTTTAAGAAATAGGGCCTCCTTTTCTCAGGGCTTTAGAGGAAGAGATCCATCCAGACTGTCATTAACGAAAAGTTCAAAACCTTCTCATCTGTGATGTGTGCAGATGTAGTTGCATCCATGGCATGGGTAACTTGCATCTGTGGAGTTAACATTAATACTGAGAGGTAAATACAGGATTTGGGGTAGTCTGATGCCATTCCAGCTTATTACAACAAGCCAAGGCCATACCACATCCTGCTCAAGTTGCAGCAGCACTGCTTCACAATAAAGGGGGGTATCCCAAATGAAAATGTTTTTGTAAATGCTGATATCTTACTCGAGTCAGCATGTTTAGGCTGGTCTGACATTTTCCCCAATGTAATTTCGAAGTTTCAGACTTAATCAGCTCAAATACTGAAAATTGGCATGCATACAACCACTCTGTCCCAGTCCTGCTACGAACAAACTGTTTTAATGTTAATGTTAAACCCCCTTCATAAAGTAGACGTGGTTTCGACTTTCAAAAAATGTGCTCTAATGTTTACTGTGGCTTCAAAGACATGTCAAGACATGTTCCTTCCTCAGGAGCCACCTGTAGGCTAACCAAAAACCTGGCACAGGGAGTTTCTCCCATCTGGGAAAGGTGGCATATCCCCTGATGTTTACATTAAGATTTTTTTTTTCAAACAGTAAAAGGTGGAGCAAGCAACAAAGACAGAGGAAAGGGGCATTTTTCATGTTTTGGGTATCTCAACAGCCCATAGTCATATTTATGATTAAAAACAGTTCAACGTCCTGTTATAAACAAAATGGCACCTATAATGCACATATCATAACAAACTTGCACAAATATGGAGGCACCATTAATACTGATGGCAGTATAGCTCACTCCTAAGGGCTTGGGCTGGGGACTGGACGGTGGCCGGTTCAAGTCCAGATTGAAACATGGAAGCTGGTTGGGTAGCCTGGGAGGTCCAAGCTAACCTCCTGGGGCACTGCTATCAGGTCAAGCAGTTTGTAACACAGCTGAAAGAAGTTGAGCTTAAGGGCGTAGGGTTTGAACCCTTGCGCCCTTGAACTTCATAGCATGTAAACACTTATGAATGAGGTAGAGTTAACTTTGCTGGTGGAGCAGATGTGTCAAATGGCGAAGTGCCGACTTGGCATGTGCTCCCAAACCTGACTGAGAGGTACATACAGGTTTTGGGGAAACACATGCTTCCATCTGGGCAATGTCTTTTTGAGGGTCAGCCTGCTTCTTCTATCAAGGCTAAGCAGAGTCACATTTTAAACCAGACACAACAGTACAGCTTCACAGATAGAGCTTGGGTACTAGACCAGTCAGCATGTAGTCTAGACTTGTTGAAATGTACACTGAAAATGTACGGCACAGTGTTCAGCACAATATATGACAACTGGAACCCCACACTGTTGGAAGCTGGGATTCAACTTTCAACAAATCAACAACTAGTGTCTTCGTCTTCCTGATCCTCACAGTGTTGGTCGCAGAGAACGTATGACACAAGGTGGTTAACATGCCAATATCCCAACTGCTTTCGTAAGGTGTTGCAGAACAGGCATATATCTAAAAGGCATCAAGTAAGTCATTAAATATCTCGTCTCAACTCTTTTGGAATAAGGTTTTGCACACCTCCTCCTGTGAAATATTCTCTCTAGGACAGAAAGTGATGTGTGCCCTGACAGCGGAGTGAGAAAGGATCCATGTTCGGCGAGTTAACTCCCTAGGAAAAGAAGTAAATGTCCTTGTGAAAGTCTTCAGATGACTGATGCCTCAGACTAAGCCTTCAATCTCTCCACAATGCTCATCTCAGTAATAATTCATTCTGCATCCTCAGAAATGGAAAATATTGATTTTCAATGAATAACACCCTAAACCAGCGTGCGGCCCTGCCTCAGATTGTCGGAAAGGTAAAAAATAGTTGGCCCTCTCTCCCAAAAGAAGCCCGTCTCCAGCATCCGCTCCAGGCTTGATGAAACAGACGTCGACGTGCAGACTAGTTACTGTTATTACAGCTCATTAGGAGATAAGTCCTTGTTGCGTTCAAGAGCCTCAGAGTGACGGATAATCATTGCTGCATTGTTCATTTTTGTTGTTATTATTGTTGGTAGGGTTCAGTGAAGATGCAACTGTCACCAACATAGTGGCAGGATCTGGTTTAAAAATTAAAGTCTGTGAAGGTTGAATGTTTAGTTGGCTGTCAAATTCAGTGAATCTGTCGTCAACATGTACAGCTGTTTGTGTTTCAAGGCTGGATAGCAAGAAAGCATGTTTTTTATGTCGGAATGAAGCCCACCGTAATGTAGTTATATCATCTTAGATTCATAACTTTGTACATAGCCTGTTTTCGAAAGATACGGTATATAACAGTGGAGGCCATGAACTGTTGAGCAACTGAGGTTCAACAATCAGTGTCCTTAGCACCCAGATGCTCATTCAGTGCTTTTAAGAGGAAAGGTTATGTAACATAGCAGTAAACATGCTTCTGTTCCAGATTTTTTGGTAAATGTTGCAGACATCAAATTCAAGATGGGTGGATATTTGCAAAAACAATGAAGTTTATCAGTTTGAACATTAAATATTTTGTCAATAGAACAGAAATGGGAAAGGATTTGCAAATCATCCTATAAGGACATAACATCTCCGGCAAGGCATATTTGACATTCCGAGTCAGAGTTATGATCAAAAATGTTGAGAACAGCCCTACTGCGTAATGTTGGCACATCCTTGAAACAAGTCCTGGATCTGCATACAGATTTGGATCACCACCATATCTCACTGACTTACAAGCGAAAATGTGGAAAACTGCCCTATCTCACAATGCTAACAAATCCTTAAAAAAAATCCTGGATCTGCATTTGAATTCTGATCACCACCAAGATGTAAAAACTTGTCTTTGTGGCATTATCAACGTTGCCTTGAAATTTCATCAAAATCCATTGAACGATTTCTGAGTAATTAGGCATTTTGAACAGTGTCAAACGAGTTACTGTCAAAAATGTCGAAATCTGCCCTATCATGCATTTGAAAGAAATCCTTGTCAAAGTCTTTGATCCGCATCCTGATATTGAACAACACCAAAATCTTTTGACTTCTTTCTTTTGCCATGAACAATCCCTGATAATGTTGTGAAAATCAACTGAGAACTTACTGAACAAGAAACCACTTTGAGAGCGCAAACCTCTGCCAAGGTAGCTCACATATTGCTGCTACATCTATAAGCAATAGTTCCATGATAAAGTTACCATCATAATATGATTCACTGACCGTGAAAACTCAACCTAGCACTCAGAATCATGTTGATATCATTATTAATCAGCCAGTTATTGAGTAAAAATGATTGTTCACTAATGGCACTTATCTGGATCACCACCACAATCTAAGGATTTTTAAGTTGGGACATTACCAACATCTCCTGAAAATTTCAGCAAAATCCATCCAGTAGTGTTTGTGTAATCTTAACAAACATATGCCAGCAAAAATAAATAACCCCCTTGGCAGAGTCAATTACAGTGAAAATGTAGAAAACTGCCCTATCTCACACAGGTAACAAATCCTTAAAAAATCCAGTATCTAAGTATGGATCACCACCAACATTTAAAAACTTATTTTAATAGCATTATCAACATTGCCTTAAAAAATGCTGTTTTTATCTACGTTTTCTATTAACCCTTGACTTTGACCTATGATCTCCAATACCAAACTTAAACCAGTTAATCCGTAGGTTAAAGCAAAGATTTGGTTTATGTTTAAAGAAAATTCTTCCAAGACTTCTAAAGACATTGTGCTAAGACAGACAGGGGGGGCGACAAATGGACAACAACAAAAATGTAATAACCCCGTCCCCTGACTGTTGCTGGCATGGAGAAACTCTAGAAATGGTCATTAAAAATGTAGGCATTTGAACATTTTCCTGCATATTAATGGCCACCCCTGCTTAAGCCATTGGCCCACCCCACCCGAAAAGTCTGGACACGCTCCTGCGGAAATAGAAAACATGTGTCCTATAAAACCAATTGTTCCACAGAGTAACACTCACACCGGTATAATTCAGCTTTCTGGGCTGTAATCCATTATGTGGCTGAATAATGACAGTAATTTGTCAGGATAAATGTGATCATCAGAATTGATCAATAGATTATTTTAGATTAATGTCTCAGCTCAGGGCTCACCTATTTTCATATACTCCTACATGCCTGTAGAAAGGCAGCTGGGATTATCGATTGAGCTTCTCCCATATTAATCTCAAAGCCTCACACCTCACACCTGTTTGTCCACTGTACAGCATGAGGCATGGACTGTGCCAGATTTCAGGTCACCCTCTTTAAAAAAATAAAGCAGCAGGGATATTTTTAAGGATAAAAGGCTCGGGCTTTACTGATGTGATTAGAATTAAAAGTATAATGCTTTAAATCCCCTCCATGATCTCTTTTGTTTTAAAGCACGCAGGAATGACAAAGGGATTAAAGAACGTTGTTAATTTTGTATCTCTGACTGTACGGTATTTTAGCATTAATGCATGCAGAAATGTCTTCTGAAGAGAATATATTCAGCACATCATGATGAAACAAATCTGCACTCTTCTGCTTTTGGCAGATGGAATTTTAAAATCTGATCCTGTGTGCACTTATGGAAATTGGCACCCATATAAATCACAGAGAAAGCTGCGAAATGACTCAGTTCGCTGGATTTCAATCA
This sequence comes from Cetoscarus ocellatus, assembly GCA_037902135.1. Lineage (NCBI taxonomy): Eukaryota > Metazoa > Chordata > Actinopteri > Labriformes > Labridae > Cetoscarus > Cetoscarus ocellatus. The sequence goes on from JBAMNC010000833.1 coordinate 652,857, forward strand.
ATCTCTGTGCTTAGTTAAAACTGTCTTGTAAAAAGTTAATCATAGTTGCCAAAATGTGTTTTAATTTTGCCTTTTAAATGGATCTCTCTAGTGATACTTACCTTCCTGTTCATGTTAAAGGGTTAGTTCAGATTTTTGAAGTGGGGTTGCTAGAGGCCCATGGCGTTAGTTAATTTGAGTGCCAATAGAGAAACTTGCAAGCTTTTTCCATAGGGGGAGATATCACGGGGCGGATGGTAGCTAGTTTATACCAATACATGGGCCAACAAAAGCCTCAAAATTATCCCACTTACACAGATGCAGCCGCTTCAGTTTTCCCCTCACGGCCACATACCAGCTGACTTCCAACCAGTTACTAGCCAACTTCCAGCCACTGGGAGTCTAAACAAGGACCTTTGTTTTGCTTGTTTTTGTTCTGAATTTCTGTACATAGTGGCATTCTCCATGCAAAGAAAAGTTTTCATTTGTATATCCTATAAAATGTAAGTGGTAAAGATTAGATGTTTTTCACATAATTGCGGGGGGTCTCAAAACGACCATTAAGGTGGGCAGGTCGGAGCACCTTCCAGTCATGGACAAGCCAAGACTCTGCCAAGGACATCGGGGAAAGATTTAGGAAGGTTAAACCTACTCATAGAACTATGTTAGCTCGACAGTATGCTACAGTAAGATTCTTTACAGCGTTTAACTTTTCCTCGACAAAGCCCATGTGTTTAGAACTATTTTGTGATGCAACGGGCTACGTATCCTTCCGCCAGCAACCCCCTTTATTAGATCAGCTACAGGATGCAGTGGGGTCAGATAGCTGTCACTGAAGCAAAAAATTATATAATTAGCTAAATTTAACGTGTTGTTTTGAATATAGACAGTGGTTTGAAGGCTAACTGAAACTCAAGAGCTCTTATGAAAGTTCCAGGAGAAGCCGTGTTGCTAAGTCCCACTCTTGACAGCTGTAGATAGGACTTTTACCAGATCTGGACCGCATTTCTTTATCAAATGAAAAACAAATAACACTACAAACTTCTCTATAGAAAGGATATTTTTACTCCACTTCTGACATGTTTTGCCGAAAGTTTGGCACAAGTTCTGTCTTTTACACTGCAGCAGTAGTGCCTGCCTACTACACTGTCTGATTGGCCTGTAATGAATGTGATTGATGGAAAGATCATCCAATCACCTACTGGATTTGCTTTTGAAGGGTTCTGCCCATTCCTTAACACTTTCTATGGGCTGTGTCCCACATTGACAAGCCAAATATATTAAACCAGAAAGCACTCGAAGAGCAAAGCAATAAGCAATAGTTCCATGATAAAGTTAGCAGCGTGATATGATCCCTTGGCCCTGAAAACCCACACCTAGCACTCAGAATCATGTTGATATCATTATTAGTAAGACAGTTATTGAGAAAAACGATTGTTAACTAATGGCTTCTATCTGGATCACCACCTAAATCTAATGATTTTTAAGCTGGGCCATTACCTACCTCTCCTGAAAATTTCAGCAAAATCTGTCCAGTAGTTTTTGTGTAATCTTGCTAACAAACAAAACAAACAAACAAACAAAAGATGGCAAGAACAAAGACAGCTATAGCTCCAATTAATAAATGGCTTTATTATCATTGTTTGTTGTTTATGAGACAAGGCCTCTCTCAACTGTTTGCCATTAGAAATCCACTGAGCCTAATCTCCAGGCACAGCCCTTTCAAATGCCTCTCTGGTGTGTTTGTGTGTGTTTGTGTGCGTATATGATCTTTCCCTCTTCTTGGGGCAGGCACTGTCTCACTCTATACCCTCTCAAATCACTCAACTTGTCCCTGGTTACCACATTACCCTCCCAGCCCTCACACTGTCTCTTATCTGTCCCCTTTCCCTTGGCCTTTGATACGCCCCTCTAGCCTCCCCCGAGTTCCCCAGGAGTGCAATCTGCCGTCCGCTGGTATTGATCAGACACACAAGGTTTTGATTAGCACACTTGGCTGGATAACAGGGGGCTTCACTGCATGATTGTCCTCAACCATTCTGCCGACTTGCCCCTTCTGTTGGCAGGGGGAGTACTCCACTTCATTGGAGTCAGTGATTGGATGAACCCTAGACCCCCCCTCCTCTTCAACCTCTGCGGAAAAGAAAAAAGATCCAAGAGCGCGATGCTCTCTTCACTTGACAGAGTGTTTTAGTGTTGGTTTTGTCACATAAGGGCAAGCTAAGGGTGGGCAATGTGCGCCCGAGGGGTCTTCAAGCTTGGGGATGGATCTGAACCCTAACAGGGGAGGTATGCCTCGATGAAAGACTCGATAGTGGTCATGTTCGGGGTAAGATGAAGCCAAGGCCTCTGCGCTCAATAGAAGAACTTCAGCCGACTCGGGGAAGAAAAGCTTCCAAACAAAAGACCAAGGGGGGAGATGGGAGGTCGATACGGATGTTTAATCAAGAGGGACGTTGAAGCTTTTTCTCATTTGTGGGAGAAAGAAGCGAACAAGGGCAAGCTGTTGGCCGGTCAGGCATTCTGACACCGCAGCTTAAGAGTCAGCCACCCATTGGCCTATTCACTGGTCAGCCAATTAGGTCTTAGCTGTTAAGGTTTAATACCTACAGTTAAGGCTACTATTGTGTGCCTGGTAATGCTATTTCAGGCTTTCACTCACCGTGGAAGCTTTCATTAAATCCAGAAGAATGCCAGGGCTATTCAGCAGGGCTCGAGTTAAAAGCTTCGCATTTTCATATTTCCTTAACTTCCAGAACCTTCATCCTTCACATATATGTGTGCCATTATATTCCCGTGGACACAATCCCTTCCAGTGAGTGAATAGTAAAGACATGTAGCCCAGCTTATTTAGGCCATCTCGCTGTTAGCGTCTGAGGAGTGATTTGATCTGGTCTGGCCTGGCAGGAGGTAGAACTACACAGAAATTAGTGTATTCATTGCTGCAGATGGGGCCAAGAGCTCTTTTTAATTTGATTATCAGACAGTGTTATGCCAGTTATCTCTAAAAATGAACTAGTCCAGAGTTCAGTTCAAAGATTTCAGAATAAATTCATTTTTCACATTTAGGCACAACACTGCCCTTAGGTGAGAACAAACTAAAAATGGAGCAGTGGGATGATTTTCCACTGTACTAAAGAGCAAGAATCTCCAACAAGGCATTTCTCACATTTTAGCTCAGTTATGATCACAAATGTTGAAAACAGCCCTATTGTGGTTGATCACCACCAAAATCTTATGACTCTTTATTTTGCCATGAATGACATTCTTTTAAAATGTCATGAAAATCCATTGAGAATCACTGTGTTATGAGCAAAAATGTGGAAAGCTGCCCTATCTCACAAGGCTGACAAATCCTTAAAAAAAAATTACTGGATCTGCATCTGAATTCAGATCACCACCAAAGTGTAAAACCTTATTTTTGTGGCACTGTCAACATTGTCTTGAAATGTCATCAAAATCCATTAACCTCTCTTTGAGTTATTAAGCATTTTGATTATTATTAGACAAATTATTGTCAAAAATTTAGAATACCGCCCTATATTGCACTTTTAAGAAATCCTTGTCAAAGTCTTTGATCTGCATCCTGATATTGATCACCATGAAAATCTTATCAACTCTTTCTTTTTCCACGAACAACATTTTTTTTGAAAATGTCATGAAAATCCATTGAGAACTCACTGGATTACAGCAGAAATGTGGAAAACTGCCCTATCTCACAGTGGTAACAAATCCTTCAAAACATTCCTCAATTTACATACGGGTCTGGATAACCACAATAATTAAAAAAAAACAAAAAACATTTTTTTGTGGCATTATTGTCATTGCCTTGAAATTTTATCAAAATCCGTTGAACACTTTTTGGGTTTTAGGCATTTTCATTGTGGGGTGAGTTACTGTCAAAAATGTGTAAAACTGCCACAAATCTTGTACTGTTAACAAAAAAAAAAAAAAAACTTGAAAAAAAAATCTTGGATCCACATCCAAATTTGGTGTTTTTTAGATTTTGCAGGTTGCAGAGCAATGGTCAATGTCATGGGTCAAAGGTCAAGGTCCTGGAGTTTCATAATCACTCTTTGCTGGAGCATGCTAGTTTGTAAAAACTTATAGGTCAAAAATGCTTTGAGGAATTATATTTGTACTTTTTATAAAGATCAATCATGGATGGATGATCCAGATAGATTACGCAGGTCATATTGTGGGTCAAAGGTCAAGGTTATGTCATTCTTTGCTTGGTCAGGGATTTCCGTCAAACTTTGCATATTTATCCCCCTATGTCAAAGCTGCTTTTCTGGTTTTTGTTTAAATTTTGTACACAAGTCCACTCAAGGACAGACTGGTTAGAACTGAAGAAGTTAGCGATCATTAGCTAGTTTTTTCTTTTCTTGACGGATCCAGTTAGGGCCAATTTTCAGGATAAATTACTGATATATTATTGAGTTACTGCCTTTGTTTTCCCCTAAAATATATATATTTCTAAGCCTTAAATAGTGAGATCTATTTGGATTAACTATTTGGATTAATGGATTAACCATGAGGTCTTGCCTGATATGATTGTTTAAGGTGTTGCTTTGATCGCTATAGGAATAGAACAATAAAGAAAGATGCCCTTAAAACATATTTTGGCTTAAAATTTTATGCATTTGATGATGTTCAAGGGGCCAATTGGGAAGCCTTGAGGGGCCTAATGTGGCCTCCTGTTGATGATCACTGTCATTTCTTGCTTATGAACTTTACTTTTCCAAAACTAGTTGAGGGATATCTGCCAAAGTTCGCACAAATGTTCTCCCTGACTTGATGATGGTTACATTTAGGGGGTATAAGGTCAAAAGCCAAGCATCTACCTCTGTAACATCACTCTCTGGCTGCGTATACTTCCTGTAGGCATCAAACCGCTCTGCAGTATTTCTACTTAAAAATATTTCAACAAGTTAACAATAGCCAAGTTGTTACTGACAGTATGGTTTCATGCTTGATCCTGACTGTTTCATGGTTCTTTTTCAAGTCTCCTTGGCTGCCTTTATTCTTGTCAGGTGCTCTTGCAGGGTCAGAACAGTCTCAGCATTTGAAAACTTTTTGCTTCTTTGAGAAGTCAGTCACTCGGGATCTTCATGTGATTCATCGACTTTTTCCTCCCCAGAAAGTCAGGAGAGAGTTTGCGTGATTTCTCCAACGTTCCAGAGGCTTCCACAGACATTTCACGGTCATCCGACTGGATATATCCGCTCCTTGTTCCGGACTGAGTCACTCCAAACAGTGCCCCCATTGAGATTGAAACTTATCAAACAAAATGGCAGGAGGAGAGACGGGGCGCTGGCACATTCCTTCAGTCGTGTTCATTAGTTGCACCCTCACTGAGATGCATGCCGGCGGGGGGGGTGGGGGAGCTGGCTGGGCTTGGCCGAGCACTCGAGTACCGATCGCGCCTACAGATGCGGCGAAGCCTCTCCGAGCGGAGGGGGATCCAACTTGCTCAAACTTGGCCAAGAGTCTGGGGAGCTGTCGATGCAGGCCGGAGGACGAGAAAGGAGAAAATAGAAGGAAGGATGGAGGGAGAGAAGGAGGCTGGAAGATGAAGAGACAAACAGAGGGAGGGGAGCTGGGGCGGGAGGTGCTGGAGGAGTTGCTCCCCAGAGGGATCACTCTTGGTGTCTCACTCCACTGGTCCTTCTAATGTGTGACGCTCAGGAGATTGACAGACTGTGTAAAACTCAGCCCACAGGAGAGAACAACAACAACACAAGTCAGACATATGAGAACGGCAGCTCGGCTGGGCTGTGCCGTGAGGAGACGGCGGAGGGGGAATTTGTTGGATGGACAGCGGCGCCGGTTGATGTAACCTTTACGCATTCTGGGAGGGTTAGCTGAGCATGTGAGCCCCTGTTTTTTTTCACTGCTGTCCTGCTTCACACTCACACAGTTACGTGACCTTGGGTGTGCGGGATGCCCCCACATCATAAACATAGAAGAAGGCCTCTTACTTTCTCACAAGGTCGTTTCTGTTCTTTCGTAAGAGTTCCCATGTGGAAATGTCAAAGAGTGACACATGCTTGATTCTATAAGGGAAGGATGTTCTTCACATTGTGTCAAGTGCACCTTTTAATTATAAAAATGGGTCAATTCACACACTAGAAAAAAAGCTCAACCTACATGTTCAAATGGATCAAAATATAACATTTCAGCTAACACCATTTGTTAACGCTAATTTTGTTTTCCAAAGCTTTAAAGGGATATGCCAACATTTTTCTTTTTCTTTTCGTGTCATGCCTCTCTCCAGAGTCCATGAAAAGCAGATCGACACCATTCTTTTGACTGTGTGTGCAGTAACAAGGAGTAGGCGAGCAAAACTTTCCCACCGCTAATTAGCTTAGCTCAAACGCTGGGAGTTAAGGGGTAGTGTTAGCCTGCCTCTGCCTACAGTCATCAGATAAACTCTTCAGCAACTCTAAACAGTCCTGTGTGCTTGTTGAGACTCGTTTTATTTCCGTGTTATGTTACGCTATCTATTTCTAGACTAAGCTTAGCACTTAATGTAATTTTCGAAAGAAATACACCCGAAATGAAACCGCAGGGTACATGTGCAAACCACAGCAGACATGCTTGCAAAAAAAAAAAAAAAAAAAAATGAAAGCACGTCCGCTCTGCCCGTCTCACTGCACACACAGTCAAAACAATGGTGTCTATCTGCTTGTCATGGACTCGTGAGTGAGGCAAGACACGAAAACAAACAAAAAAAATGTTGTCTCTCTTTAATGTACTGGTATCTTTTGACCATTACAGATGTGTACTAGACTGGATACACAACTGAGAAAATGTAGAATTGCAACAAAGGTCCTCAGCTGGTTATGACAGTAATCCTGAGACACTGTCATGTTCACCCAGGGGGAGAAAACCGCCATATTTGATTTAAATTAGTTGACTGTACTACAGCCGGGTCCATATGGGTCTACCCAAATCATTTACTCTTTTGTTATAGTACCTCTAGTTTGGTCATGTGTGTTGCTAAAAATATTGCAATACAAAAAGTCTGATACATAATATTAATAAAAACGGTAAAAACTGCATGATGCAACAGCTCTCCTTGTATTTGCAGTATTAGAATGTCATTTTAGCCAGCAAAATTACATCCTAACCTGGTTTATGGGATCAGCAAAACAGACCAAAGAAGTCTAAAGGCCTGAGTCCACAGCAACCATTTTGTTTGCTGCTGGTGCTCTTATTCAGTTGAAAACCACTGTGGTCCGGCATTTTTAGCACTTAGCACACAGAGCAAGAAACAACTTCATATCACATGTATATTTGTCACTGGACTCCCACAGTATCAGCTAAAACGGAAGAAGTTCAACTTTTGGAACAGCGCCACACTCAAAATGGAGAAAGAGCAGGACTTCTGCTTTCTAAACTGCCTTGTCTCTGTGGTCCCGTAAAAGATCTGAAATACTTCGAAACAACACCCCCCACACACACACATAATTCATTTGATTACTTAATTTCACTGATTTTTGTGAACTCAGCAGTATTTTACCATAATATACACAGCTCCTTATTGTAAAAAAAACAAATCTATAGAGTAAATTATTGTAAATGGTGAAAGATTGTGGAAAAACATACTACTTCTGGTAAACTTAACAGTATTATACCATTAAAAACAAAAGTTGCCTACTGCAAACTGTCAATACAGTAAATTACTGAAAAGGGTAATGGATTAAGAAAAAACTCAATTTTCCCAGGGAAACCAGTAGCAGGCAAGATTTCTTTAAGTTTATGTTTCACGGTTTTGGGTGAAGAAAATGTTTGAGTAAATGTATTTTATTGGATAAGAAATGATGTATGTGATTTTTCTTTTTACAAAGTGATATATTGTTAATAAATGATGAGTAGAATATTTAAAGATATAGTAATCTAAACTAAAATACAACAAGTTCACAGTAATTTATAAAGCATTTAAAAAGTTGAAGAATAAAATGCGGTAATGATACTGTAGATGAAAATACAGTAAGGATGCTGTAAATTGAAAAATTGCAGTGATACCTTAAATAAAAATACATATGTAAAACTATTATAGAAAATACAGTAATAATGCTGTCAAGTTAAATAGAGTCATGCAAAGACATTTACAGTAACTTACTGGTGTCTTGTTGCCGTTAAGTTGCTGTAATATTTACAACAAACTTTTTAGAGTGTTGATTTAAGCGTTAATTTGTAGTGTTAGGAATGCACTCTCTCAGAGTATCTTTTTTAACTACTTAAGTGTTAACTCTCTATTAACACTGTAAAGTGTATACACTGCTGTATTTATTTCCCGTATCTTAATGGGGGAATTAGCTGAAATAAGGGTGCCATGTTTGTTTAGAGCACATATATGTTAGAAAGAAAACTAAATTGCAGTTTTCAGGCTATGGGCTTGTGGCATATATTGGTACTTCTCTAATAATGGGGAACTGGTGGGATGATTAACTCTACAAGTGTCACTTACAGGTTCAAAGTTTAGTGTAAAGGTCCAACAACGGCACCTACACGTGGACAAAATTGTTGGTACCCTTCTGTTAAAGAAAGGAAAACCCACAATGGTCACTGAAATAAGTTGAAACTGACAAAAGTAATAATAAATAGAAAATTAACTAATGAAAATCACACATTGCTTTTGAATTGTGGTTCAACATAATAATTTTATAAAACAAACTAATGAAACTGGCCTGGTGTGTATTTATTATCTGAACCATCATTTTTACACAGTTTTTTGATACTAACCTTTTTTCAACTGAGAGTAAATTTTCAGGGATTTGACTCCATCCAGAGTTTAATTGACTCTGCACTTGTTGAAATTTTGCAAAAACCAAAATTTGAACTCTTCTGAATTTGCCGTCTACTTTGGGAACATTCCCTGAGTCATTTAAGGAGCCTAATGTGGGCCTGTTTTGTATCATCCTGTTCTGAGTGATGAGCCCTGATTAAAATATTTATAACACATTTAATTCAGTTTGGTTGACTCTTTAAAGCATTATTTATTATCCATCATGACTGTTTTACTCACCTGGATTTTTATGACTCAGTAAAATGTTTGTTCATAACTGAAGGTCAGGCTCATATAAGTAGAAAACAACTCCCTCTTTTGTCTTATTAGCTCATCCACAAAAACTGAGCAGACAGGAAGAATGCAGGATAAGCCCGTTTTTATGGGCCTATACGTTTCTCTTATCTCCCCACTGGCAAGCCTCACATGATATAGCTCTGTATCTTACAATGTGACGTTCCGCCCTAAAATTGAAAAATGCCGTAGGCCCCCTCCACGAGCCAACATCCTCTCATCCTCTCCATTATGTCTTTGACACATGAACATATAATTGACTGCGAAAAGGAGAGCGTTTCATTCACATGTATCTCTCAGCTTGACCTTCAGAAATGATGGAGCGAAGGCGGCGGAATGATGACGAACGGCAGGCGAAGTCTGCGCTGTGACCCGCTGCTCCTCAGGCTGACTGGCACATTTAATATGGCAGCGGGCTAATCCCCGCCATCATCTTTGTCATCATCATCATCATCACGTGTATTCTCAGAGACATTAATCACAGTTGTGTAGGGAGCATTTATCATCCATACTGGGTTGTGTACTCATCATTAGCATACACAACATGTATTTTCACACGTGCAAATCAATATGCAAGCTGAATAACAATGTGTAAATTTATGCCACACCAGGATATTCACGCATTAGCTGTTTACTGTGGAGGGATTTTCTAAGCACTTTGTGAAGTAACAAAAATACCAGCATTGCACAGTTTATATTTATGACTTTTTTTTCTCTATATGCAGATATTTCCATCCACTATTTGCAGCTTTGAACTTTTTTTTTCTTTTCATGTCTTGCCTCACTCCCAATCCATGACAAGCAGATAGACACCATTCCTTCGACAAGAAAGAAGCAGGCAGAGCTCACTCACTGCTAATTAGCTTAGCTCAAACACTGGTATTCAATGGGAAGTGTTAGCCTGTTTCTGCCTACAGTCATCAGATAAACTCTTCAGCAACTCTAAACGGTTCTGTGTTCTTGCTGTGACTTGTTTTTTTCTTACCGTGTTATGTAACGTTATCTATTTTAAGACCAAGATAAGCCCTTAATGTAATTTTGAAAGAAATACATACGGAACTAAACCTCAGGGTGCATGCGCAAATCACAGCAGAAGTGTTTGTTCATCTACTTAAAAGTCTAAAAATAGGCAATGCAAGATAATGCGTAAGAAAAAAATTCAGAGTTGCTGAAGAGTTTCTGATGACTGTAGGCAGAGGCAGGCTAACGCTACCCATTGACTCCCAGTGTTTGAGCTAAGCCAATTAGCGGTGGGCAGCTTTGCCCGCCTCTTCCTTGTTACTGCACGCAAGGTCAAAAGAATCGATCTGCTCGTCATGGACTTGGGACTGAGGCAAGATATGAAAACAAAAAAACGTCGGCTTTTCCTTTAACACAATAGTTGACTTTAAAATGATAATGACCACTGTCAAACGTTAATGTATAAATACAGATGCTTCGTATTCCTCTATTTTATATTGAAAGTCTGGTATCTACTTGGTAAATAATCATTACAATGAATTTTGAGAGAACAGGCAGTCCCTGAACACGTTGTTCTTTGTTTGTGATAACTAATGGGAAATTAATGTTGAAAAGTTTGATGTAAAGTAAAAAAAAATCCATTAAGTTATTCATTTGGACCTTTTGTAGTGTTTTTGTCATTAATTTTCAATGAGATTTAACACACACACACACACACACATTTTTTTGAAAGAAACAAGTTAAGTACTTATAAAGAGGACCCCATAATTCAATGTCTACTTGTTAAGTCTACACAGCAAATTAAGAAGAGTTTGGAAAAAAGTGTTGGGGTCAAAAACAAGTGTAAAAATTTTGCTTTGGTAAATTAAATCCACAGTTTTCACGGTAGGATCTTTCACCCTGAACTTTTTATTCCGAACTCCAAACCTGTAATGACACTTGTAGAGTCAATCATCCCCAACTTTAGAAATATGTCAACATTGAGGATGCACATTATTGAATTTTTTGCCAAATGTAAATATTTTAAAACTATTTTTGGCCAATATTGATACTAATATAAACAATTATAAGTTTTTTTGTTTGTTTTTTTTACTTCACCTACTTTAAATGCAAAATGTTTTGTCACACTAACAGTAAAATCAAGCTCTTTTTTTTCTTTAACAGCAGGAATAAATCTACTATTTACATATCTGCTGATAGAAAAACACAATTTTTGGAGCTTTTAATTTCAAATTAAATAAATATGCAAAACTTTTACATACTTAATACTAACATAGTAAATTAAAATATTGGCTGAAATGTCTATATCTGCTGCTAACAAATATTTAGCTTTTGAAGCTCTACCATTACTGATATCATGCCAGTGATATTGTGCATCCTTAAAAAAGTCAGTCAAGCATTTATTGCAAATTTTGTAAAATTGCAAAAATCCTGCATTTAAAAAAATATGTTTTGGTCACAATATTAAGAATTAGGTTGACCAGTTAATTACGTTGTGAAAAACAAAAGATGATTTCCCTTGATTCTTCATGTTTTTTTTTTTAAGTTAAGTTTAAAAGCTCATTTTAGCTGTTGCTGTTACTTATTGGTTGTAATAATAACTTATTGGGGTCAAAAAGCTCAACCAATGAGAAAGGCTTTTGATCTTAATGAAGATCTTGATTTATGTCATTTCCTGTCGGATATTTCCACTGTTGCAGGGGATTATATATATCTATATGTACTGCATTATATTCTTTGTGTTTTGTATGTTGATATGCTTTATAAAACACGTCGTTTTCATCTCGTATCAACTATATTGCTATATTTTTTTGTCTTGAGACTTCCCTGTGTCGACTCTGATTGCTGAACACACACCTGCTGATGTCCCATCATTTCACAAGATGGCCGAAGCTGAAACACTCTCAAGTGTGTGTTTTTAATTATTTAAAGGCATTTAAAACATTTAAGCAAGGACAACAGCCTTGGTGTCTTTATGTTGTTTCACTAAGAGACTCTAAATGAATATTGGAGGTACTGACGGAGCTGGACTCGCACCTGAACTTCATTCTCGCGGCCTTTGGGGGACATTTCAACTCAAACCTGGACAGCTGTGGTCTCACTATCACGAAGAAAACCCCAAAAAAGGTATTTAAAACATATTAGGCCGCCGTGCCAACTTCTTTTGCTCTGGCCGCCGAGCCACGGTTCTGTTTATTGTTTAAGTGGTGATTCAGACATTAGGAGAAATTGACGGTGTTGTGACGTAAGATGTTACCGTGTTAGTTAGTGACGTTCAGTCGTAAGTGACTTACGCAGGGACGCAGGTTGACGTTTTTTCATTACGTTAAATACAATCACCACTGAACATGGTCGCTTATTAAATCATAACACCCCTCAGTCAGTGAATCTGGTTATCAGGCTTTCATTTTGCGCTGTTATTCTGCGTAATGGCCTTGTCCAAGGAATCATGACACATTTAAGAGAAGGGTGCTGTGCCTATATTGTTACCAAATAATGTGTGGTGGGCTCCACAATGCCATAATTGTTCACTGAGGTTTCTGACCCTTGCTTGGCTGTTTGGGCTATTATGTTGGTTTCAGTGCTGAAGATGATGTGATAAATGTTTTTGCTGCATTGCTAAGACAGGATGTTTCATCTTAATTCTTGTTTTTAAGCTGACAGTAAAATGAAACCCTTGCAATTTTATAGCAGATGCAGAAAGCTGGGTTTGATGTCACCCCTTAATTTCCATCCCTAAAACAGACATGACAATGCAGTCTAAGAAGATGCTATACTGCAGGGGTGGGAAACCAGCAGTTCGGGGCCCACATTCAGCCCTCCTGTTCTCCACTCGGCCTGCAAGCCAGTTCAAATATCAAAAGCACAAAGCGAAAAATCTGCCACTGAAATATTATACATAGCAATTTCTCCAAAGAAGTTTAACTAGAACTGTCTAGAAATTGTTTCTGTCAACCTCCATTTTATGATTTTTTAAATAGATTTATAACCAAGTAATCCATATTATAGCTTTGTAAGTCTTTGCATTTTATAATATTCCCAGTTTTTATTTTTTGCAAGAAAAAGAAATCCCAATACCACCTATTTACTATTATTTTCTGTCCCACATCTAGTAGATCTAAATAGTAAAAGAGCAGAAAATGTGATTTGATTTTGTGTTTCAAAGAGATTGTCCAGTTCCATGCTAATTTATAAAGCAACGAGGCATAACTTAAATCTTCCGTGTTGAGTTTGTAACGTGTCAAGAAAGTTTAATACTGATGCTTAAACATGACACATACAAGAAAACCAAATGACTGGCAAAAAGATTGATTTGATCTCGTGATTTAATGAATTCCTAAAAAATTACACACTGTGGGGCAGGTAAGGGGCAAAGTGATTCATTTTGTATTGCCAAAACAAACTATTAAAAAACCATTTGTAATGATAATTAATGTGTATCTAGTTGTCTAGTTTAGATGGAATTTTAAAAGTGTTATTTTTACTAATATCAGTACACATTAAGCTTTTTCTCAAAGGTGCTTTAATGGTCACATAGTCTACTCCTTTCTGACAGGTTAGCATTAGCCCCTCACAAAAGAATAAAATAAAAATAAATCTATCTATCTATCTATCTATCTATCTATCTATCTGTTTTGTATATTGTATATGCCAAGTAATCCCTCTGTTTCAGCCCTGCTCGAAACAGGCTGTTTTAGCGTAAGTAGGTGGGTGTGGCTTCAGCTTTCTCGTGCTGCGCTCCAAACTTACTGAGGCTACACAGGCATGCTTAAATGTGGCCTTACCTCTGGAGCTGCCTGTGAGCTGCCCACAAATCTGTTTTAGTTTTAATCCACTAACAGTGTTTGTTTTCCAGGGATGTGCTCTAATGTTTACTGTGGCTGCTCATGCAAATTAGATATGTTCCTTCCACTGAAGCCACCTGATGGCTTAAGAAACACCTGACACAGAGGGTGTCCCCCATCTGGTGGAGGTGGTATACCCCCTTGTGACATCATATGGCAACAGTTCCTGTGAAGTTAATAACAGTCCCAGATGTCACCAAAATACATTTGTGATATAAGAAACATCCCCTCAGATATTGGATTTTGGCATGCCTGTAAACCCCTTCATTTCAGCCCTGCTGAAAACACGCTGTTTTGGTGTAAATCTTGTAACAGTGTTTGCTTTCAATGGGTGTGCTCTGATGTTTACTGTGGCTGCACAGGCATTTTTGGGTATGTGAGCTGCCTCATGGCTGAAGAAACAACTGGAATAGAAAGTGTCCCCAGTCTGGTGAAGGTGGTCAACCCCCAGTGACACCGCATGGTGACATTCCCCTGGAAGTTAACAATGGCCCCAGATGTCTCCAAAACAAATTTTGAAGAGTTTTTCCCCAAAATGTTGGCATGCCTATAAACCCCTCTGTTTCAACCCTGCTCAAAACATGCCATTTTGAAATATATTCCCAGGATTGTGCTCTGATGTTTACCATGGCTGCAGAGACATGCCTAGATATACTTACTCCTCCTGTAGGCTGAACAAACTCTTTGCTCAGGGAGTGTCCTCCATCTGTGGGAGGTGGTATATTCCCTTATGACAACAGTAGGGGAATATTTTTAAAACGAACACACATTTTCTTAAAAATGAAGCAAGCAACAGAAGGACTAGATCTATTTAATGCTGTGGGGATTTAAGGAAAGGCCTGGGCTATATATTTTTTGCTTAAACTCAGAATATATTTGAATCTTAGTTGAACTTGTACCAGTGGGGAAAAGAGAAACTTTAAAGCTAGTTTTTTTTTACTTTTCTTTCAGAACAATTTGTCTTGACTGTTGTTGTGGCTTTTTAACACTTTTGGAGCTTTAAATAATCCTCTACTTGTGTTTAAAGTACAACCTAACACACCTGAAACCTTCTTGTTATAAGTGAGAAAACATACTTCTCCTGGGCATGTAGGTGTCACATGAAGCTGCATGAATACATTATGCTGTAAAACCATATCTGCATAATTGTGAAACGACACCAGCCTCACAATGAGCCCAGCATATGTACATACAGGCTGCGGTACCGTCGCTGTCACATTTGTCCACATCTAACATGCATTCTGTTGTGCTGAAAGCGACAGTCATCCCACATGTGACACCCTACGCCTCCGTTTGTGTGTTCATGTGTGTGTGACACATCCTCCATCAGGGATCGCCAGCTTGTCCCGACATGACAACGCCGCCTTGAAGTAAGTGAGAACGTGGGTTTGTGTGCTCGGCGACGGCATGGTGACCACTCCTGACACCCACGCGCGGGGAAAGTGACACACGATGACTTTTTTCGGTGTGGTATGACAAACACCGACTGGAGTAGAGGGGGCTGTCGTCGAGTCAAACAAGGAGTGTGTTGTTTCATCACTTTAGAGAGAGAGTGAGTGCAACATGATGGCTGAAATGGAGTGTGAATTAGCTTGTTTGTTGATACATGATAGCAGTGCATCATCGCTATAAATGCACGCTCGTCGGAGGAGTTAAGCCTGCCTGAGCACTAAAGAGCAGGCCAATTACAAGGCCTGGATTAAACAGCAAATCCCAACTATAATGAGAGCCAATCACAATAGCCGCGGGGTATCCTAGCTACCAGAACTCGGATAGTGTTGTTATTGTGATGAGAGTAGAGATGGAAATATCTGCATAAATAGCGCAAAAAGAGGGGATGTGTGTATGTACTGGAGACAAATACGAGGCCAGAGAGGGGCGTGAATGGAAATAAGCAAAGATACAAGAACAATAGAGTGAAGTGGGTGAACAGGAGGGAGATATGACTGAAGATAGATGGAAAAACAGCAAAAAGGCAGAGATAGCGGTGAAAACATCGAGAGCTCTAGCAGGAATTAGGCAGCTTAAGGGGCATTATGTCAGTGTACATAGGATTTAGAGCATAAGTCTGGATTATGGCCTTTCCCTTTGATAGAAAATGCCACCTTATAGGCTCGCGGAGCTGTGTTTTGTTCTCTGAGTGCAGATATCAAAGAGCGCACCCTGCTGCTTTCTGGAATGCACAGTCAGAAGGTGGGCACTCAATCCCCCCCCCCCCCATTTTCTTTTTCCACCGAGGAATCCAGACTGGATTTGAAACGCCAACCCTCCTCGCTTTCTCAGCACGTCGAAGCCAAATGGGCCACAAATGACACACAAATAAAGGAGTGAAAGAGGGGCAGGCACGCAGACAAATAAGAGAGATTTGCATGCACGTGTCAGACAGAGGTGGCTTACTTTAAAATGCATTCCATCGCTCTGTTTAATTTCACTCCTTTTTAGATTACTTTGGCAAATTTGAGGTGTGAAGCGGAGGTGCAGATAAGGAGAAGTGAGCAATTACAAAGTTGAGGCAATGTATTTCAGGCCTGCATTCAAATTTTCTTTTCATAACAGAAACTCTTTCTCTTAAATGGCTTCTGATTCTTTTTCTTTTAGCTCACAAAGTATTCCTAGAAGCAAAACAACCCTGAAACTAGAGCTGGGGATTGTATCTAGATTTGATGATGTAGAAGTATTTTTGATGTTGAAAATTAGAGTGCGACAGTATTGTGAACATCCTTTAAGTGTATTTTATGGGAAAATTTCATGTGACTTAATCTAATGATGAAATAATGAATGAATTGATCCAAAAAGTAAAAGAAATTTAACAACAGTCAAACAGAATCATTAATCACAGAGATGTGTCCCTCAAACACAAGATAATCAGTCTACTTTAAATATTGACTGTAAATAAGGATTTGTCTTTTAAAGTGATGAGTCCAATAACACCGAAGTGAGTTCGCATTTAGCACTTCCTTATTCCCAGCCCCATGAGATTTTTAATGCTTAATGGTAAAAAATAAATAAAGTGAATCTTATGTTGCCTACTTTTGAATCTTAAACTGCCATTGTGTGTTTAAAGCAATGGTCGCTAGCTAATTGTTAACAAGGACTACAAAAATGGCCGAGACCTCATGGTTAATTGTTTTTAATTATCAGTTTTCATACACTATTGAGGGCCAACTTGATCAGGTCACTCATGATGAAGAAACTCTCAAACAAGAGGTCACAATAAGATGTTTTTTTATCAGAAATATTGTTGTTGCTTCTTAGTCGAATCACCATGTTGTAGTTCTATAGTACTTTACTAATAGCTTTTCACTCACCCAATTAATTTAGCTTCAACATTGTGAAAAGTAGGTTTGTTTAAGATATCACAAAGAACAGACCATTTAAGTTTTTCTGTTTGCTATGGAGGTTTTTATCAGCAATGACCCAAACACAGAAAACACTCCCACAGGCTTTCTGAGGGCTTGGGGTCGAGGAAACCAGTGCAATACTAACTTTCACATTTGCCAACAAAAGTATCATCCCTGCACCACCGTATTGTCTATTGAAATGAATTGACATTTAAAAAGTGCTAATAAACCCCTAGTGATATTACTGGTTGATATGTGAACTGCCTGAGATGGGGGACACTCCGTAAGCCAGGCTTGTTTGCGTGTGGCAGCTCTACAAATGTCAACATTTGGCTGTGTAGCTATAGTAAACATTCGAGCACAGCCCTGGAAAGCCATCCACTGCTTGAGATGGCTTAACCAGCGCTCATGAAGATGTACATCATAATGGTCTGTTTCAGCAGGGCTGAAACAGAGAGGTTTATGTGATACCAAAAATCAAAAGCTGAGTTTTTTTTTTTCTTTTGGCAATAAGCTTCAAAATTATTCTTAAGGACATTTAGGAAAAACATGAACTTGTCAAAAAGCAGTAAATTATAAGACATTTAGGATACCTGTTAGAAATATTTTGGTGTGTGTTGGTAGTAGCATAAGTTCATTTTTTACAACGAATGTTACCTTGCTCGCTTTAAGCCGTCAAATCATTTCTCAATAGGGATGTGAATTGATAAGAATAAATAGATCCCACTGCTATCATCAAATCTGCTTGTTGATCCTATTCTTTAACAATTCCCTTGTTGATTCCTTTGCATTTGTTTTGTGGAAAAAAGTTGGACTGTAGAGCCTGAAAATTAACCAAAAATTAATTGACATTTCAATTTAAACCTTCCACATTTGTGAAAACAGAGTAATCAAGATTAAAAGGCAACAGTGCCACATAGCATGCTCAAGTTTTTTCTTTTTCCATTATTATTACTAGCATTTTTTTTAAGATATTGTATTTTCGTGTATATTTCTATGTATTGCCAAATCTTCAAATGTTCAAAATGATCATGTCAGAAGCATAAATGTTAAATGAAAGCATCTGTTGTGTGTTTTCAAATCAGTGAGTAATTGTCAATCACATACCTGATCACAATATCAACTGAAATTATAGTGATTATGATTTTTCCATTATTGAACAGCCCTTCTATAAACCCCTTTTTTTCAGCCCCGCACAGAACAGGCTGTTTTACAGTAAACACTCTTGTATTGGGTCTGACCACACCCGTTATCAAGAAGTGGATGTTATTGTGCCCCTTAATTGCTGTTAGGGGTGTCCCAATCCGATATTGATATCGGATATCGGTCCGATATCAGCAAAAAAACAAATATCGGATAATATCGTCCTGCATCTAAAATCTCCGATATACAAGCAGTCCATTCTAATTTAGTTTTTATTGATTTAATTCAGTTGTAGAATATGCTTATGTTTAAGTTAAACACAGTGGTTATTTTGCAATTTAAAAATATATGTTTTTGTTTTTATTGGATTTATTGAGGTTACTTTTCAGGGTCTTCTAATTTATTTTTTATTTATTTTATTTAATTGTAAGATATTCTTATGTTTAAGGTTAGAATTTATTTAACCTATTGGTTAATAACAAATGGGTCAGTTTTTCTCATACCTACTATTGCTGACTACTGTTCTCTGTTTGAGTACTCCCACTTGATCAAGCCTTTTCTTACAGTCCATACTACAAAATAAGTAATAAAAGTATGTATGATTCCCGCTGATATCGTATCGGAGGCGAAAAAGTTGTATCGGGACCCCCCTAGTTGCTGTGCTCTAATGTTTATTGTGGCTGCACAGGTATGCTTGGACATGTGGCTCAGGGAGTGTCTACCATCTGAGGGAGGTGTTATATCCCCTTAATGACATAATTTGAGGAAATCTTGACAACAGACTCATTAGTGGTGATATGGATTAATCATAGCATAGCAGACTGTGTAATTTTGGCAAATATTGCACCATTTTCCAGAGAATGAACAGCATATTGCTGTGAATCTGCTGGTTAACACCTCTGACAGATTCATTAGCCACGTTTGGAAAAGCAGGTAAAACTGGCCGCAAGTCTCTCAATTCCTGCAAGCCTCACCATCTGTTTCTAACACTTTAGCCGTTTTTGGATATGTATCTGACTGCCAGTTATCTTAAATATATCAAGGGATGATGATTGGACCATATTTCCCAGCCCTACTTTGAATAAATCACTCTTTTAGAGCTGTCCACATACAGTACTGGGAAATGGAACATCTGTCATACGCAAACATACCTACACAAATAAATCCACATGCAGTGTTTGATCTAAATCAGATTCCTTCTCATCCATACACACCTACACACATGCTAGAACTGCCACTATCCACTCCCCCCCTCCCGCACGTTTATTGTCGAGCGGCATGAAGGATAGCGTGTGATTGGTCTAAAATCCTACACAGTCCTCCTACACAGTAATGTGCTGTTTTGCACCATGGAGCTCTCTCTCTCTTTCAGGTGCCTCGGTAAATAGGGCCATTGTGAGGAGTGCATTACCCAAAGGTTTTACTCTCTCCCTCGTGGTTTGTGGCGAAGTTGCACATTGGCCTCGCTTTGCCGAGTCGCAGAGCAGAAAGCATTACGGGGGTTAGGCCGAGGAAAAGGCTTTATATGTGTTAAAAGTGGGTGTTTGAGAACATTCCTGCAGAGAAAATCGTGTTTTATTCTTTGCCTTTAAGAGTGTAAAATGGCTTAACAACTTTCTACAAAATGATTAATAGCACCAACCTGAAATAATTAATGTGGCCAAAAACTAATTAGAGGACCAAACGAGAGTTTTTGCTTGTTTTCATCCATTAACTGCTAATTATTCATGCTACATTTTGCCAGCACTTTTCCAAGCACACAAGGTTTTTTAGACTGATTTCATACCCGGCAGGCAGCTATCGGTTCCCATTTATTTTGGCTCAGCGTGAAAATCACCTTGCACAGATATTTGAGATGATGAAGTGATGTTACAATTACATTTCATATTGTAGACCCTGAAGAGGAATTATCTGACAACTTTATCCAATGTTGCATTAAACTTATAATTTGACATGATTCATATGAGGAAAGATAATGAGTATCTGTTAACTTATTGTTAAAATAAGTTTGGCAAAAAGCTTAAAATACAGATGAACACATGAAGGGTGAAATAAAAAGGTGCCATTTGGGTCTCTTTGGCATTGCTAACTCTATTTAGGCAGCGTGATGGGTGTTGTCTAAAGTGTATCGTTCATACCAAGTTTGGGGGAGTTGGGTTTTAGTTTTCTGACTACGCAACTTCTTGGCACAAAATCAGATGTACGCTGTTAAAAATATCACGGTAGGTTCACACTGAATTACTGGCTAGTACTTGATTTCACGGTATAGAATCATTGTTCGCAGTAATGTAGACGAAAATTAGAATAAGATGTGTTTTTAAAGCAACCCTGACACCAATGGTGCGTTCCATTTACATCGGAACTGAGAAGAGGATAGTGGGAATTACGTCACATCCCAGCTAGACGTGTTCCAGATAGGAGCTGGTAAATTTGGGCTAGCTGAAAACGTCTGACTTCGAAGTGATAAATTCTGACCAAAGGGGGCATTCACAGTGACTAAATACAAATTAATTTGCACCAAGGACTATCTCAGTTCTGAGATCAACTGGAACACACCATTACGACTGGGGCAGCCATCTTCGATTAGCAACTCGAGGGTGGTGAGGATTCTCCAACTTTCTGACGAGGAATTCCAACTTCAGGGGGTGTTCCAGTTGAAATTTCTCACTCCCACTCAGAACAAGTTCCTAGTTCAACTGAAATGCACAATAATTTTGGGTGTGATGGTTTTTACTATTTTGTCTACACAGCTTCTTTTTTTTTTTTTTTGAAGATTATTTTTTGGCCATTTTGTGCCTTTATTGATAGCAGAGAGAGTGACAGTGGATAGGCTTGCGAGGGGGGGGGGGTGAGAGAGAGTAGGGGAAGACACTCTGCAAGATGACCACAGGCTGGACTCGAACCCGGCCAGCAGAAGCATGTATGTGGGTCTACACAACTTCTTGGCACAAAATCAGATGTACACTGTTAAAAATATCACTGTAGGTTCACACTGGATTACTGGCCAATACTTGTAGGGATTTCACAGTCTGGTATCATTGCTCACAGTAACATAGATGAAAATTAGTATAATATTTGTTTTTAAAGCAACCCTGACACAGAAACACTGTAAAATTACAATGTTGTAACATCACAATAAATTGTTGTGTAAGTATTTTATAGTATAATATTGTGATTTTACAACACTTCACGATAATTTTACAGTGACTCAGAAACAAAAGGGCTCTCAGCCGTACAACATGGCAACATTAGACTGGCTAGCTTCACTGGTCTTGGTAGTTCAGGAGTCAGACTACACGATTGCACAATATGGCGCCGACCTGACAGCCATAGGGTTTCGGGACAACAGGTCTGTTTGGCATGCCACACAACTCTTCAACAGAAACGTGGAAAGTTTGTGATGGAGCCTGTCCACCGTGACAGATATAAATTGTAAGCTCGAGGTCATTATTGTATAAATTTGTTGTATCAAGTTTGTGCTCTGCTGAGTAAGAATTTAGGCTACGTGATCTCGAAAAGGAAGTGCCATGGGGCTTCTCAGTGGCTGGAAGTTGGCTGGTTGCTGGCTGGAAGGGGACGATTGAAGTGACTGGATCTGTAACAGAACTTAGTTCACAATTTTCCATTTTGCACCAACTAGCCTTGGCATGAGTGAAAGTTTGTCCAGCTGTAGGTAAGCCCAGCAATAGTTTTCAGAATGGGCTCTTGGATGGTGGGTCAGCCGACCAATCATCCAGCCAGAAAAGGTAAATAGTCGCACATCTAATCTACCTTGTCGTGAAAATCCTAATTCTCTCGTATTTCACCTGCTTTTTCAAAGCACACAAATTTACAGCGAAATTGTAGCCAGATTTCACCTTGTTGTCCCCCTTTTATATCTCATCTCAGCCTGCCTCTACTGTATTTATATCTCAGCTCTTTTGCCACTTAGAAAAGAGTGGGAGCCAGGAAGTCGAAACTGTCTGAACTCCCCAAACGAAATGAAAGTTATAAGGGCGATGCAACCCTGAACAAGTCGCCCCATCATGGCATGACTTACATTTACACAACCCCTGCAGGCACAAGAGCTCTGATGTCTCCCGCTCTGTGTTTTTGTCTCTGCCTCACTCTGTCTTTCTCAGTGCCGCAACTTGATGTCAAATAGAGTCAGTGCCCACACCACAGGCCTGAGGGAACAGAGAGACAAGTCTGCCTTTCTGCAGTCTTTTCTCTTCATCTTTCCCATGACTTTTTCATGCACTTTTTGAATAGAACTGTAAGAAAATCCACTGTTTTAGATGGTTATTTTGGAGATACAAATCATTCCTTAGCATTAGGAACCCACGTAAAGGAACATGTATTAAACAAAAGGAGAGTAAAAGAGAATAAAGACTTTTAATGAAGCAGTTTTTCCATCAGTGAATATTTTTGATACTCCACAACAGGGATGCATGCGATCAGCTTCGTTTTTATAGTGCTGCCCTTCTACCTAGATGTAAACAAGGGTATTAAATGGGCACATAGCATTACCATCTTGTAGAAACAGCATAGTTTGACAGTATTTTGATTTAGAAAATGGGAGCGAATTTGTTATGCAGGGTTTACTCCCGCAACAGTTAAGGTGTGTATTTCAACATATACAAAATATATAAGATGGACAGACTGCTTACAGTAGTTGGAAGAGGAAAATAACACAAATCGTACTTTAATCCCTGTGTTTTCATTTGTCCTGTTGATTGTTTAATTGTAGTTTATCCCATCCTTGCTTAAGTAAGAGCCAAGATTGCAAAATTAAGTGTTATGCGACAGCAGCTAAAATGAGAATACAAACCTTGCCTTGTTCGAACTAGCGGTGAATTTAGAGTAATTTGTTCACTGGTGTTGCTGTAAAGAATGTCTGCATTAAACAATGCTCCACAGAGCAGTGGTTCTCAACTAGTTTGGCTTCAGGACCGGTGTTAATTTTGTTGACTAATTATTTTCATCATAGTTTTTGTCAACAACCTTTTTTTCCCTGGCGGAAACTAGACAGTAAGTAATAAAAACAAGTGCACATGGACAAAAACTAAAACTAAATGAACTGACATTTTCATCAACAAAAGTAAACTAGATGTTTGACAGAGACTTAATCCAATCAGACCTAATTTCATCATGTAGAAAGTAGGGACAAGTTAGGAATATATCCAATCACAGCTACTTTGGTTGTGTGGAAAGGTTGGATGAGTTAAGAGGGACATCCAATCACAACTGCTTGGGAGCGATCCAATCAGAGCTACTCTCTTTATGAATTGATATATTCATGTAGGGCAGGTTCACTGTTTGTTGTCAATTCTGGTATTGTAACTGAGATGCTCTGCCAGGTAGCCTAAATAAAGGTGACTGCATTTCACATATAAGTTCAATTTGTTTCTGTTCATTTATACATTCAAACTTTACTAGAATTCAATAAAGGGTTATTAGAGGTTTCATTTTATCCAAGTAAAACATGACTTCAGAAATTCAAGGAAACATAAAAAATGCCTTACACTTTACGCTTCATATTTTAGTCGACTAAATTTACAGTAGATTTCGTCGACTAAAATGTTGTGAAATTTCTTCAACGAAAACCAGACTAAGATTAAAACAATGTAGATAACTCAATTATGACTAATACTAGAAGATATTTTAGGCAAAAGACTAAAACTAAATTAAAAAGTACTGTCAAAATCAACACTGTTCAGGACCCACCATCATCCCTTAATGCCGAACTGCGACCCAAATCAAGAAAATTTTCAACTTCTCAAATGTATTTATTAAAAAGATTATGCATTTCACACTTGAGATTGCACAGAATATTACCGTATGCCAACACACAAAAAAAAGTTTAATGATAAACCAAAATGATGAGCATGTGTTGATGCTAGAGATGGAAATATTCCCTTTCACATAAAATTAGGTGCATTTTTATTGAAACCAAAGAGTGCATCTTGGGGACGGTTTTAAGACTAATAAATCTAACTGTAGCTGTGGTAACCCAAAAAATAAAAGCAGAGGATTTTTCCCCAACAATTTTTTTTCTCGCCAAGGCAAAGGTTTGCGACCTACTGAAAAAGGGTTCGCGACCCACTTTTGGGTCACAATCAATGTGGCATCCCTGTTTCCACTGATTCACACTATTTGAACTTCCATTTGGTCGGATATTAAATGATTCTCATTGGTACATCATCAGTCTACAGAATCATTCAATTATTCAACCATGCACAGTTACTTCTGTTCTTCAAATGTCACATGGAAATCATAGTGTATTAGCAGCACTATTTTTGTATATGATGAACAAGGGATTGTTAATCAATATGAATGGCTTTTACCATCTGTCCTTGGCTTCCTCTTTTTTCCTTTTTTTGATGAATCTGACAATGAAAGAACGAAGTGTGGAGGGATTTGTTGAGAGACAATAAAGAATGAGAGTGGGAGTGAAAAGGAGGAAAAAATAGACGAGGGGACAATTAGAAACAGCGAGTGTTAGAAGCAGTCAAAGACACAGATTGAGAGCAGCAAAAGAGAGACTGTACGAGTCTCTTGTGATTTATACGGTTATTATCTCTTCCACTTGTGGGTGTGAATGGAAGCTGTCGTGCATGCTCCCTGGCAGGTCTCCTCGCCTTGTGTTCGGGGAGTGAGGGCCAGTCCCTGGGGCCCGAAAGTTTGGCATTAGTATTCCGCTTGGTAATGGGCCCCCATTTGCCGCTTGTCACCGTAAGATAGGTGGCTTCGCCCTCGCCAGCGTCCCTCCAGCTGAGCGAGGCCCGTGTCCCCGCCGTGCTCAATGACCCCGCTCATTCCGACTGTCGATTTTCCCCTCCATCTTCCTCGGCCTTCCTCTTATTTCATCTTCTCCTCAAGCAAGAAAAACAACATACCGCCACCACATCCCATATGAAAAGGTTGATTTGGTTATTCTTCACCATCAAATAGGCATTTTGTTTCCAAATGAACAAAGGCAGAAGGTTGCTGTGAAGTCAGCGAACCCCGGTCATCGCTGATCTAATCCCACATGGTCCAATGAGAGTAGTTATTTTCCAGTTTCTTGCGGTCATATTAGGGTTCATGATAGAACAGATGCCGGTGTCTACGCAGGCTAATGAGGTAGCAGAGTAAGGGTTCAGAGATCACCCCTACTCTCCACCGTGGAGACCGGAGTTTGTTTGGAGTCAAGCCCTCAGCTCCGTATTGCCCCGAGCAGAGGAGACAGGAGATCACTGAGGTCCTGACCATTCTACAGCAGAGAATATTAATTGGAAATTGGTGGCAAACCGCTTTTTTGTGGAGCTGTGAAGGATTTTAGAGGTAGAAAGAGGTAGGGAGTGAGATGAAAAATGTTCATCCAGAGTCAAATACATGAAGCCTTCAAGTCATGCACATAAAAAATGCAGAATATTGATGATTTGTGCAAGCTTTTTGCAAGTAAGGGTCAGGGGTTCATATCCCTCAAGGCATACGCTGTACTAAATGGGAATTACCAATCTGCTCAAAGCTCCAAGCAGACAGATACAGCAAATGAATGTGCAAACTCTGGTTTGTTGGCAGAAGGAAAGGTAATTTCTTCATACTGTCTCCCTAGTTGTGGTTAAGATGTGTAATTTAAGTCAGCTGATGTGGTAAAAAGAGTCAGTCTGCTTCTGATGGTGGTGGCAGTGGTGGATGAATGGGTCGAACTGTCATTAAGTTTTCATCCTGACGATCAGCCATATTAAGTCAAATACTTCGGTGTGACATCCTCAGGTTTTTCCATACTTGCATGGATATTTTTTTTTGTACTTCTTTTTTTTGTTCTGGTTGATATTTCCAAAAATAAATACAAATAAGAATCACACTGAGCTATTATAAATTTCCTTTCAGATTGTATCAGTGAAGCAGAAGTCAACTTTTGTAACCTAGCAACATGAAATGCTGTTGAAAAGTTTTCTCTAACTGAAGTTAAGAGCACTGCTTGCACAAGAAAATATGGACACAATCCCTTAATTAATCAGTTACATATCTATGCTTAATAGATAAATAGATCCTTAAGATAAGCAGTGCCAAATCTCTACAGATGAAGATACTACAGCTTTATAGATAGATACTAGAGTGTAAAAAAAACCAAAACTTGATGTATATTGATTTATTGATCAGTGATCCATTCAGATCAAATGAAAGCCAAAATATCAATTTGTACTGCCATATTTTTGATGCTTTATTTTAAAGTTGCCACTACATGCCTGTATGATAGTTTCCACCTAGTCATGTGCTGTTTCCTGTGAGTTCAAACTTGTCTTGTAAGGCTAGCACTTTGCGCTTTAGCTTTAGGAAGAAGGAAGAGAGTTAAAAAACACCAGGGAGGACTGCTCAGCTTTATATGCCAACCAGTTTTAATTTTTAACCATTTATGACCAACAGAGATGAAACTCATCTAGACAATATCCTCTTTTTTTTAACCCTTTGACTGGCATTGTAACCACGTGGTTGACTTTTTGCCGCCATACCACTGTATTTAAAACTCTGAAATCCCATTTGTGTCTGTTTTTCCTGATTCACCTCTCTTAATAGTTTTTAAATAAATTTAACAATAAAAAATTATCTATGATTCCTCAGAAAAGTGGGTCAACTGCTGTCTAAACTTTGCTCTCTGTGATGTTTTCATATGAAAAAAAAAATGTTGCAGAAATGAATGATATCCATTCATGCCCAGGATAAGCCTTAACCAGCAAGCCAGCCAGCAGGTTGACCTGTGTATCTTCTTCTGATTGGGTAATCTGAAAACTAAACCTGAAATGTTGCTAAATGAAGAGGAAGGAACACAATTTTACCAATAAATGATTTTTTGCAAATGTGTTTCTTAGTTTGGAAGTCAAAGGGTTAGAAAGAACCACCAGTAGCGTTTTAGTAAAGCTTTATACAGACTCTATAGACAACAGGAAGAGGAGAGCCCATTGTCAGCTGCTGCTGTTTGGATGCTTTGAGTGAATTTTTGTGTTACTGTTAATTTAATTAAAACATGAGCTCCACGGAGGACAGAAGCCCTCTACAACCCTTTCCCCTTGACTTATGAAGCCACTTTGTGTCTGTTTCAAACGCTGCCCCAACCCTTCTAGAAGAAAGGTGACAAAAAATGAACCAAAATATAACTTCATCAAACATGTGTCACAACAAACACAAACTACTATTTATAACAAATAACAAATAGTTTAATAATGCCAAAAATATTCTAGGCTACATATACGCTAATGTATTCAAATGAAATTTATAAATGGGAAAAAACCCTGTATCATGATTTAAATTGTCACAGAAAAAGCACAAAGTAATACTAAAAAATTACCAGAGTACAGAGAAAGATAAAGGTTCTGAAAAAAACAAATGTTTGGTGCCTAGGATAGGGTGTCTAGATTAGTTGTCACCATGTTTAATACAAATACCCACTATTGCATGATGCAAATACCTAAAAATGACTTTTTTTTTGTATTATAAATGTAATTTGTACATAATGTCATCCAGTATCAATCCAAGGCTTCAACAGTGTAACAAACTGATCTTGTTTTGTGTCAGGCTTTGTTATATTGGCAAAAGTCTTCTCGTTGTCCAGAAAATCAGTACCATATCTTATCGTGATGAAAATGGTGATATACAACTCTAATTCATAGGTAGATGGATAGACAGATATTGTTGCTTTCTTTTTTTTAGGTTGACAGTCAAACATGACTTTAGCTTGATTGACAGGGGAGAGGTGCACATGTCAAACAAATGATAGATTAGCACCATCATATCTTAAAGCTCAGGGCCACATACCAAGCTGTCATTTCTGAAGGAACGTCTGTACCGAGAACATACTGGCTTCCATAACCAGAAATCCAATGATTGCCTGAGATCAATGACTCATCAATTTTGCATGCCTGATCATTAGTGTACGCTCCATAATGGCCTGCCAGCTGTTCTGTGAGAGCCAGATCCCTCACAGACAGAATCCATGTATTCGCCGACATGTCGCCCTCATTTTGTTCAAATTAGAGCCTTCCTGTTCAAATATGTACAATGCTGACATGTGCCATATGTCTCAAACATGCTTTATGTAATCTGTTTGCTTAGGCAGATCCTCATTTGCACCTTTCCCGTACGGACCGCAACTGGGTCACGCCACGAAATGAGAGGCTCGAATCAAAGTTTGCTCGTCCTCGCGATGGCCTGTGTTACAGACTTTATCTCCTGATTGATGCACGGTCTGCTCTGTGAAGGTGAGGCGAGCGACTTGCAGCCCCCGCCGCCCCGAGGTGGGATCCATCGGAGCATAATACCAGGCGACAGCCAGGCTGGTGTTTGTAGCGCAAGCCAAGAGGGATTATGGGTAGTGGGCTTTAATATCTGATTTTAATTAGCAGTTTAACACAGTGATCACGCCTCATTAGGGAACTGGGGATGCTGAGGATGTGCGTGAGTATGCTGGAGAGCAGCAAGAAAGAGATGAGCAGAGGGTGGAATAAAGATGCTTGAAGGATGACAAGGAAAAAGTGTCTGTTCTGTATTTGATTAAATGGCACTTTAATCATTAGAGCTGCTCTTCAACTTAAAGAGTGACTTCACCCCAGGACCACTTGTTTCAGTGTTAAACTTATGTGGGTATGAAATAGTATCATTGATCCGACTCTGAACATGTGAGGGCAAAGTCTTAAAAATATACCCATTACGTTAGCGATATGCGCAACACATGCGCCGACTGGTGGAAACCCACCTACTGCATTAGACTTTTTTCAAACTGGTGGATGGCTGGGGGCAGATTATTCGAAAAGTGCTATTTTTTCATCACTACGGAGCTCAACAGTGACTGCCCTTTTTACCTATAACCCTTCTTTTGTAGAAAACCTCATCACTAAATATTTGCAAGTAACAGCAAGCTAAACTAATCAAGGATGTCACTGTAACACTCTAGGATTGTGGGTAGTGTTGTTTGTCCATCCCATATTGAATGAGACCATGTCTTTCTTAAATCACCATATTATACTCTAATGACTTTTCAGTGGTCCCTGAAATAATTTATTAATGATACACTCAGATATTGGATATCAGCATTACTAAAAACCTCTCTGTTTCTGCCCTGCACAAAACGTACTGTTTAAGTGTCTGTAGCTTTAAATCTTTATTATTGTGTCTGACTACAGTGAGCATATTTTGTACAGCATTGGACTTCTTAAAGGAAATGTGCCTCAGTAAAAAGAAAGTTGCTAGCAACCTGTTGCAACACAGCCCACATATATTCTAACAAAAATCCTGCCACTAATTTGGATAATAGCCAACCACAGTTAATGAAGTACAGACCTTAATATGATTGAACAATCATTAATGATACATTTTAGATATAAACAAATGTGCAGCCTTTAATTTGTTTCTATGAATTTTTTTCATGTATCTTAATGGGGAAGTGAGGCCAACAGCAGGATGGGATGCCCTCCATTGTGGTGTTTAGACACTGACGGTGGTAGTGTTGAAGATGCAGAGTGAGATGGGGAGTGGACTTGCACACTTGTTAGACAGATTAGATTAGCCTGGGGTGGAGAAGGATTAATGTGATTGCACTGGAACGACAGGCTGACTGTAGGAGTGAAGAAAAAAATATTTCAGAATATGACAACAGCAGGCTAATTTCATGATTGATTCAGTGTTAAGTAAGTAAAAGTGCCCAATCAGCTGGTCATCAGTATGCAAAATACGCAATTTATTGTTTGTGCAAAACATGTACATGTTCTGTCTACAAACAAGCCAAGCATTCAGAAAATCCCTCGTCTCTCTCTTCTGTAAACACCACATTTCCAAAAAAGTGTGCTAAAATTGTGTGTTTGACAATTTCCTCAGTTGATATCATCAGGGGAAGTGCCACCTCCTTCAAATGGGAAAGACTCCTTGAGCTACGTGTTTGATGAGCCTTCAGGTGGCTCTAGTGATGAAACATGCATGTTGGGCAGACACAGTAAACATTAAAGCACAGCGATAAAGGCCACATTTACTCTTTTAGAAGGGCATGAATACACACAGCTTATAAGGATTTAGTTTAAAACAGACTGTTCTGAGCAGGGCTGAAACAGAGGGGTTAATATGCATGCCAAAATTAAATATCTAAGTTGTTGTCTTAGGCAAGGTTTTCAAAGAACTAGGCCAAGGACTTCAGGGACCAGTCTATACCTGCTGAAAAATGGGACCTTCAATGCAGTGGTTCTCAACCTTTTTGGGATCCTGGACCCCCTGCATATTTTTGATCTACCCTGAGGACCCCCCCCACCCCACCGCCCTGGTCCATGATCTTCTTCTGCTTCTTCTTCTGCCTCTTCTTCTTCTTCTTCTTCTTCTTTGTGTAACTGTGCTTATCGTCTTCTTCTTTGTTTGTAGAAGGTTAGGTTAGAACTTGAAATTAACACTAGCTTAATTTCAAGTTCTAACCTGAACCTTGCAAGTTAATGAGTTTTCCCACAGGACCTTCCAGCAGATGATTCACCATAATAAAATTATTATTTATCAATGGTGTATGCCCACTGAAACAATAGGGGGGTCATATTTTGAAAAGAATGCAGATCGTGTCAAGTTTGTATTATTCAAATAAATTGAGTAAAAAAGTCCTGTTATCCTCTTTAGTTTAGGTAGATAAAGGTCTCAGTCACATTTGAGTAAAATAATCCTATTTTTATAAATGTCACAGGATTTAAAAAAAATATATATTTCATTTTTAAGGACCCCTTGCAGTTACACCATGGACCACTAGGGGTTCACAGACCCCTGGTTGAGAAACATTGCTTTAAGGAATGTACAACAATCTTCCATCTTGAACTTAAGCTAAGCTTCATTTTAGTATTTTGCCTTGGCACTTGGCCATTCGAGTTGAATGCAGTCAAGGCCACCCACTTGGCCCTCTGTCCCACCTCATATGCTGCAAAGCCTCCAGAGGTTGCGCCCCAACATCTGAAAAGCTCTCCTCTCAAGGCATTATGGGAAATTTCAGGACAGATGCACAGCTGAAAAACGGAGGCTTAGCTACTTTTAAGGGATTAATCACAAATGGGACATTATACTGAAAAGCAAATAGACTTAGCGCTACAAAGAAAACGTTATACCATACTTTATGGACCCTAGATCATTTTTTCAATGTTTTATAGCTCCCCTAACCTTGGCCGACTGCCAGGATTCATCTGTTTGTGCGAAGTTCCCCTCTGGCCTCGCCCTGCCATGCCACTTAAGGATTTAGAGTGAGTGTATCAAATCTGTGAATAGTCCTCTCTAGCACAGGATAAAAAGATTAAGGCATTTTAACCCCCTCGGAAACCCACTGCACTCCTACTCTTGTCATCTAGGAATTAGTCCGGCCCCCCTTCCAATTGGGCCCATCTCCGGCTTTGCTGGTGCGGCGAGGCGGTGGGGACACTCTGCTGGGCTTGGCGCTGCACCAGAACACTGCACGGTTGGGTGAAATAAAAGGACCCTCGGTTTCAGTAATGGTATAATGGGGAGAGGAGTTGGGGGTTTGAAAGGCTCCAGTGGTCAGCTGGTAACACACCACTGCTCTTCTTCTCTCTCCCCGCTGCTCCTTTTCTTCATCCTCGTCCCACTCGTTTGACTCGCCCCAGCTACCCCTCCCGCCCCTTCTCCCCATATCGCTGTCCCCGCGGTGCCACTGGCTGTCTATATATGGTGAGATGCATTCAATCCACTTTCAATCCCAGGGGTTTAGTTCAGGGGCCGTGCTCATTTTGTTGGAGGCAGTTCCAACCACCTCTCTAACCCCCCCCCCCGCCCCCCGTATTGCTCACTGCCTTTTCCTCCTCACATCCCACCAGTTTTGAAAGGGAGCAAAATAATGCACTTTATAAATCCCTCAGAGACATCCACACGGAATAACAAACACCTAGAGCAGTCCTCAGTGGCGACACGTTTATCATTTGCATGAAAGTAAAACTGTTAAAAAGCAATAATGCCCAAATCTCACTTAATTCCTTTGTTTTTCTCATTTTTGATGATTCAGAATTAATACCTAAATTCACACAAGATGCTTTTTTCGGGGGCGAAATCCCTTTTAATGCTACTTAAACAAAGCAAACGATTGGAAAAGCTCAAGCTCTGCACTAAATAGGCATTAACAAACTGCACAGGAGCTGCAGCTGTGCAGAGGAGGAGCACCACAGCAAGAAAAGTACAGAAAGTAAAATTGTTAATACTCCAAAGAGCCCATTAAGCCAGGGGATACATGGGAATTAGGGCCAAGATTAGTATCTCAAGCAGAGCAGTGGGTCTGCATCAGAACTCAAAGTAATGACCAACGATTGAAGATAAGATCCATCGCAGCAGATGTTGCTCATCTCTCATAAAATGTTTGTGTCACTCACAGACTAATGCCTTCATTTGATACCCATATATCCGTTGTTCTTCCTCTTTAAAAGCCCTCTGGTGTCATCTGGATATAGAGCAGCTCTATCACAAAGATCATCAGGAGTCTGTGATGGATATCTGTCTGCTTTGGTCTTTGGTGGACATCCGAGAGGCTGGAATGATGGGCTTGTGCTGGCATTCTTCATCTGTGAATGAAAATCAATTGAAATTCATGAGAGGAAGAGGGAATCAGCATGTTTCAAGGTTGAATTAAAGCAGTGGAAAGACTGTTTTAAAGAAGAAGATGAAGATTAAAAAACTTGGGACAATAGATTAGTACCTCAAACCTGCATTTATCATTCTTTCCATATAGTTTACTTAAGAAAGGCCTTTTTTATGGCAAATAAATGTCATGAAATTGCAAATGTTTCTATGATTTTTGCAACACCCTTCAATTCACATTAATAGTGACGTGTATTTCTGCATACCTTGTGTAAATTCTAGAAAATAATCACACAACAAAAGTGAAAACAGACTCGACATCTAGTGGCTCACTCAAGTCAAACTGAAACTACTGTAATTCCTCGATTATAACACGCATTTTTTGCTTTTAAATAAGCTCTAATTTTCCGGGGGTATATCATACACAAGTACAAGCAAAATACTTACCATATTTCGCCTCACCAACTTCATGATTGCAACACATCTGGTACAAAAAGCCAGGATATTCTCTGCAAAAACACAGGCAAACACAGGGTGCTGCCATCTTGTGAGCAAGGGGACGCAAAGTAGCTGCGCTGCGATTGGTCGAAGACATCTGCATGTTGATAGCTGCTCTCTGATTGGTCGGTACACTACGACTGAGCATGCTCGGGCAGAAATCGAGTAATTGCGCATGCGTGAAGCAAAAGGTGTTTCTGCTTCCGTCTGAGAGAGAAAATTGTGTACGGTATTTGTTGTGAAAATATTAAATTTCATGGATTAAAACTTTGAATAAAGGTAATTTTTGAGTTGCCTGAGAGAGTAGGGTTTAAGCAAAATTTGAGTGTGAAAATATGGGGTGTGTTATAATTGAGTGCGTGTTATAATCGAGAAATTACAGTAAATGCGTCCATCTGGTTCTGTATGGTAGAGCAGAACTTGGCGAGTTTTACAGTTTAATTCAGGAGCTTAAACTGTTCCTCATCCACTGCAGGACCAACTGCTGACAATGGTAGAAGCTTGAGTATACAGAATACATTGGTACACAATTTAAAAATGTATTATCAATCTCATTTTTAAGACTTTTGTCAAAGAAAATGGCCTGCTGTGACACAAACCCACAATCAAACAGGCCACCAGTTTGAATGTTTTGACTGACAATGATGTACATGCCAATGAGTGCTTTCATTTGTCAGATGTGGGCTTAAGGAAGCAGAACTGGAAAATTCTACCACAGCCTGAAAAAAATAGAGCCCGATATTATCCTCTGCAACATTGCGCAGCTGCTGTGTAAACTGGTATTGACTGGCTTTGGATTTAGAAAAAAAATGTTGCTTTAAGACAGATAGTATAGACCCATATTGTGACCTTTTCTAATGGGTGAGGCTTAGCTGTAGGGAAAACAATCCCCTAAACATGTAAGCCAGTGGTGGCTAGCATGTTGTTTTTACCCTTTTTTCAGTAATAGCGGAATGTGGTGCAAGTCTCTCTAAATATGTGATCTCACTTATTCTCCAAGACTTTCAGTTAACACTGATGGACTGGAGCAGACCGGCCAAAGTTCAGCTTCTGTTCTGGCACCCAAAACACTGTCAATGTTTTTTTACTTTTAAGCTGCCTGCTAGCTAATAATGGTGATTTATGTTTGCCTTAAGTTTTGCTTTGTTTTAGCTCTAGCAAGTGCTGTGATGTCACTCTTGATAAATAGCATGAAAGGGAACAAATCAACAAAAAATGATGACCTTAAAAAAATGTTTGACCACATGATTTGCTAAAATAAGGTCTTTTTGGTCCAGCAAAGTGGTAACATGTTTCTCTTTTGACTTCTTGCCTAAGCTGGCCTCCTACGAGAAGGCTAAAGACACAAAAGCAGTTTTGGAAGATTTTTACAACATATAAACGAACATGACAGCAAACATACATCATTTTGGTTTCTTTTCAGCATAGAAACCTGACCATAAGCATTCTCAGTCGGCTTTTCTTGCT
Organism: Cetoscarus ocellatus; assembly: GCA_037902135.1. Taxonomy (NCBI): domain Eukaryota; kingdom Metazoa; phylum Chordata; class Actinopteri; order Labriformes; family Labridae; genus Cetoscarus; species Cetoscarus ocellatus. The sequence continues at coordinate 687,734 of JBAMNC010000833.1, forward strand.
TGTTCTTGTTTCCTTCACATGGTATGAGAGGGGAATGGGGGGGCCTTGGTAATGAAGCTGGTAAAAGTGTTTTAGAGTTTTAGAAATTGTGTATTGAAGCTTCCTCGTCTGCCACTAAAGCTGAATATGCTGGCTATTACTGGCTTATGCATGAATGACACCATAGGCAGCACATCATACTAGGGCTGTAACGTGTTAGTCGACTGGTCGACTCATTGGTCGATAAGTGCTGGGGCGACCAGAAGTCTGATTAGTCGACCAATCGTATTTTTTTTCCTCTTCAATTTATTTTTTCCTGCGGCGATTTACAGTCATCAGTAGGAACTTACCAAGTGCTAATGGGGGTGTTTTCAGACCACCCCGGTTTCACAGGTAACTTGCCTGTCTCGGAACACCCCCTTGTTTTCACCCCTTTGGATTCCCCACCATCTGGAGACCTGACTGGAGACAGGAGGTATGAAGAGCGTCTACCTGAGCCTATTCAACGTCCAGTGGTTTGCCGAGTATTTATTTTTATTTTGAGCATCCTCCTCTACCCCCTGCCAAGACGCGCTCCGCCGAGCCGCGCCGAGCCGAACCATCCGCGCGCAGGAGGGTTCCCCGTCAGAGTCGGACCCCCCACCAAGACGCGCTCCGCCGAGCTGGGCCGAGCCGAACCATCCCCGCGCAGGAGAGTTTCCCGTCAGAGTCGGACTGCGCTCCGCCGCGCCGCGCCGCGCCGCGCCGAACCACCCCCGCGCAGGAGGGTTTCCCGGCCCCCCCCCCCCCCCATTAGTCGATTTTTGGTCGACAATTTCAGTGTTTCAGTCGACCAACAAATTCTTTGGTTTATTACAGCCGTACATCATACAGTACTGATATTTACAGCTTTAGATTGGGGATGCTCTGACCTGATTGGCATAGCACCCAACAAGCTTAGAATCACATCCTGACCCCTAAAGTCCTTAGAGGGGCAAATTGGGACAAATATCTGGCATAAAATTGTCTTGTTTTTGGCTTTCAGAGTGCAAGCTCTTAAAAACAACACCATCGTTGTCTACTTGTCTTGTCCCTTTCAGGTTAAAGGCTGTCACATTGGCAGGATACATCTTGGATTGTCACCAGTCAATCACAGGGCTGACATATAGATACACATTCGCAGATACAGTCATGAATTTGCCTAATAACCATGTTTTTGGTTTGTGGGAGGAAACCTGGGTTAAGGGAGAAAACCCAAGCATGTGCAGGGTGAACAGGCAAACTCCACATAGAAAGTCCTCGAGCAATCAAACCAACAATCTTTTTGTTGGAAGGTACAACTTAGCCGGTGTCTCAGGTGGCCACTTCGACATGTTTGCATTGTTAATGAGAGGAGGGGAAGTGAAGCATGTATTGTCCCCAGCCTTAGTGACCCCCTCGGAGCATTTTCCCTAGAGATACATTCCTCTTTTTTCCAAAAAAAAAAAAAAAGTACATAAAATGTCAGCCATTTCCATGATATTCCGTGTTTATATTGAATTCTGCTTTTAATGTCCAATTCCATGATTCCGTCAGCAATTTCGTGATTGTGGATTTTATAGGGCCCGAGGTCTGATACTGAAACTTGTTTATGTGAAAGAAAATAAAACGGATTGTTATTTTTTAGATGCGTCCTTAAAGTCAGAGGTAAAGTAATTTTAGAAATACAGGTGCAACTTTACATTAAATTGTCAGCTAGGCACGATATGTCCCAAGATGCTGCCACCTCTGATTAGCATGTTGCTATCAATAGGTACAATCAGTCAAAACTCAAATATAGTAGTGCAACTTTAGTGATTTCTGGCCATTCTATAACTATATATAGTTCACTTCAATTGGACCTAAAAAGTGTGTACCCATAAACCAAGGATAGACGTCTTTGTACACTGACCAACTCGTCATTTGAAACAAAGATGGTGCCGTTCTTCAGTCCTTTGTCTGTGATCTCTCTTCTTCTGTTAGAGAACAAACAAGTTAGGATGACAAATGTGTGACTGAAGTTCTTCAATCTAACTTTATATTCAAATCTGTCCCACTTTTGCTGTCGTCCTGCGGAGCTTAAGTCAAGAGAGTGCTGAGAATCTGCCCGTCTCCTCTGTGCCTCATTGAGCTCCCCCTTTTAACGCCGCCATAATTAGTTTTTACCATGCCTCCGGCCCCGGGTGTCTGGTTTTGTGGGCCGTGTCTCTTGAAGAATCGAACCTGTCTGGCAAACAGAAACAAACTGCCCCGCACGACTCCACTCGTTTGCACGCCTCCCACCAGATTGCATATTGAACAGCGTGTGTGACAGCTAAAGGGTCGACGGGGGGCACGGAGGAGGGAACGGGCAGATCCACTCCAGACACAATGTTGTAGGACACCACCATTTTTGTTTTTTTTTATCATTTAAGTCATCCTGTAATTAATTTGCCTGTACATTTAATTAAAAAGAAAAGTTGAGGGTGAAATTGAATGCAATGGCTGCCTTGTGAGTCAACCCGGAGAACAATGTGAGCGGTAATGCATCCTGGCAGCGGGGATACATCACATTAGTTAATCTGAGGTTGACCTCGGAGCTGCTTGGAGAAAGGGAGAAAACAGATGCTTTGTTTTGCAAACCTCTCTCCAAACCACACAAACACACTTCGATTTAAATCTGGACATTGATCTGTCATCACATGGACATTCACCCAAAATGGTTACCTAGCAGAATGAATATGTTTTTTGTTGATAGTGATGTACGTACAGTTTTACTGCATTAAAACACAGCTTCTCTCTGGTTTCTGATGAAAACGTAACGCTCCAATTTCATGCAATAAATGAGGGGGTCTGCATAGTGACCCCCAGGCCACAGGTTTTCTGTCCCTGAGCTGGTGGATGTGTATCTCTGGTTGCTCCTACGTGCATGTTCTAGCTTAAAATGAAACGAGAAGCATGCATGCAAAGAGCATCACATCATAAGTGTTGTAAGAGTGATGATTAACAGTCTGAGTGAGTAAAGCAGGGTACACACATAATGCTTTTCTAAATCTGAAGAGATTTGTTTATCTGTTAGAGACCCCACACATGAAGATAAATGTTAGGTATTGAACAGTTTTGATCGTACTGTGTGTAGCATGCTCTGATAATCTCAACACAGCACACCACACACATAATGATTCTCTCCCACTGCAGATATAGAATCTAGTCGTCCAAGCCAGAAATCCTGTGTGATCAAACGTGACCGAACTAAAACGAAGTAGAAGAAACCTAGCAACAGCCAGAAAACACAACGCGCAACATGAAAGAGGGAATATGACAAGGTAATGATGGCGGTCTAAGGACTATTTTTGATGAAAAATACCAAACTAAAGAAAAATGAAAAGACTGTGGAAAAAATCCTGGAGACAGCGTGAACACGTGAGTTGGTCCTCCATTACTGAGGTCCAACGAACTTCACGTTTCAGGTCGGCCATGTTTGTTTTTACTTACGCCTGCTTCCTTGTTCCTCAGTCAGCTCGCTTCTTGATTGGCTAAATTCTGTTCCACGACACAATTCACTGAGTCATGACTCGGGAGTCGTCGGCTTTCCCACACACACAAAGATTTTTGGTCATAAATATTGAACAAATTTAATATTTACAATTGTCGGCCCCGACCAATTTAGAAGACGATTATTGGGACAAATTCACTCAACACTCCTCAGACCACAGGATAATCTGATTGGATAATCTTTTAAGACCTAAAATAATCTGGTGATCGCTGTCCTTGGTCAGGAAGGGGGAAAGACGGGACAAAAACAGCCTGATAATATTTATGCGTGCACCCCACTTCAATCTCCAGACAGGCTGCGTGATAAGTAGCAACTGTTAAATTACTGCCTGTTGATAAATGCAGACCTGTTGAATGAGCGCTGACTCAATGCTTTGACCTGATAATGCTCACCTCTGAAATTTTAAAGGTTTGCTTGCATTTTCCACAAAGATGGGTCCATTCCAAAGCTCACATTTCTTTATCTTTATTAGCTTTATAGTTAATTTACCCCACTTCAGAAAGCCGTGAACCAACCCTTTAAAGGTACTTTAAATGTAGTAAGAAATAGCCAATGAAATTTAAGTTACAAAATAACAAGCAGCAAGATGAAGTGATGCCCACGAGGAAACATGCCGCTTTACCCCTTCTGTGTCCACTTTTTCTCCTTCGACTGTTTGTGTGTTGCTACGTCATGGTTGAGCTGTACTCGGCATATAATGAAGAAACTTGAATGGAGTTTAGATATTAAGTCTAAATAACTTTAAAAAGGATTAAAGTATTGAACCATATTTTATTGTCTGACTTAGCCTTGCATCCTCTTGTATTATATTACATTGCACTGTTCAGTGTCATATCATGATGCATCCTGTTGTGTTATTGAATTGTGTTGTATCCTGTTGATACTACTTCCCACAGTCACACAAAATAAAATCACAGATCACATAAATTCTCTTCTTTTCTTGCTACAGGCCTAAAGGATGCTTTGTTTGGCATCAAATCCAGCCACAGTCGATAGGATGACTAATCACTAGAGCAGATCATGCTCTGTCCAAGTTCACAACCGGCCAAATACAAAATACAAAAAATAGCCCCTGCCTCTCAGTCTGAATTACTCTGTGACCTCAAACACAAATGCATAATGAAAAAAAAACAAAAAAGGCCAAGCAGCGCACAGTCAGCTCTATTGCTAATGGCACGTCACGCTTGATTCTGGTGTGCAGCCATTGTCAGCCAAACAACATCTGTGACATGTGTGTGCAGGGAAGGGGAAACAAAGCAATTTCAGAAGTCATTTGAGCCGAGTCAGTGATGGTCCAGTGACAATGTTTTGTGCTTGTTGTTGGGAGAAAACAGTGAGGCGAGTAAATGAGAGCGAAAGAATGACAAGCGGCAGGCTAAACAAAATAACACTGAGTTGATTTTACCGCGGCGGAGACACAACACTTGGTAGACAGTTATGTCACGCACTGAAGCAAATACTCAGCTCTGGTCATGGCAGAGATTTCAGAGCTTGTTATACTTACAAACAGACTTGGTAGTATGCATTTCAGTTTGCTTTGGGAAAATTCTCACTATTAACAGCATAATACATCATATACGCTCAACATGAAAGCACAGTGCCTTTTTCTTTGCATATTAACCACGAAACTTGTAGCATTTCTGAAGTGTATGTCTTCAATAAGGCCTTAAAGTTTAGAATTACAAAATATTTTGAAACAAATCCTCAAATGAACTGGACGTCTTTTTTTTTTTTAATATATAAGACAGTCCTTTCTGTACTGATCTTCAGACATCAGTAGGCATGTTCAGGGGCCCATTAGTTAAACAACTTCTTGGAAAGCAAAGCACCAACAATATTGATGATTAGTGACAGTAAGAATGATGTTTTAAGAGAATTATAAATATTAATTGGGACCATGCCTAATACAAACCTTTGTGGGACAAGATTTCACATATTAAAAGCTATTGACTGAAGACCATCATTTTTGACAATTGCTCTAATTAATATAAAATCAAAAGGGCTCAGTATGGACCCTTGTGGGACACCATTTCACATTTGAAAAAACATTGACTAACGACTGTCATTTTTGACAGATTGCTCAGTCAAATAAATATGAATCAACTACAAAGCACCCGGAGAGCACAAACCTCTGCCAAGGTAGCTCACATATTGCTGCTACATCTATAAGCAACAGTTTGATGATAAAGTTACCATCATAATAGTATTCTTCGACCCTGAAAACCCATACCTAGTGCTGGGATTCATGTTGATATCATTATTAGTTTGCCAGTTGAGCAAAAGCGATCATTCGCTAATGGCGGTTATCTGGATCACCACCAAATTCTAATCATTTCCCAACATCTTCTAAATTGAAGCAAAATCTGTTGAGTAGTTTTTATTTAAGCTTGCTAACAATCAAGCAGACAAAGAAACAAACAGACAAGCAAACAAACATACAGCGGCAAAAACATTACCTCCTTAGGGCCCAGTATGGACCCTTGTAGGACACCATTGTAAACATTTGAAAACCAGGATATCTGCCAACAAAAACAGTCACCCATGATCAACAATGATGTATCAAGACATAACATTTTATCACCCCTTTGTTGTGATACTCATCGCATAGCCATATCCTTGCCAATACACACCCCTAATAGACCCTCAGCTGTGACCCATGATAGATACATCAGATCAATAACATAAATTAAATAGGATTCAGTTCGCACCCTTGTGAGACACTATTTTGAATTTTTACAAGCAGGAGATGGGCTGTCAACTTATTCTCCAGCTTCATTCCTTAAATTACTTAAATGAATAGAATAGGACCCAGGATGGACCCCTGTGGGACTCCATTTGAGTATCAAGTATATCAAGTAAAGTAAGTGGAAGTGATTGCCCAAAAACATCCCTGCCATCTACCCAGCCACATGAATGAATCACAGCAACAAAGAATTAGCCACAAACTGTGCCTGTAATTCTGCTTTGCCCAACACTACACTGACTGGATAAATATGCCACCTGCTACATAGGCTTGTATGAGCAGAACAACATACTTTACCAAACAGAGTTGACTTCCACTGTGTTAACAGTCTGAATTAGCATTTAGAAAAATTAAATGAAACAGTCTTGATCTTTCTAATGGCCATGCAATTACTGCAACTCCCACATTTCAACAGACAGTCCCAGCACAAGCCGTGAGTCATTATGATCATTTTAAGGCCGAGCACCGAGGTGAGTTTGGGGATAAGAGGTTATGAGAGACTTTGTTTACCACCACTTAATTTACTCATAGTCTGTTATGATCATTTCAACCTCAAATGCCATTTACAGTCTGAACAAGAGCAACAAATATTTACTTTAGCTTTGCCTTTGCTTGGCTTCGGATTCAGATTCAGATTACTTTATTTATACCCAAGGGTAGATTTTTCTTGCAGACAGAGTGATTGCATTCCACAACACAAACCACACGCAAACAATAAACAGGCAAGTATTTGGTCAAAGTGACAAGACATAAAGTGCTCAGTGTTTCACCATATATAGCAGCATGGATCAGTAGAATAAATAAGATCAGATAGCTTGGCTTGGAAATAAGTGTAGAATAGGACACTGGCATTTTATTTTCTTTGTAAATTACTTTGCTTGTAGTTTTTCACCCTTAATTTTTAGAGCATCCGGTCTTGTCTCTATTATCTGTTTGCTTTGCTGCAAGGAAGATTCCCTGACTCTTGTAAATGCTAAATACAGATGTGTATTTGTGTGAATGTGTCACAGCTCTGAGCTGCACAAGCTGTTCAGTGTTATCCCTCCGCCCTCCCCTCTGACACCACTCTCTCCCACAGTGAAATTTACCATCTTTATTTACTATTGTTTAATCAAGACGGTGGATGGGTTGAGTTTAATTAACCCAACTCGGCAATAAATGTAAATGCCAAACGTCGGCCAGCGCTACAGCATAAAGCTTTTACGAGGTAGAGCCCTTTTCTCTGAGGGGTATAAAGCAGCTCCGTGCTGACCCGTTGATTCTTGAATGGCCTGAGGCTGGTGATGAATCCTGTTATAAGATATGGAGAGCGATGGGAATTTTTACATAAAAGCTTTATGAGTGCTGGTTTAATTTCATAGAAGACATCTCATCACAGGGTTCCAAACTTGTCCAAATGTGTGCTGTGGCCGGATAAAAATATTTACTGAACTATAATAAGATGCCATGGCAAATAATTGGTGATTAAGATATTTGAATTAAGTCGTATGCCGAGGTCAGACTACACATTTTTTATTTTCATCGGCGATGATTGTTGGTACGTCAGACTATGCAACCACAGAGCCATAAATTCGTGCAGTGACTTGCACGACAAACATGAGACTACACGCCTGAAACCAACTGCATGTAACAACTGGTGTAACGATGGTGGAAGTAGGAGTTGCAACACCGAAAATCAGAAACATACTGAATACGATACTTTCCTTTAGTTTGTATCTACAATCGTTATGTTAATTTCCAACATCTCTCTTTTTACAATCTGTAGTTGCACCTCTTCAACACATTACAAGGACGGTGATGCTCTTTTTTCAGAGCTTTGCAAACTTTTCCTAGTAATAAGAACGACTCCCGTTTACCTAGAATCCCTCATCCAGGTCTTCTCTGCTCTGTCAGTGAAGGACGCCTGGTGCTTCCATGGTGACATGGATCAAAATCACTTGCTTGACTCTTCTCCTCTGTTGTTGCTATTTGATTCGCTGGTGTGTTTAACATAAGAAGTGATACCTAAGCTTGCCTGCATATGTGCAAAACTATACCTTCTTTCAGGGTTGCATGTGTTCATCTTACAACACTCTACTTACTTACTATCCCTCAGACTCTCAGTCTCGTCCTCCTCGGTCAGTCTCTCTGTTGTTGGCTGTTCTGGTTACAAAGCCTTAACTGAGCGTGGTGTTTCAAAAGCCAAATAGCTTTCACTCACTCTCACATTAGCTGTGTTAGAAATTGTTCCCGATCACGGCTATAGTGCACTATATAGTGTGTTCACCATCTTGTAGTGTTGTTCGAATTCTCAGCGGTTAATTTCATTCACTATATAGTGCGCTACAAAATACCCACAATGCACAGCAAATGTGAGTGTACATACGATGTACCCTACGTTGTACTTCCGTATACCACAATACAATGGGGTCGTGTTTTCCAGAGAAGACAAAGAAAAAGAAGCTTAGAAAGAATGCTGCTAAGGCACAAATTGGCACTGCTTTCGTTTATAAATGGAAGAAAGGTTAAAGTATTTTTATTCGTAGCATAGCCTTTTTTTACATCTTTTAACGGCTGTAAACAGCTGCAAAATTTGCTACTTATCCTCCCGAGTGCCCGGTTTGTTTATGTGATGCTTGGTGCATCCACTTCCGTCACAGGAATATCCAGCTCATCTACTGACGCTATGACGTTTAGAAAATGTCAGCGTAGTGTCCGAAATCTCGTTCGGTCATTCCCTATGTAGTTCACTATTTCATTTACACTACATAGGGAATAGTGAGTGGGTGAATGAGTGGACGATTTCGAACACAGCTATTGTTTCCACTGGTGTCCTGCTTGCGTGTAGCTCTTCTTTGCAGATGGCTGCTGTGTCCCACCTGGAAAGCTCGTCGTATTGAGCTGCCTGTGACACTTGCACACACCCGCAAACGAACAATAACAGCAGAACATTTGGACTGTATATTTGTTCAGAGCATTGGCAGGATGCAGGACAAGGCGCTGCTGATGGCAGGAAAATACTCGCTGAAGATCTACCTTACTCACCTGAGAGTCTGATTTGAATGTTATGATGACGTGTATGTGATGAGGACTGTCATCTACAGCCTGAATCTGCATATAGGGGACACCCAACTTGGATTGATCAGAAAAATGCAAAAAGCAGGTGGTTTTGGCTTCAATTAGATAACATGGAAGTGTCAGCATGGCGTGAGGTTGTTAATCAGTGGGTTCAGCTTTCCTCTGTTGCTCTGCCATTTTGTTGTTATGTATTTTCTCATTTTTAATATAACATTCACATATTCAGAAGCAGTACTGCTTGAGTAATAAGGGATTAAACAGAGTCTGAGCATGTATTATCTCCATCTAATTGCATTTATGTTCCTAAATTATTTTAGCTCTAATTGTTTCCCCCCTGCATCCCCTGGCTCTCATAAAGGGTTAGTGGAAGCACTAAAAGAGAGGAAAAAGGTCCAAACTTGAATTTTTATGTAATTGTGTGTCAGTTTGTGTGTCTCTCTCATTGTGTTCTGCCATTTGAGCTCAAATTTACAAGAACTGTCCTGGGTAGTTTTCATGTGGAAAGCCAGTTTGTGTCTTGTTTTCATGAGTGTTTTGGTGCAGTCTCACATTTCAGACTGGTTTCATGGCACTTTGGAGTATCGTCAGGGTGTCTGGCAGCCAGAAATTCACTTTGCGGTTGACTTGGTAACATTTCATCACAGTGGTAGGCACAGCCGCAACACAAGCTCCGGTTTATGCTTTCTCTCGCTCCATCATTCTCCCATACATTCACTCGGTCACTCACAAGCTCCCAGCCGCCCACACACACACACACACACACACACAAAACAAATACACGCTGCTGCCCAGTGTGAAAGGGTGATAATGGCCTGAGCAAAAATTGCAGGTCCCCGCTGCTCTCATCATGCAAGCCCTCACACATCCTGACCCCCCTGTGAGGAGCTCCGGCCCGGCGGTGCCCCTCAGCTTCCAGCCAGACAATGCTGAGCGAGGCTGACCGTGATGTGAGGAGCTAGTTCTCCACAGGTGGGCAACTGTTAACAGAGAAGTTTTGACGTGTGGTTTTTACATAACAGCTTAAAATAAATGGAAAAAAGTCTAAAGCTGCATATGTTTATGGGGTAAAAAACCTTTTTTGCACAAGGTTATTAAAGCTTTGGTTCTCTGAAACTTTTCAATGCCTTCATTAAAGCAGCATTAGGCAAGAATTCATTTTTTGACTCTCTAGGGGCCCCTACAGGCCTCTGAGTGCAACTGCACTGTTGTAAAATAGTTGTTATCTTCCCCTCAAAGTCAACATGTATTTGTTGACATACAGACAGTGGAAAGGGGGGTCAGGGAAGGCCTTGTTAGAAACTAATAGCCTATAAAGTGCTGCTGTTGGGCAAAACCTCTTATCTCCAGAATTGCTACTTTTTAGGAAATGAAAAAAAAGGCCTCACTAATGACTGAGTAAATATTTTATTGTCTTGACTACAAACTCTTTTTTAAAATTCTGATTTGGTTGTAAGTTTCTAAAACCTACTCTAATGTATGAAAGCTGACCAACATCAATGTTTACGAAACAAATGAAAATCATAAAAAAGGTGATAAAAGGTTTGTGCCCGACTGCAATGACAGGCTTCTCTTGCGTCATCTATGCATTGTTAGCAAATTGTACACAAATAGTGCATGCATGTGAGTAGTTGAATATTTTTTTTAATTGTTAATAAGGATCCTGATTAGCTTTGGCACAGGGCCTTGGCTATTCTTGCTGGGGCCCATAACAAATAACAAACTAGAAAGCACTCTGCGAGCACAAACCTCTGCCAAGATAGCTCACATATTGCTGTTACATCTATAAGCAATAGTTCCATCATGAAGGTAGCATCACAATATGATTCATTGACCCTGAAAACCCACACCTAGCACTCAGAATCGTGTTGATATCATCATTAGTTAGACAGAGTAAAAATGATTGCTCGCTAATGGCGGTTATCTGAATCACCACCAAAATCTAATCATTTCTAAGTTGGGCCATTACCAACATCTGTTGAAAATTTCAGCAAAGTCTGTTGAGTCGTTTTTCTGTAATCTTGCAAACAAACAAACATACGCCAGTAAAAACATAACCTCCTCGGTGGAGGTAATTACACACAAATGATCCCATCAAAAATTACATACAAAGATAGATGCAAACGTTAATCATTATGCAAACACACCCTTTCCTGAGCCCAAAGCAACATCAACATACATAATTGACCTAAAAAACAATTAAACCAAAACAACTCACTAAAACCTAGCCAAAATGGTTTTAAATAAGACCTCAGGCATTATGAATAAAATATAAAGAATCAAATAAATTCATAAAACATCTTCATGCATTTATCTATAAGTTATTTAGAACATTCATTAATTTGTTGTTCTGAGTATCTAATTATCACTTAAACTACTGTCATGATGTCTTGACTAAAATGCCCCTTTTGATAGGTTTGTTTATTAAATGCAAGTTTAGAGATAACTCGATGACATGATTGCAGATCTTACAAATAGGACAAAAAGAATGATTTGAGTCACCTGCCTGGAAGCAACACAGCCAGCCTAGTTTCTGAATTTTAGCCTGTTAAGTGATGGTAAATAAGATTTTATTGAATTATAAAGAGAAAATGCAGCTTTATTTTAGTCTGTCATGAAGTGTCAAACCACTGCAGCTATATTTTTAGTGTCCTAAAACCCATGAGGATTGGGCACTTTGTGGGAGCATGACATGCATAAATAGAAAAAGCAATCAATCAATCAAAAGTTTGCTTTTTGATTCAATACTGGATGGACTTTTTATCGATTCCTGTGGATCTTCTTTGTGGTCAAAAGTTGGCCGACATTGGTTTTCAACTATTGACAAACAATACTGGTATTGGCATCTATTGGTGCTGCAGTAAGTTTGGAAATACAGGCATATCAGATATCCACAGAAATCCAATATCCTGCATCTCTAATTATATGAAAGCTTGTATATTTCCCATAAATCTACATGTTGCATCTCTCAACTTAATTTTTTGCTTTCACTGTTGTCATGGCCACATTCAATGTGCTTCCTGTGTTTGTGAGCTTACTTCCTGTTCAGCTTTAGCATCAGTTTATGTGACAGCAGGCACAGGACATTGTTAGCTGTCCATAGTGTTCGCCCTTCAAAAATGTTTGATTATGAGCATCAATTTAAAATGCTGAATATTTACATTATCAAAATGTGGTGGGCTCTTTCCTCTCCTGAGCCAATCATGAGAGTGAAAACACACCACATGATAATCAGCTACAATAATCTTCAGGAGCATCAGATAATCAGGTCTTTGCTAACTTAAGTTCAGAAGGGAGGAATCTGGTCAAAAATCAGGGTGGTTATCTTATGTCTTAAGTCTTAAAAAGTATGTTTCTTCATAAACTAACTGAACATTAGTGCTTTTTTGACAAGCCATAAAATCACAGCAATCATCAAATTAGCCTATAGTATCAGTCACTTGTGTGTTAATTTGTTATCCAATCAGGTATGGTGACAAAGAATACAGTCCAACCAAACAGTGCTAAAAGGTGCTTGTGTTTATTTAAGCTATAACACCGTTTCCTCTCTCTACATCCTCTCAGCTCCCTCCCTGAAAGCTGCTTAACGACTCTCTGGGCCATTTTCACACCTACACTCACCGCTGTACCTCAAATCAGTTCGGGGAGTTTCAGGCGGTTAACTTACCTCAGGCCGTTACAGCTATTTTTACTTGCTAAGCAATTGCTTGCCACCGAGAGACAGTCTCATCTCCAGTTTATTCTTTTTCTCTTCCCTCCTGAAGCCTTCCCCTGATGCTGCTGTTTGATCAGGGCTTTTGTCTGTCAGATTTTTATTGGTTTATACAGATGCAATGGGAAATGAGTGGGGAGCAGGCTCGTGAAAAGGTCAGAAGTCAAATGAGAAATATGAATATCTCTCTCCTGTGTTTGCTAGAATGATATTGCCTGGTATTTGGAGGAGTTTTGTGAATAATTCATGAGTGACAGGTGACGCTCACAAGTAGACAGTCTGCATGAGGTCTTCTTCTCAAATGTTAAATTCCTCAAACAAAGAACCATTAAGAGGAAAAAAAGGACATTTCATGAATGAAAAGGACGACTCGGTGAAGCAGAAAATGTGGCACATTTTAACTTGCATAAAAGCTAAATTAAAGCCCCTTAAAAGAATTTTTCAGCTGTTTGTCTAAGAGATTAAAATTCATCCTGTTGCCTCTTACTAAAAAATAAAAATGCAAATATGACTGGCAAAGAGTTGTCTAAATATTTTTAGATAATGAGGAAGAATGTTTTTGCAAATAGAGGTGTTGATGGTTCATTTTGCAATTAATAAATGCAGAGTGAATCTCAATCAAATCACTCTTTGCCTTCAAATCAGCATCAAGTCTTTTTTCTCCTGGTCAGTTTTTGGAAGACCTCAGAAGGTTGCTCCAGACACCCAGATAAATTACCACGGATCGTGGGGTGGATGTAGGCTGGCTAAAATCCTTCTGTCTCTGATATATCGTACCATCACTTCCAGGTTTCATTGTTCTTCCATAAACTGAAGAAAGCTCTTGATGACATTGGCTGTATCTTCTGGGTCGTTGTCTTGTTGCAGGAACCAAAACCTCTGAGGAATGTGCTCGGTATCTTGTTTAATCCAAGGTGGTACAAGTAAGGTGTGCCTTAAAACTGGCCAGTGAGTAAAGCACAAACTTTACTTAAATGCACACAACAACACAAAAGATCAGGTTCGATGATATGGTTTATTGACTTTCATCTCAGGGGCGTCGGTGGCGCAGTCTGGTAGTGGGCTTGGTTGGTAAAAGGTTGTAGGTTTGAGCTTCCGGCTGTCGCATGGCAATGTGTCCTTGGGCAAGACACTTAGGGTCAATCCCAATTGTACCCCTTCGCCCTCCCCATTCGTCTTACCCCTTTGTCTACCCCTTCCCCTTGACCCTCTGTTTTTAGGGCCAAGGGGAAGGGGTCAAAGCACGGCCCTTAGAAACGAGACGCCACTTGATTCCCATTCTGTATTGACGAGAGCCGCTCGCTGGCTGCGTTGTAAGCAGATACGACAATTCTTTGTCCACTTCTGAGATACTGTCTTGACATCATGGTTAAAATTTACATTGAGTAGCAAAGGATTGAATATCTGATAAAAACACGAGTATCATTACTATAAAATCAATAATTATGCTTCATTACTTACATTTATGTACTTCCTTCGGTCTCCGGCCCTGCCATCTTGTCAGCGGGCGTAGTGCATTATGGGAAATTCTCATACCCCTTCCTTTCAAGTGAGGCCCGGTTTGTCTTTGTTACAAGACAGCTCTTCTCCTTAACCTTAAGGAGAATTGGGATACCCCTTCACTAAACCAAGGGCTAAGGGGTACAATTAGGATTGAACTGGGGATGCGCGATATTGGATTTTTGCCGATATCCGATATGCCAATATTTTTTTTGATTCATTATTGCTGATACCGATACCAATACCAATACCGATACCGATATTTCAGGTCAAGAGCACAAACTCTGTACTTAAAAAAAATGGACTTGTTTCTTTTAGTGTTACAGTATATTATCGCGTGAATAGATGTAAAACAAGAAAACAGCATTTACTCTTGCAAAAATGAAACCCTCGATATTTAGACGTACCCATGCAGTGATGAGAAGGTGCATCAATATTGAACATTTGTATAATTTGCTGATATTCCAGCCGATATATCGCCTGTAAATATCTGCAAAAATTTCAGTATCGGTCAATACAGATACTTAACTTTTTAGGCTGATATCGGCCAATACCGATATCAAACCGGTAATGTTGTGCATCCCTAGATTGAACCTTAATCCCAAATTGCTCCCACTGCTGTGTCAGTAGCGTGTAAATGGTCATTAAAAATGCGTGAATGTGTGAGCTGATACTGATGGACAACTGACATAGAAACTCCAACTATCTGTAAGTGACTGTGAGAGTGAATGGGTGTGAATTAGGGCTGGGTATTTCCAGCGACCTCACAATACGATACGTATCCTGATAATGAGGCCACAATGCGATATGTATCCCGATGCATGTAAATTGTGAACATTGACTACGCTTTTAACAGAATTCCCTACAAGTTTTGTTTTTATTACAAGAAGAAAAAGAACTATGAAGAGTTTTAAATGATTCTACAACTTAAGAAACTTAAATTCAGGTCCTCAAAGATTGTAGACCTTAAGTTCACATTTGGAGCATGTACTTTATCTTGTAGCTTGGCTTCTACTTTGAACTGTGCCATTGTTCACATCAGCCAAAGTGTATTGACAACAACTGTCCAAACATTTAGGCCGTATTGATTCTGTAGAATCCGTTTCGATACACGTATCCTCAAGGAGTGCGTGACGATATTTTGCCGTATCGATATTTTGAGCACAGGCCTAGTGTGAATGGATAGATGTGACCTGTGGTGTAAAGCTGCTTTGAGTAATCAGAGACTAGAAAAGCTCAATATAAGCTCAAGTCCATTTACCACATCTCTTTAGGACAATCAAAATAGAAATGGATCTATCTCTACATAGGGCTGTTTGAAAACTGTTTAAAAAGTGAAATTCTGAAAATTAAAGTCAGTAAACTTATCGAACAATGCTGCTATGATTGCTTCTGATCGGTTTCAAGGCTGTTTCTTTTCATGTCACACCAGGGCCCACCAGGGCTAAAGCAGCTTTCTCTCTCCTCTCAATATCAAATTGATCTGTTTGCATCCTGCAGCACTTTCCGAATAAATGCACATTTTATTCTTTTTAACCACACTCAGGAAAATTAAACAAAGATGTCTGCTGGATGCTTGCTCCCATACATCCAGGGGCATCCCGGTAGAAAGAGAAATGTGTGATGAGAGGCAACCTGCTGGCTACAGAAGCAGACCATGAATCTGGATGGAGGCGACGATGACATGCCGGAGCGAATGTGTGTTTCTTCGAAGGAATCAAGAGATTTGTCTCTGTTGTCTCCCACCTCTCGCAACGCCTTTTCCAACCGTTTATCTCCCCTCCTTACCCTCAGATTAGATAATCATCTCCAACACCCCCTCCAAGACCACCTCGATGCCTCTTTCTGAACACATAACTGGATCTGTGCCTCTATTTTCCAAATGAGACAAGACCACTTCGACTTGCTTGAGGGGGGGTCAATCTCAGGGGGATCTGATTGGGCTGTAATTGAATTTGAGGGGTCAGATCAAACACGCAGCTCTTTCTCCCCCCTGACGGCCACGATAACCCCCTGAGAAGAAGAACAGGAGGAATGCAAACTCTATAGGGTGCAGGAAAGATTAAATCGAGCAGGTTTGGAGTGGGGAGCCTTTTACTGTACATGTTTGAGGGTGTGCGTGCGCTCACAGGGTGCAGATTATGTGAGATGCAATTGATAGTATGCATAATAGAAGACGGGAGAGGCGAGATCTAGAAGCTGCTGGCTTGATGGGAGAGCTTGATGCTTAATGGTGTTGCTGGGGCGAGGCATGTCAAATCAATTTATCTCCCTTCATTAAAGCCGAAGCCGCCTAAGCTTATTACCAGGCGTGGATCTGTACTCGTCTTATCCCTTTTTAGTTAAGGATGTGACCTCGGTGTTCGCTAAGTGACCATCATTACTGCAGGTTCAGGGGGGCACCAGGATATGTATTATCAGGGATTATCTTGGTCATAGGGTGGGGAAAGTGCTGTTTTCACACAAGCACAATTCAGAGAATTTCTAGAGGGTGTCACCCTGAAGATTCTTGAAGTGGTTCGAGTAAAGTTATTCTGCAGATCCCAAAATTCAGAGTTTAAATCAGTAAGTCTATACTGTCACTTTAGCATCACATAACTATTGACGGTCGCACAATTGTCGATTTATTTATTTATTTATTTTTACAAGAGATTTTATTGAATATTTGCAAGATTAACAAACCAACTGCACAATTTCCCATCAATATGTGGAACCATAGGCGAAGGACACAAAAAAATAAAGCAAAAAAGTAGTAATAATAAAAATAAATTAATACAAATAAAATACAATTAAAAAACAATAAGTATAAGTGGAAACCCTGCCATCCTTAGATCCAATCGACAACATTTACATCTCTCAAATGACCAATGTATAGTTATCTTTTGTATTTACATTGTCCATAAGAGTACAACTTCACTACATTAAATACATTCCCTTAAACAATAATATCTCTTGATAAATGTAAATAATACACCAAACTAGTGTCATAGTTTATTCATCAAAGCACAGACATATTTTAAAGAAAATAAAAAAGGCGGTGAAAGGGCAAATATATATATACACATTAAGAAGAGTTTAAGATAAAAAGGGACTTCTAGGTTATTCTAAACGTGTTTGGCCATTTTATAGTTTTTGACCTCTCAGCACCAACTCTGACAAATCCTTCGGCAAATAATTAAACAGAGGAGACCACAGTTCTGTAAAACACCTCATTACCTCTCAATACTAATTCTTTCGTGAGGGAGAACCCTGAAGGTCTATTTATACCATTGTGCGACCTTTGGTGGTAAATCTTTTATCTAATTAATCAGGATACAGTTTCTGGCCAATAACAGTAGCGTGTGACAGGTTAAACTGTGAGTTTGTAAGGGTTAGATGTCTAGATGACAGGCCAGGATTTTGTTTTCTTTTAAGTCTGGAGTGTCAATATTAATCAACTCATTCAAACTCGTACTGCTATTCGTGCATGAGCATGTACTCCAAGCAGGTATATAATTTCCGAGCATTTGTTTGTTTATTCGTTTGTCTGTAAGCAAGATAACTCAAAAAGGTCTCTGGATTTGGATGAAATCTTCAAGGAAAACTGGTTATGAGACAAAGAAGAAGTGATTTAATTTTTGTGGTGATTTGACTGTTTTTTACAGGATTTGTAAGCATTGTGATGTAGTGCACTTTAATGCACTTCTTTCAACTGTGCGTCCAGTAACAAAGAAGAGATGGACAAAGATCGCCAACCGCTAGTTAGCTTAGCTCAAACGCTGGGAGTTTACAGGAAATGCTTTAGCCTGCCTTTGCCTACAGGTACAGATACCTCTAGATGGTCCTGTGTGCCTGTTGTTACTCGTTTTTTTCCCCTTTTTGTTAGGTTGTCTTTTATTATCTGAACATGAGCTTTATATGATCTTCTTTTACTCCTAAACAGGGACTTTGTTTTGTTGACCTAGTTCCGTGGTGGTTCTCACGAGAGATGTGACATTCTCGAACGAGTCAAGTCTTTTGAACAGCTCTTCTATGTGAACGATGAGAACAGATTCACAGTTCTGAGTTAGCTGTTCATTTACGAGCCATTATTAACTGCAGAAAATTTAGGAACCGAAATTCTCATTCACAAGTGCGAATTGATTCTTATTGTTCATTTAAAAGAGCTGTTCAAAAGACTCGACTCGTTTGAGAATGTCACATCTCTCGAGAAAACCACCGCGGAAGTAGGTCAACAAAGCAAAGCCTATGTTTAGGAGTAGAAGAAGATAATATGAAAATAGTAGAAGATAACGTAAAACAAAGGGGTAAAAAACAAGTAACAACAGGCACACAGGACCATCAAGAGTTATCTGATGACTGTAGGCAAAGGCAGACTAAAGCATTACCTGTATACTCCCAGTGTTTGAGCTAAGCTAACTAACGGTTGGCAATCTTTGTCCTTCCCTTTCTTGTTACTGGACACACAGTCGAAAGAATGGTGTCTACCTGCTTGTCAGGGACTGGGGAGTGAGGTAAGACACGAAAACAACAAAAATGTTGGAGTGTTTAAGCTTAAAAATTACGAAAGTTTTTTGGTTTGCTAAGATTATCACAAAGAGCAGAAGATGTAAGTTTCTTAATTTGACTTGATTGCAGTGATGACCCAAAAAAGTAAAAATTCCAGAAGCTTTTAGTGGGCATGCAGTCGAGGGAACCAGGGCGATGCTAACTTGTGCGTTTGCCAACCAAAAATTGTCATCCTTGCACCTTTCTATTGTCGTACCCCTAGAGCAGGGGTGTCCAAACTTTTTACATCGAGGGCCGCATAAAGAGGAATTCATGGACGACTGAGCCACTTGCTACACCTCACTTTTAGTGTATTTAAATTAAAGTTTTAGGGTTGCGGGGTGGGTTATCACCTGTAAAGGGGCCCTTGTAACCCTCGGCTATCACTGGATTCACACCTAGTGAGGACGAGAATGACCTTTTGAGCAGCAGAGATGGGAGACACTGAAGGCTTATCGTCGCTGTCAGACACAAAAAAAGAGTAAACTGCAAGAATGTTGGTGCTTGAAGATGAATACTGCAATATACTTCGTAAATGAGACAAAGTAAATATGACAGAAAATGTGCAAGATTTATGGTATTTGCTGCTGTAATCGAAATATCTATATTCGTTCAACTGTTTCAGGAGCCAATTCAAAATGGGCAGCGGGCCGCATTTGCAGCCCCATATGGACCCCCTTATAGAAAAAAGGACTCACCTGTGCTCTTAGTTTTCCAGAATTCTGGTCCAGGTCACTCATGTCTTTTTAGTCCTTGCTAGACTTCTTAAATTGATGTTTATTAATAAAGTGTGTTTAACAGCATGCAAGCAATCAAACTTTCTTATTAAACCTCCCTCCATTTGAAAAATGAAATGTTTAAGTACTCATTGTTATCAGCGTGCCTTTGAGTACCAGAATGTGGAGTTAATTTAGTCGGAGCTGGGGTATATTCATCAGCTCTGTGGTTTCAAAAGCAGAAAAAAAGGAAAGCAGGAACTACTCCAACTCTCATATTGAATGGCTTACGTATGGCACCATTGTCTTGTGTCTCTCCAAAGCCTCCCCTCCTGCATTAATGGACACGTGCAAGTTTAAAAGCATTTCAATCAATGAGCCCGAGTCTTCTAATGGGGCCTCCTTTCAGGAAGGGGAGCTGGAATATACGTTTTCATTACAAGGGGCCAGATTGCTGCGTTCACTCAGCGCACTCAGCCGTGTATTGAAATGAGAGGTGGGCTGTGTGATTACCGGAGAGTGTAAAAAGCTTCAGAGAGATAGAAGATTGTTAAGATGGATATATGGGCTGTTTTTTCTCCCCATCTCCAACATCATCCCCTCTCTGAGTTACCTTTAATAGAAAAACCAAGAAGTGGATAGAGGAAGTAAATGTTGATGGCCCCCATTGCTGATAATGTGCTGATGATGCCAATAAAGACAATAAATTAAGTCGGATGTTATGATTCTAAAATGCCAACCAGGATAATGCATTTCCTCTCTTTTAATTCCAACCTGGTAAAATAACAGACCATAAACAGCACGCAGATAGAACATTTGTCTTTATTCCACAACACATTGCTCCTGAGTTATTACTTATGGTTTTGTTCATACCCAGAACTGGTGCTGTAAAATCAATATGCAGTTAATCCTTGAATGTTTGGCTTTAGAAGCGGCACTGTTTGATTTAAGGAGCTTGGCCATACATGAATACCAAAAGCAAGGGACAGCCAAGCTAGTTTTCTAGCTGCTAACGTGCCAACAACTCAGTGGATGCCCAACCTATTTCCTTGATTTTCTATTTTCTTTCCTATTTGTTGCTTATTTCATTCTACTCTTCTTGGACTTTAATTCAGGATTGGTTTATTTCCTACTTTCCATATTCCATACACTTATTGGTGACTTTGTCGGGAAAACCCAGTTCAATTGCTTGTCAACACAGCTAATCATCTAAAGACATGGTAGCAACTTAAGGCTTTTTGGCATAAAGACTCGGCGAGAAACTGAAGTTCAAACCGAGCATCAGAACGGGGGATGAAAGATGATTTAAAGAGCCCATATCATATGTTTTTTGAGTTAAATAAATCCTTTAGTGTGTTTAACAGGTCTCTTCTATGCAGGGGTGGACAGTAACGTAGTAGATTTACTTGAGTACTGTACTTAAGTACATTTTCTTAGTGTCTGTACTTTACTTGAGTTTTATTTTTTTTTGGAAACTCATGACTTGTACTCCACTACATTTGAAAGACAAATATTGTACTTTTAACTCCGCTACATTTCTATGAAAGGTCTCGTTACTCGTTACTTTTAAGTATAGCTTTGAAGTCAGTGGATGAATTTTCTTTTCTTTTCTATTTCCAAAAGCAGGTACTCCAGTACTTAAACTTAAGTAAAAATTTAACTGGACAACATTCACTTATTTTGGAGTAATATTTGACCAGGAGTGTATATACTTTCACTCAAGTAATGGAGTTGAGTACTTTGTCCACCACTGCCTGTATTACCCCTTTCAGACTGGCCAAAAAACCTGTGTAAATCTGCCAACAATCGGCTCCTGTCCGCAGTTTGAAAGGGTCTAATCGGCATTTCGACCTGGTCGACTTACCCTGCAAGCGACATGGGTTTTTATCGGCTCGTCTCCGACTGGCTTCAGTGTGAACATCACACCTGGGTCAAGCTGCTAAGTTACGGATGACGTCGGAGTTACGTGCTCACGGCATAACATTGCACCCATCCCCTCAGTGTGTAACTTACGTGACTCTTTGCCATCTCAGCAACAAATTCCATCCGCCTTTGTATCATCAGCGCTGAGTTTGTACATTTTTAAAGAGGGACAAAAGTACAAAATACAGAAAACTGTGTCCACGGCGTCCATGCTCTTTTCCATTGTTTACGTGGTTGTGTTTTGTCGCGCCGATGACGTCATCAACGTGATGACATCAGCTTGATGCGCCAGAGGAAAAAAAACAGCCACGCAGCTCGTCTGCTGCTGAGTAGACCCGGGTCTGCTGGCAGTGGTAAAGGAGTCACTCGCGGGTTAACCAGCGTTGAAAAAACCAGCGTTGACCCGCGGATTTTAGTGTGAAAGTGGTATATGTAAGAGACTTTTATGAACAACACAACAAGTCTAGGGCATCAGGACTTCTCCCCGTCCCGCTCCTTATTGTGCCAGCATCTGCCCCCTGTACCTACCAGTGTGATGTCCTACCATTGTTACATCATTAGTTTAAGCCCAGTTGCTCAATGTAGCAGACCCATTTCAGAGCGTAGACAGTAGAATGAATGCAGAGTTGTTGACAATATTGCACACAGTAGTGCTCTGAAAATGTTGCTTGGTCCAATGAGTGTTGCTGCCTGCGGGAACATCCAGACGATAGGGTCATGATCTGGTGGGTGCTTCTTGTAACACTCCATGTCACAAAGCTCAAATCATCTCAGACTGGTTTCCTAATATGTGAATGAGTTCACTGCACACCAGTGGGTCATTAGGCCTCATGACCTGAGCTCTGAAGTATATTTCAGGTCATCAATCAAACATTTTATCTTCTCTTAGGTCCTGAAACATGAAGTGATAATGAATAAAGGGACATTTTTAAGCTCAAAACAATCTGAAAACTTTGTATTTTTATACTCTTAGAGCTGAAATATGGCTTTGGGAACTAATCAGGAGGGATTTTAACCAATTTCTATCCCCAATGAAGAAAAAAAAAAAACTTGGATGTGTTCGTGAGAAACAATTTTTAGCTTAAACTCTGAAGGAATGTGAATATCTTTGAGAAATAGCAGAATCATGAACAAAGAAGAGCAAAAATGCTCTTCTTAAAGTACATCAATAGCATAAAACAAAATATTCCCACTGTTAATCTTAATATCCTAAGAATGTTTTCAGGCCTTTTCCTCGAGTGTTTACAAATGCCCACTCTAAGTCAGAAAATGTACAAAATTTAGGAGCCATTGGCCCTTATGTTTAATCCTTACTTTTAAACACACTAGCTCAGGAATATTGGAGAGATTTTATTCAGATTTTTTTTCAAAATCTTACCTTGTGAATTTTTTTCTGTCTTTGTTCTGCCTCATGTTCATCCTTTGCTTGTGGACTCACTTTATGTGGGATTTTTCTAAGAGGCGTCCCTTTGACTTCTATGATACTTGAAGACATTTTAAAATGCTGAAAATCATTCCAGTGCTGCAGAGAGTTCTGTGTAGTTCACAGACCAACTCACCATCTGTCATTTAACTTCATAGTAAGAGTCTTTCTGTTGTGTCTTTAAACAGAATAGCTTATTTTAAAAAAATCACAAGTGGTCCATTTAAAAAAAAAAAATAAACTGTCATTTTTATTCATCAATATGCTTCACAGATCCTTGGTTTGAGAAGCTGTGCAAAGCTGTTCTGGGATGTGGCCCAATCTGACATCTTTTTAATGGGGACCGAAATTACTGGCAGTACCCCTGGTACCCCCTGGTACCCCTTTGGGCATAGAACTGATATTCAGCTGTGCTAGTACTAGTAGACTTAAAAATGTTACTAATAAAAACTCAAAGCTTTACTAGTTGTACTAGTAACAAATTACTAATCAAATTACTCTCATTGCACATAACAGGCAATAAGTAGATTCTCATGTTACAAAACCCATGTCTATTAGTAATCACTTAACAAATTATTTATAATAATTACTTATAATAATTGTATACTAGTAGGTGATTTTGCTTTGCTACTAAGGTCTACTCACGCACTAGTAATAAAAGAAATCTTTGTTAGTACTACTATTAAACTCAAAATATCTTACTACTAGTACTAGAAGACTGTTTTTAGCCTGCTAGTAGTACTAATAAAGACAAAAAGATTCACTAGTATGAGTAGAGCTAATGAAAATGAAGTAGGAAGAATTATAATCAAACCCAGCACGCTATTTGGCTATAATATTTTCAAAAGCCAATAGGAAGCCTGAATTAGCTTTTTCCCGCCCCTTTTTAGCATATTACACATACTAGTAGTATTAGTGAACTTTTTTAGGTTTACTAGTAGTACTAGTAGACCCAAAACAGTCTTCTAGTAGTACTAGTGAACATTTTTCTATCTACTAGTGACACTTTTTGCTTCACTAGTAGAGGACTAGTGGAGCTGAACTATGGTTGATATCAATTTTATGCCCAAACGGCTCTCCATACTGGTCAGGGTCACTGGCCCTTATGTCCATCTCCTGCTTGTGAACTAGGGCTGAACAATATATCGTTATCGTATCGATATCGAGATATGAGCATTCAAGATATTAATATTGAAAAGCAACAATATAAACGATATAGATTTCCCCTGCGCTAAAACTGCACTTTCCACATTCTTTTGTATTATGTTGTTTTTATATTTCTGAAAAATGCTTGGATTTCACCGAACCCGTAGTCATATCATATTGTATCAATATCGAGATATCTGGCATGAATATCGTTCAGCCCTATTGTGAACTCAATTTCAAGATCTTGAAGTATTTTCTTCAAACTTAGTGCAAATGCTCCCTTACTTCAAGATTGAGTGATTCTAGATTTTAAAGGTCAAGCTTTAGTTTAGTCTCACTACAAGCAGCTACAGCTCTTCCTCTCAACCGACCTTGGCAGTATAACCATACAGCAGTTGTACCCCTTGTTCAGGCGCGTGACTACCACACAGTAAGTCTAGTTTGCTTTGAATTACTGAGCAAATCATAACCAGTATTGTTTCAATAGACTATTGATTACAATTTTTCATTTTTAAAGCTGCTGCTCAAGTCTCCAGTGTTCAAAGCAACAGTTAAAATACTGCCTTAGGATCCAATAGGAGAAGCGACTAAAGCTAAAAGCACCACTCCATAGAGGATCACAAGCAGCAATGGCAGCCATTAAATTATTTTATGAGAATAGAGCAGGTGTTGTTTAATTACCAGAGTTTAAGATGGTGTGAGAGTGGGGCTTCAACGTTGTGTGCAGTAAATACTCTGAGAAAAGCAACAAGGTAAAAGAAAGGCAGGAGAGGCTCAATCTCTCATTTTTAAATGGTCTGATATGATGTGTAGCTTTGCATTGATGCCGTTATTTCTTTTTTACCAGCCCTTAAATATTCAAATCTTTCATAAAGCAAAAACATTGCAAAGTTTAATTAAAAGTGGACAAAGTTTCAATTTCCCAACTACC
Organism: Cetoscarus ocellatus; assembly: GCA_037902135.1. Lineage (NCBI taxonomy): Eukaryota > Metazoa > Chordata > Actinopteri > Labriformes > Labridae > Cetoscarus > Cetoscarus ocellatus. The sequence goes on from JBAMNC010000833.1 coordinate 712,920, forward strand.
CACAAATATAATTAATCAAACTAATTTGTGACACATTTAATAAACTTGATATCGCCGGTGGTAATGAATTGCACTTAGGCAAAAAATTAATTACTCTTCCCTCTATTGTGGTGCGCAAATACAGAAATAATTTAATTAGGTCCTTGGACCCGTTGCCAATCCTTTTGTTGTACACGTCTGCAGGTTTGGATGGAGCTCTTTGATGCAATGCAAATGGAGCCAATATGAGGAGTAAGCCGCTGCTGTACTGGAAGAACGGAGCACTTTGGAGGCAATTTGTAAATTAATTAGAAAAAATGTGCTCCATAGGCTGCTCCAGCAAGACTTGAGTTTATTTTTTCTTTGTTGGCTTCTAACTAACGTAGTTATTTTTGATTTGTTGGGCACCTCTCAATCCCTCACTATGAAACTGCTTTGATTCTGAAAGTTAAGAGTCAATAGTATTTGGGCCTTTTGTTCATTTCTTGTTGCCGATTGAAGTGTTTCAAGACAGTTTGATGGACTTTTGATAAACTTTGTGCAGATGTCTCCTCTAATTAGGGGTTAAGTGATTAAATTTGGGAATCAGGGATCAGAGGTCAAGTTTATGGAGTCCCATGGTTGTCTGTTGCTTCTACAGTTGATGTTTTAAAAGTGTCAAACTTTGCACAAATGTTCATTGACTCAAAGTGGTTGGATTTGTCAAGTTTACTGTGTCTCATTTTATATTACGATGTTAACACTGTGTTTCAAGAACATTATGCCGGATAGTCTTCAAAATGTTCACTTATGTGCACGCTGACGTGAACAGATTAGAGTTTGGACTCAAAATGTCAAGGTCTTTTGGCCTTGTGTTTTTCCTTTACGATCAACATTTCTATGAATCCTACTCTACTTAAAACCACCCCAACTCTTTCTCTTGTCCAATCATTGCACTTGCCCTGCATTCAGAAGACAGTAATGGGATGGCACAGCTGTACTTTTAAAAACTCGAAACTGAGTGGTTTTCAAGTATACCCGCTAATAACAGACGACATTCAGCTCATAGCATGTATGCTTATTACCCCTCCTCCCCCTGCAGTACACACAAAGTATTTTACTATTTACCTCTCCCAAGGCCTCTCATATGAATCTTGCTATCTTGTCCGTGATGCCCATTTGGCTGAGCACTTGATAAGTAAAGGTCTGGTAAATGGGTGTGCGGATTTGTTGTAGTGGGCCAGCTGGTTTGCATATTATCGACACACAGTGGAGCCCAAAGTGCTTCCACGCAGGGCTCCTAACATATTTCAATGTTGTTATTGTCTGCTCGGAGTGGCTTTGCCAGTCCTCCAATTGTCTCCTTCTTCTTTTTGTTTCTGGCAGACAATGCAACTGTTGTTGAGGTCAAGAGAGCACTGTTGCGCTAGGTGCCCCTATGCTTGATCAAATAGTTCACTGCTCTTGGCGCCCAAATGTTCTGTTGAGCTGTTTATTTTATATTTGAATATTTATTTACACTTCAAGTACGGATTTTTACCCACAAGCTTGAACGGATATTTGAATATTGGTTATAAGGTGACAGCTCTAGTACCTTAATACATAAAATGGCCAGAATGTAGCTTCAGACTTGCTATCAGTTAACTTTTTTCCTTTTTTAATTAATTTCCGAACTTCTTTAAAAGTAAAACATTCGAGATTACATGTTTAAGACTCTAAGCTCAAAGGCTCTGTAACCATGATGAATTTCATCTACATAGTGTTATCCACATGCACACATTAGCATATTTGACTCTAATATGCACAATGTAGATTTTGTGGCCTGCCATTAGTCATCTAGTGAAAGGACATTTTCTGCATTTGCTGCTGCTTCATTGAATGTCTCTGCAGGCTTTGTGACCACTGTGAACCTGCGGAAACTTCATTCAACCACCACTTTTGAAAATTAAACCTATTACTGACAGGATATAGAGGCTGCTGAACTTAATGATAGGCTAAAGCAATTATGAAAGCTTTTGAAACTGTAAGAACATGCAAGATTTCTTGGTTCATTTAATGATCCCTCCTTCTACACATCCTAGAGTTTCATCCATCTGCTTTCAACTTCCTGTTCACATTATGCAGCTTTTCCTACGACTGTGAAACACAATTTCTTTTAATGCATCATGTATCTTCTTGAAGTTCAGTGCTCCTCACATACTGCCAAGTAAATTTGGACTCAGAAATTGTGGTTTTGTGTTTAAAAGAAGGCTCAGTAGTCCCTTTGTCATCTTGATAAGAAAAGTAAAAATGACAAACAAGCTGTTTAAAATGAAAGCACAGAACAATCCACTGCAGCATATTGTTGTTTCTGTAAACTTTGATTTTATCATCAACACTATCCACTTTTCATTTTAAGAAACAAGGAAGCTTCTCTGCCTTTTTCTCAAATAAACATTGTCAAGAAAGAGGAAAGCACAAAAAGAATATATTACAGGCTAACAGATATCTGAGAGTGGATGTATTGATTCTACAAATTTAATAAAATCTCACAGCATTGCAACATTTTTCATAATATGACTGAACTGTAGGGGAATAACAGCATGAAGCATCATTTCTGTGGAGGCTTATAGTTGCTGCTCACCTTCGTCATGCCCGTGGCCTCTTTGTCTCTTCAAAGGTGCTGATTTGGCCGAGCCTATGCAAACCGTGCTCAAGTGTCGCACATTTAAGCCTTGCATAACAGATCTGCTTGATTACAGACATGAAATCTGGTGGATCCAAGTGTTCTGCTGTTGCTGGAACTACAAACCCTATTCCAATGAAGCTGGGACGTTGTATATAATGTGAACAAAAGCAGAATGCCATGATTCGCAAATCCTTTTTGACTTATGTAAAATTAAGTAAAGCTAGGATGTTAAATGTAATGTAAAGTGATAAAATTCATACTTTTTTGTAAATATTCACTCATTTTGAGTTTGCAACAGGCTCCAAAAAAGCTGGGACAGGGGCATGTTTATCACTGTTACAGATGCAGCCTCTTAAAGCTTTCCCAGTTTCCCTAATAGGGTCTTGACTGGTCTGTTGCAGGTGCTGGTTTCAAGTTTTCTCTTTGTTGATTTGGCATCTAGTCTTATAATCAAGGGAAAGGTCGAGGCTATGGAATCTTGTGCTTCATCTCAAGGAGACATCCTACATGTGCATAAATGGGTGTGTTTTCAGTGGAATTTAAGCACAACCATATAGGATTGGGGGAGGGGGATTCCAGTAGTTTGTAATTGGCTAGCAACTGGCTGGAAGTTGGCAGGCAGCTGGCTGGGATGGGAAAATTAAAGCAGCTGGATCTGTACATCACCTTTTTTTTCAACAACACTCAATAAGTGGATCTAAGGGCACTAACTACTGAACCTTTTTAGGTGAAATTTTTCCCCATTCTTGCTTTTATGTACAACTTTAGTTGCACAACAGTCTGGGGGATCTCTGTCATATTTTGTGCTGCATGATGTGCTTCACATTTTTATTAGGTGACAGGTCTCAATCAATCTAGAACCTGCACTCTTTTACTATGAAGCCAGGCTGTTGTAACACGTGTAGAATTTGTCTTGGTATTGAATTGGTGAAATAAGCAGGGATGAAATGTTGACTGGATGGCAGCATGTTGCTCCAAAACCTGGATGTGCCTTTGAGCATTAATGGTTCCTTCACAGATGTGCAAGTTGCCCATGCCATGGGTACTAACACACCTCTCTAACAGATACTGGCTTTTGAACTTTGCACTGAAAACGATCTGGATGGTCCTTTTCCTCTTTTATCCGGAGGACACAACATCCATGATTTCCCAGAACAATTTAAAATGTGGACTCGTCAGACCACAGCACACTTCCACACTTTCCGTCAGATCATCTCAGAAGAGCTCGGGGCCTGAAGAAACCAGCTGCATTTCTGGGTCTTGTTGTTTTATGGCTTTCACTTTGCATGGTAGTGTTTCCACTTGAACTTTTAGATGTAGCAACAAACTGTGTTTACTTATAATGATTCTCTGAAGTGTTCCTGAGTCCATGTGGTAATGTCCTTTACAGAATGATGCTGGTTTTTAATGCAGTGCTGGCTGAGGGATAAAAGGTCATGGGCATTCAATGTATGTTTTTGGGCTTGCAGCAGATGTGCAGAGATGTTTCATGGACTTTATGAATCTTTTGATGATGTTGTGGACTCTGGATTAGTTTAGATTAGATAGAACTTTATTAATCCCTTGGGAAGACTCCTTCAGGGAAATTAAGATTCTAGTAGCACTGAATGGTAGTACACAGGTTAAAAGAACACAGGGTATCAAAATTAAAAAGTAAAAACAACTTGCATATTTAAATAATTAAAAAAAAAAAAAAGTTCTGTTACTCCTGCTCCCCCCTCGTGAGGAGTTGTACAGTCTGACGGTCTGAGGGACAAAAGAGTTTCTCAGTCTGTTTGTCCTGCACTTGGGAAGGAGCAGTCTGGATGATGAAATCCCTAAATTCCTGCAATTGTGTGTTGAGAAACATTGTCCTTTAACTGCTGGACTTAATTGCTGATGTAGTTGTTTGCAAAGTGATGAACTCCATCCCATCCTTGCTTGTAAATTACTGAGCCTTCCAGGGGTGCTTCTTTCAAACTTCCAAACAAGTTTTTGTTGAACATTGTTAAACTTTCCAGGTGTTCTGTTGTCCTCGTCCCAGCTTTTTTGGAACTTGTTGCAGGCATCAAATTTAACATGAGTGTATATTTGCAAGAACAATAACATTATCAGTTTGAACATACATTACATATTTTGCCTACTTAATTGAGTATAGGTTGAAAAGGGTTTGCAAACCATTGTATTCTGTTTTTATTTACTTTTTACACAATGTCCAAACTTCATCTGAATTGAAGATTGTAGTATTTCCAGATCTTCCATCAACATAACCTCTTAACAAACCCTTCTTTCACAAACTACTTTTACAACAAACTTAAATTTAATGCATCAAACACCTTTGGGGGGGGGTCAAAGTCTAATGAGCATCTTCCTCAGTGGATAATAGATGAATTCAGCCTAAGTGACTCATTTTATGCCTATTTTCTACAATGTATGTGTGAGAGGGAGACATGTCTGCGTTTAACTCATGTGAGACAGTGTTTGCTGCATATGGCATGTTGAAGTGTGTGTGTGGTGGTGTTAAACCTCCCGGTGTGTCATACAGAGCCCGGCGGGGGTTGCATTATGCCTCACCAGCTCACCAGCACCCCCTACTGCTACACCACAGCAGCCTAGTGACACTCCAATTTCACAGCTCCTCGGGCTTGTGTGAGTGCATGTTTTGTGTGCATTTTTCACACTGTATGTGTGTGTAGCTGTGTGTGTGTTTGTTTGGTTCAAGTCTGAGACCCTGAGGTGGTACAGACACGGCTGCTGATCTGGCTATACAAATTGTTTTCATTTTAACAGGGTTTGTGTGGGTGCTTGAAAATTTTGAAAATATTTTAATATTTGACTCCTTCGCATTTGTCCCAGGATTCTTCAAAACATATTTGTGAAGTTTCTTTCTGAATAATCCACTGAGATATTTATAATAGCCATAGATTCTGATCTGTTAAGGAAAAGGGTGTATGTAAGGGTGTCCTTGTGGCCTGTACCTGAACATCCCCCTTAAAAGAAGTGGATGCGAGTTTTCCAGTGCTGTGCTTTAACGTTTACTGTCCCTTCACAGTTATGCCTTAATTCGTTTCTTTTACTGGATCTGCTTAACGGCTAAACTAACACCTGGCTAAGGGAGGGAGGCTTACCCTTCAGTGACTTAATTTGGGGAACAAGCAATGGGTGGAAAATGATGTCTTTTATCATTCAGGTGCGTGGGGTTGGAGAAGCCATAGACGTCTGTTTTGTATGAATAGGGTTGCAAATTTCCTGGAATCTTCAAAGTGGAATACTTTCCATGGGAATAAACAGTAATTTATGGGAAATAAACCTGGAATTTACAAAATCAAAGGTTAAACCTGTACAAGGATTTTAATATAATTGGTAAACATTTATTTTAGCATAAGCTTGACTAAAACAACCAGATGTCATTCAAGTATAATGCTGCTAACTGCAAGGGTGTTGAGACCACGCCCCATTTATGCACTGTGCACTCCTCCATCACATGCACAGATGATTCTAGAACCCCCGGCTATTGATGCCACACATTTAAGGACGTGGACAACATAAAGTCAAGTTGAAATTGATTGTTCATTAAAATAGTCAAAACTTGATAAAGTTCTACTAATAAATAGATATGTTGACATGTGATTTATTTTAATCGGAATATTTTGCATAGATGTCTGCCCATGACTAAACAAAATATTTAGATTTATATTTATGTTTGGATATGATTCTATTAGTTTTGAGCAACCCCAAATTTCCAGTAAGTTCCTATAAATTCCCGTGTTATTTTCAAGTTTTGAATATTTCCAAATGTCCTGCATGGAAAGTTTCTGGAAAGTCTCTGGAAATTTATTGGGAATTTACCTCCCTTTTTACAACCCTAATGGACATAATACAAACACATAGCCCATGTGTAAATGAAGTATTCTCATAACTGTCTTGATCCCCTATGGGAAAGTGCATGTTACTGTTTTACAATTATTACTAAGTTTGACATTTGAACTCCATCTGTTGAAACAGGGCCATAAGGCTTTGTGTAAATATAATATCACACTTAAGCCCATTCAGGCCAAAAAATGGCCTCATTTGAAACCCTGAAACACAGATGATAATGAGTTTGGAAGAATCAGTGTATCGGATACTTTAAAACAAATCCAGTATTGTGAGTTTCCTTTAATTTGTTTATAAAAAAAATGTAAGTGAAAAAAAGTAAAACTGACAAATGTAACTGTAACCATGCATCGAAGAACTAATCGAAATAGACTTGAATTTTTTATTTTGTCCACTTTTATTGATTATTACTACCTGCATTTGAGTTAAAATTTATAATTGATATAAACCCATCTTATGACAGATACAATGTATAATTAAAGGTAATTGTGATTATTTATTCAGAAGTATCCTACCAATGAAAACAGTTTAGTTCTCTGGCAAGAAAACACTGAATGTGGTCCTCTTGGTAACCAAAGATACTCATGACATTTTAATAATCAGATATGTCCACTTTTTGGACTTAATGGACTTCATGTGATTTTATCGCCGAACCAAAAATAGAAATACACCAAAATATTATTTATTTTATTTATTTTTTTATAAAAACAAAGGTCATCATATCATGTATTTATACTGGCATATAAAGGGTTAAACTTCTAAAAATAAATCTTCATTTCTTATGTATGAACCAGACAGAAGCAAATAGAAGTATTTCAAAGCTGAAAATAATATTGTGTATCATTATTTATGACCATTTTCAGTAAATCTTTCTTCAAGCAGAACACAAGGGTTGAGTTTTATCAATAAAGAACTAACCACACAGCATTAAGCTGCTTAAAAAAAAATCACTAAATCACTGTGAAAATTTCCCTAATGATGCTTAAATCTGCCTGTTGACTATTGATGTCCGAGCCTTTAAACTCCCCATGTCTCTACCTTTTCCCCCCGGACATTCTTTAGCATTCTTCTTCTCTTATGAAATTAAACGTAGTGTGCCAGTGCAAGTTCACGCATACACCCAAGATGCTGACAAACAAACTCCTCCACATCATTTGGTGCATTTTAGCACATTGATCCAGTTGCTGAAGTCAATAATGTCCTGAGCTGTAAGTCACGTGACTGCCGGTGTTTTTCTGAATGTGAGTGTGTTGTTGCGCATTCATGTTTATGTGTGTGTGTGTGTTACAGCTAATGAGGGAGGGCCGGTGCACTGCCCAGGGGGCCCTTTCCTGGAGCGCTACTCGGGCTCAGACAGCAGGATGATTAATGGAATGAAAATGTTGATGGATTATTGAACAGGGAAATGATAAAGTTGGCCTGAGCTCCAGTAAAAGAAGAAAAAAATAGGCAGGGCAAGCAAGTGTGTTTTAGTGTGAGAGTAGATGAGGGTGTTTATAAGGCTGGACCTAATAGCCTGAGGTTTGAAAGCCACGACCCTTTAACCTGCTCTTAAATGGCTAAACAGGCTAATGAAAGCAGTGCTGGTGGAACCCAAATGCAGAGTCAAATCAATAGGAACTCAAAGTGGGTCATCAATACTGAGAGAAAATAAAAATTAAACTGATGCGATGTCGTTAAATCCACAATAAGACAATCACATTAAATAACAATGTTTTCCTGCTCTCTGTTTGTAACTCACTTACAGGCTCGTATCAAGTGTCAAAAACTGAGTGAGTGGGAAAACCTCTGCTCTTTGTCTTATTCAATAGCTCCACATTAAGTCAGCACAAGTAATTAATTTCCTACAGAAGGGAGGCACTCATGGACCCGATACTAAATGTGGAAAAATTATATGTCGCATAATACACGGCTTTATGAATAAGAGGATGCTCAAGCTTGTAAAGTGGGATACAAACTCAGTAAAGAGAGGGCATACAGTGATATTAGCCCATTTATTTTGGTGCTTTTTAGTCTCCATTTTGATATTTGTGTGAGGTATTGTATCAAGATTTTTGTGCAACCAAGCCAGAACCATGTCCATGTTTTCACAGTAGGTAGTTTTGTGCCAAGAGTGTGCTTTGTTGTAGTATTAGGCATGTAAAAATATTTTTAGGCCTTCTAATGTTTAGGTGTGTGTGTAATTTCAAGTCTGTTTTTAACCCTAAGGGGCCCATTCTAGTAGTTACATTGACTCTGCTCAGCACAAAAAATGCACTTTTCATTAAGTAGCATAAAAAATATTTTATAATGACGTACAGTAGTTTCCCTATTTTTGGCTAGTTTTTCAACCAACATCAGTCCAAATCATTAACCACAAATATTCATGAAATTTTTAATATTTCAACCTTTAAAATGTAAGATATTTGTCATGATGCCACCATGTTTATACATAGAAAAAAAAAAAAACTTGAAAAAAATGATGATTTTCTAGATACACATGCAAAGTTAATTTCTTTGGGGTGCTGAATTATTACATCCAGGAATATATCAATGACTAGAAATGCACCACATTATGCATTATTATTCATTAATACTCACACTTATTATTATGGTTAAAAAGGTGCTACCTAGTGGAGAGTGATATAAATGATCTTCTCAAAGGCGATAGCCCAGATTGACACCCAGATTAAATAAAAACGTGTATTTTCTTTTTCATGGAAGGGAGATCAAAACTTGCATTTCAAATGGGTTTTAATGGTGCATTTTTTGCACTAAAGGGTACGAGTGTAACAGCTGTTTGTACACAGTGTATTTTAGACTTCCTCTAGGATCTGAGCGGGAAATAAAAAGATCAAACAAAAATACACAATCTTCCCAAATTGATTTCATATGCATGAAAAGCCAAAATTATCAATAAATGAAGAATGAAAAGTGAAAAAGGCATACAAAATCAAACAATTTATTCAGTTTCAATCAAACACTTTTGCGATTTAATCAGAAATCAACTTAACAATGATTTATGTAAGTCTATAAAGTTTTAAACTGCCAAATTGAGCAGATATTAAGATAAAAATAGGACAAATTAAGTTTTCTTTAAGAATAAAATTTGTCCAAGAAATCTTCTGTAATTTTTGTAACAGAAATTCTGAAGAGCAGATTGATGAGAGAATAACTTTCTAACAATAGCCCTGATTTTTAAAGCAGCTATTTAGCTACTATACTCACTGAGGAGTTGACAGCACTGCTGTTTGGAGACATTTATTTACATTTCCACATGTGTTTGCATTGTTGTGAATAATGTATGCATTTAAAAGCAGGATCCAAGCAGAAACAGATTAGGAGTTTGATATAATCATAAAAATCTCATTTTGCATCTATATTTAAAACTGAATAAAGTCACTTTGATGCCATAAAAGAAAAGTTGAAACGCTCAACAAAAAGACCAAAATAAACAGAGCAAGATCTGATCAACTTGTTCTCCTGACTTTGAGTCTCACACAAAAATATCTTCAACATCTTATCTCCTCTCGGATGCTTAAAGTTCAGCCCAGCAGATTTGAATCAACAACAGACAAACTTCAGGGGGAAGAAAGAGGATTAGTCGATTGTTGCCTCCGCCACACTCGAGCTGAATACAAGACGCCCTGCTTACACTGAGCTGTTTTTACTAGACCTCCCCTATAGGAACACACAGCACAAACCGGATGAAGCCCCCTTTTAAAGGCCACGAGCATAACTCTCCTCAGCCAACAATGACCTTTAAGTTTTTAAGGACCAAGTTACTGCCACATGTTGAATAATGCTATAAGTTTGATATCTCAGAGTTAACCAGAACATACACATTAGTCATTGTAAACCCTTTTTTTAGCTGTTATTTGGATTTTTTTTTTTTTTTTTTTTCTTACATATTTAAAGGCCTGAGGAACAGACAGTTTGTGCTTTTGACGTTGTTGAGAAAAACTTTAAATTAAACTTTGGGAAAAACTGTTTTTTCTCGAATGAGCAAAGTTTGGATTTCTGTTTTTTTTTTTTCTTTAAAAAGTTTGGCACAAGGTTGCCCAAAATGAAAATTTTCATTATTTTTCATCCCCTTGTGCTTTAAAAATGCAACTATTGCCATTTCAATTAAAAACAGGAAGAAAAAAAATGATGACGCTTTAACAAAGTTAAATGATTTTTGTAAGCGAAAAGCATGCAATCCATCAAAAACTGCTACAAACTGTACACATGGGATTTGGCTCCCTGTTGCCACCAGAGCTGCCTTCATTCCTCCTTGCATTTATTCAACAAGGTGTTGGAAACACAACCTTGCAGTGCAGATGGACCTGCCTGATTCACTGTCTGTAATCGGACGGATCAGTCTTGCCAACCTCCAACCTACAGTGATTGTGAGGCCCAGTCAGCAGAAGAACAGACGGAGGTTGGAGCTATGAGTGTGAGGACAGCAGGAAGTGACTGCTCACAGAGATTAGCATAGATGCTAACAGCTTTAGTCACAGTTTTATCACATCAAAACCACATTTCTTTTGTAAAGGAAGAACAAATAACACTACAAACGGCTACTACATTATCTGATTGGCCCATAATGACTGTGATTGACAGAACATTGTCCAGTCACCTGCTGGATATGCTTTTGAAAGGTTCTGCCCATTCCCAAACACTTTTTTTTGAGCTGCTTATACTTTCTTTATTAACAAGAAGGTTTTCTGGTTCATACCTTTTCATTTTTTGACGGAAATCTGATGAAGATGGAAGATTTCCGTCGAAACCTATAAAGGTATGAACTAAAAAACATTCTTGTCTGTTAAAAAAGAACGTATACCATATTTTCTGGACTGTAAGTCGCACTTTTTTCATAGTTTGGCTGGTCCTGTGACTTATAGTCAGGTGCGACTTATATATAAAAATATACACAATTTAACATATTTTTAAATGTTTAATTCATACTGACATACATGAACCAAGGAGTAAACATTACCGTCTACAGCTATGAGAGGGCGCTCTAGGCTAGGCTAGACATAAACAAAATGCCCCCAAAATGAAAATCCTATTCGAACAAACTGCAGGTATTAAAATATGCAGCGATAATCGAGCAGAAATAAAGTTTGGAGTGAGTGAGAAACTCGTGAGGGACTAGCGAAAAGCAGAGGTTACTTTTACTCTTGAAGAAAGCTAATTGCGGGCCGAAAGCAAGATAGCCAGAGCTGGAGGAACGAGGCCACAGATGGATGCTTGAACAATGTGTTGCCGGGAGAGACTTGTTACAGGCCCATTTATGCTCAACGTTAAAGACGGATCCGGATACGGACGGAGCCTCCTGTCCACGCTCTGCGTTCATTTTGTCTGTATTTCTACACGTTTCCATAAAGCTTACAGATACGAGCCAAACGGAGCAGCACCACTGGAAACTGTTGGGCAGTGTTGCTGTTACTACCCATTAGGTAGCTCTAGTGAGACACGAAATAAGAAATAAGAAATAATAATAATGGCAGAACTTTCTGAAGAGAAACTCTGCAAGTTAGTTAGAAATTACAAACATCTGTATGATGTTACTTTGCCTGGACCTTTGTTCGAGCTCCCCCTGGTGGATGTATTGGTTAACAGCAATGCCAACGGAAAGGACACAGTGGGCCTTCTTGGTGTTACCGTTTCATACAAGGCAGCCACCTCTCTATCAGAGCACTAAATAAATGCAAATTATAGTCTGGTGTGACTTATGTATGTTTTTTTTTTTTTTTGTCTTCATGACACATTTTTTGACTGATGCGACTTATACTCCGCAGCGACTTACAGTCCAGAAAATGCGGTAAGCATATTATCAACACAGACATATTGAACTTTCTTGAACTTTTATGGACTCTTTTCCCAGATGACTGCACATTCATGATGTTAAAGCATTTTTCCATCATATCCCAAAGGTGCTCTGTTGGTTAGGGATCTGATGACTGTGGAGGCAAATGGAGTACAGTGAACTCACTGTTCCTTTTCCCACTGCATTTGCAGGATGGATCTATGCTTTCATGTTTATGTCAGTCCTGACCCTACCATCTGAGTGTTACATCAGAAATCAAAACTCACCAAGCCAGGCGACATTTTTTCAAGCTTCTTTAGTCCAATTTTGTTGAGCCTGTGCAAATTGTAGCTTCTGTGATCTGTTGTTAGTGGGCTTGTTTGGCACGGGGTGGTCCTCTCTACTGCTGTAGAGGGCAGACAACAGTCAATGATTTTTATTCCAGGCAGATCATGTCAGTAAATGTGTTGTCCAAGCTAAAATGATGACAGAAAAGGTAGATCTATATTTTCTCCTTGATCAGATCTACATTCATGCTGTGCCACCCTCAGAACACGTGCCAGGCTGGAGCAGATGCTGCACTCTCAGCCTGCCTGCATGTTGACAGGTTGGGGCTCTCCAAGCTAACAAGCGAGTTGTGGAAATAAAGGAAAAAAAAGCATAGTTATGGCGTGAAGGCCTCCCCGGTGCTGTGCCATTACCCAGCTTCCCAGCAGGGTATGGGGAGATCATCATTTTCACATAACAAACCGTAGATTATTATTTTGCAGACAGTTTCCTCAAGTGGAAAATTAGCTTCCTCCGAGCGGGCGTCTTTCCGCCCCCATTCACTGGCGACAATTTACCACGCACAGAAAAACGGCGTAAATGAAACTAATCGCAGGAAAAAGCGATCCCTACCTTCTGTTGGCAGAAGCTATCAAGCAGCCCCTGAAATGGGCTGCTTTTGGAGAAGAGGGGGAGGCTACAAAGAGAGGCAACAAATTGCTGTTTATGGCACAATTTATCAGTATTTTTGTCCAATTGGGTTGGATGCGCTCGTGATTGCATTCATTACAGGAATGTCTTTTGTCAGGTTTGGCTTTAGCAGCTGCTGTTGCATATAATTATTTGGCCGTTCTGGTGTTGTTCAGAAACTGTGTTTCTTATCCAATGTGCTGCAAATTCACCAAATCTACAGCCACTACATGGAAAACAAAGTGAATTTGCTCATGAGCTGATGAATAAATTCTGTCTGTGTCAAAGTGCTCAATCATATTCCCTTAAAAATTAACCTTGAGCTCCCTTAGAGTTGACTCAGAGTGATTGATTGATTGTCCAGGCTTCTCATTAGACCAATCATTTTCTTTGTACTGAATGATGGATGGCATGAGGGATATGTCAGAGGCGTGTGGGACGTAGAACAAAACATGACAGGTCAAGCAGTTTGCTGATACCTGAATGTCAGGGGACTGAAGCTGGAGGTGCTGGAAATGGTCTGTGACTTAAAACAGCAGAGGCTGATCAATGAGTATTCTCTGGTGATATATACATGAAAACTATAAATAAGATGGCATTACTCTATACCATCTTAAAATTTGCTGAAAATAAGGCTCATTTCATTGAAAAAACATATATTCATGTTACCTGAAAGGTCATGGGTCAAAAATCAAGGTCGGGAGAGCCTCATGTTGTTTGTCAATGCAGTATCTTAAGAGCACTACATTTAAATGGCAGTTGATGACGCAGGGTTTGGCGTCCCTTGCACCCTTAAACTTCACATAAACACTTAAGAATGAACTAGAAAGCACTTTGAGAGCGCAAACCTCGGCCAAGCTAGCTCACATATTGCTGATACATCAATAAGCAATAGTTCCATGATAAACTTACCATCATAATATGATTCCTTGACCCTGAAAACCCACACCTAGCACTCAGAATCATGTTGATATCATTTTTAGTTTTACAGTTATTGAGCAAAAACCATCGTTCCCTAATGGCGGTTATCTGGATGACCACCTAAATCTATTCATTTTGAAGTTGGGCCATTACCAACATCTCCTGAGAATTTCAGCAAAATCTGTCCAGTAGTTTTTGCGTGATCCTGCTAACAAACAGACAAAGAAACAGACAAACTTACACCAGCAAAAACATAACCTCCTTGGCGAAGGTAATTAAGGTTAACGTTGCTGATGGTAAAGTGCTGACCTAGCATATGATCCTAAACCTGACAACATTTTAAAGGTCACAGGTTAAAATCCTAGGTCATAGGATCTCATGGTTACCCTTTACTTGTAGAATGCAATGTCTAAGTAAACATTTAAAGAGCCCATATCGTGCTTTTTCAAGTCTTATATGCCTGTTAGTGTGTTTTACATGCCTCATCTGTATGATGGAGTACTACTATGCACAATACAGAGGTCTATTAGACCACTCCCACTCTCCCTGTATACAGTGCCAGTAGCTGTCTCAGTTCTTTGTGGCATAGATTCAACAAGATGCTGGAAACATCTCACAGAGATTTTGGTCCATATTCACATGATAGCGTCGCACAGTTGCTGCACACTCATGATGCAAGTCCACTGTTCCTCCACATTACAAAAGTGCTCTGTTGGATTGAGATCTGGAATACAGTGAAATTATTGTCATGTTCAAGACACCAGTTTGAGATGGTTTGAGCTTTGTGACAAGGTGTTTAATCCTGTTGGAAGTAGCCATCAGGAGATGGGTATACTGTGGTCATAAAGTCAAAGGCACGGTCAGAACAGTGCACAAGTAGGCTGTGAGGTATAAATGATGCTCAGTTTTTTGGCACACTTGGCCTAAAGTGTGTCAAAAAATATCCCCCTCACTATGAAACTGGCACCACCAACCTTAACTGTATATAAAAGGCAGGATGGATCCACGTTTTCATGTTGTTTAGGCCAAAGTCTAACTCTGCCATCTGAACGTTGCAGCAGAAATTGAGACTTGTCAGACCTGGCAACATATTTTTCAGTCTTTTGTTGTCCAATTTTGGTGAGACTGTATGAACATTGGCCTCAGTTTCCTGTTCTTAGCTGTCTTGGCTTGTTCTGCAGAGGCACTGTCCAAATAGACTCCTCTGAGGCAAAAGAGGTGCAAGCTACGAATGTGACAACAGTGATAATTGCCTGAAAGCTTTTATGTAGATTAGCATGTATGTTACCTGCTTTATCAGAACTGGACATCATTTCGCCATTAAATGAAGAACAAAAGGCAACACTGAAGACATTGCTCTTCTCTTGACAGGTTTCGGCAAGAGTTTGCTCTAAGGCTGTAACTTTGAAAATCAAACTTGAACAGTTTTCAAACATACACGCAACTAACCAAAGATATTTGGTTGTTTTTCTTCTACACTTAATATTTTACATTTGAATATTTATTCAGACTTCAAGTACAGACTTTCATCCCCACGCTCCAACGAATATTCGACTATCGAGCATAATGTGACAGCCCTAGTTTGCAAATAAGCCCATGTTTGTACTTTTAAATCATCTGATAGACTTTGATTGAATGTAATTGACAGAACGATCACCCATTACCTTCTGGTAACACTTATTCTAGGCTGTTGCCTGGATGAACTGGTGAAATATACGGTATATGTCTATCTAGCATATCAGGTTATATCAAATTAACACTAAGTTGCAGGCAATACCTAAATTCTTTTAGTGGAAAAAAAGTAGAAAACTTTTTTGGATGGAACCCATGCTCTGCTAACTCCAGAAATGTGCGACCCCTGCATTTCTCTCTAATTCAGTTTTGGCACAAGTGTGGACAAACATCTGGCTGAAAGTCTTCTCTTGACCTGGCAATGTGTCACACCACTGCTTCAGCACCTCTGCTACCCTTGCTTCAAGGTTGGTTAGGTCAGCCAAACTCCTATGGTCTTGCCTTAACCCTCAACCCTTTGTTATCAGCAAAGTTCTCCTTCCAAAGCCATACCCCTTACAAATTTCTGACCAATGCTAATTACACCAATGCTTTTTCAAACCAGGATAAATTTGGAGTCTTGGCTGCAGCTAACGCACTAATTAGCTTCACTCTAGAGTCTCTATTTTGTCAGTGAGAGTAGGATTTAACTTAGAAGTAGCATTTACCTCCATGTCTGAGTTAACTCTATCTTATGTGTGATTTTTCTTTTCATGACTCACCATGAGTATATAATAACCTGTGCTGTATATAACACATGAATCCATTTTCCCTTCTGTATAGTTCCCAACAAATTCAATTGTTCATGTTGATTGCTTTCATTGATTCTTACATTCCCTTTGTCCCACAAGCCCAGCAAGTATCCCGCTTCACCCTGTTCCCCTTCACACACCTTGCCACTCTGTAATGTTGTGACCCTTTTTGCAAAGAACGATAGGTTTGCTTATGCATCCCATCGGGATTCGACCAATTTAAGACACTCTAGGCGGCGGGGCTAACATATCATTATGCGTTAGCTCTCAGGCTGAGCCACATACTAATTAATTGAATCATAGGGATACATAGGTAGAGCCACAGGCTACAGATGGAGCGAGTTAGGCCTAGTGGAGGATGAAGTATGGGAAAATCACACGGATACATGGATGGAGGAGGAGATGAGAGTAGGGGGAACAGGCTCATGGGGATTGTGGCTTAAGGCGATGTCTTTTCTAGGCAACAGATCTTCAGTGCATGTAATTAGACAGGGAGGGTTGGGGGTCTTGGCAGCGTTTTTCATTTAATATATCGCTGATATGTCTCGCTGTCCATGATGTATGTAAGAGAAGGAGGAGAGCGCTGGTAGAAGTGAGTGATCCCTTTAAATTAAGATTTATTTGAGCGTGCAGATGGAGTTGAATCAAAGGGTTGACCAGGATGGAGACACGGGATCTGAAAACGTGGAATGTTTGAATTTTGTGTTTTTTTGGACACTCGGGCTGGACGATATGGCCTGAAAATAAAATCCCAGATTTTTTTCCAAAAAACTGGATTCACGATTTAAATTGATTTTTCCCTCTCAAAAACAAAACCCTTGAAGTGACACAAAAATTACCTTCATGTTATCAATATATATTCCAAAACTAAACAGACTTTCCTTGACATAAATGTTGATGATGAAGTTCGAATGTAGGCAGGTCTGTCTACATAGACACTAAAAGCTGTGCAATTTTTGCCATATATTAACCCTGAAAACACAAATTATAGCCAAAAAACCCTTTTTTTTTTGGGCTGAAATGTTTATTTCACTTTCTACTGAAATCCCCAAAAAATCAAAATTTACATAAAATTTAACACATTTTTTTTTTAATCTCATTTGATGCATAAGGTGTTTTTGGCAACTGATAGTTAACTTGAGTTATAATATTTGATCTAATTTAAAAAACAAATACAAAACTAAACATGAGCTTGTTCAAAACCTGACGAGGCCTGCAATCACGAAACTGTACGTTTTCAGTATTTATATTTTCAAGCATTGCAACAACTTATGATTGGCGTAGGAGTAAGTTGAGACTGAAAATCTCAATTGTTCATTTGTAAATCTTCTGCAGAAAATGATTTGAAAAAAATGGATTTAATCAATATTGCCCATGCCTAGTGGGCACTTCCCTTTGTAACATGATAGGCATTGAATGTTGGGTCTGCTGGCTGTATGTGCAACTGAAATGTATTAAATATGTTACCTTACGTATTTACATTTAGCTGAATGGCAATGCACAAAACACAATGTAAATGTTTATCAAAGCTAATGCATCATTTAGCTTAATCATTTCAAATAGAGCTGTTGTTTGTGATTTTTACTGTCTTTCTACTGATTATAAGGCCTTACATTTATTACTTATGTCAGCATCAACAGACTATATGCTGCCTTACCCTGAATCTTATTTGAAAACATTAGTTTTAACTAAAACCTCTAAATTTTGTAGCCCTCGCCTCCCTTACCTTCTTGTTGTTGACGACAGGAGGCTCAGGGAGGGTTGATGCAGGTTGCTGAGGAATGGTATGGTCGACTAGTTTGATAAATGATTGGTTTGTCTTGGTGAGATTATTTCATTCTTCTTGCAAATTGGATGGCACGCAGATATTAGGATGAATGCCGCAAAGCCTCCAGCATAACAATGATGCCCAATGATGTATGTTTGTGAGGTGCATTCAGATAGAGTGAGGTGGACTGGAGGGAAGGAAGGGGTGTGGTTGGCAGAAGGAGATACTGTAACTCCTTATTGATGAGAGGAGGAGAGAAAGGATAAAAAAGGCACATATAGGAATCCACAGCGCCACAGTAAAAAAGAGATGTGGAAACATTCATGGCACTGATAAGAGGCTGAGCTATGCACACCTACCCCGCACCCCCAGAGCCTTTACACTCTCGTCTCAGTGCGGCGTTCCAGTTGGTATTCAGTTCATGAGGTAGAACAGGATGGAAGAAGCTCTCTCCTTCTGCTCCCCTTTTCTCTCTCTCTCTCCCTTTCTTTGCCTCTCTGTCATTGTGCTGATGATAGATGGAAATCTCACACTGCTGTAAAATTGAACATTGCGTCCAGCAGACCATTCATAACGCTGTCCCTTCCCTGCTGCTATCATCAACATCATACGGCGTCATCCACTGCTGACAGGCTGTGCTTTAATGGAATAGTTTGAAATGCTCGAGTGTTGACAGTAGCACTGAGGACTGGGGCTAAACCAGGGATAAAAACCATTGTGCAAATTTGAATGACCAAGCTGACATTAAACAACACTAAAATCATCCAAATTTTGGCATTAACTGTGAGGCTGGATCAACTTTTGTGTTTTTGTATAGCATTATGCTAAATTGTTTAGCCTATTGTTTGCACAGGTCCTAGTTGTCCAAAGAACATATTATTGAAGTGCCATACCTAAAAAGTCACTCATCAGATTTTGGCATTCCTATAAACCCCTCTGTTTCAGCCTTACTCACAACAGGCTGTTTTAATGTTATCCTCATGAACTGTGTCTCACAACGCCCTTTCTAGAGGCGGTGGCTTTAGTTTGCAGTGCTGTGCTCTAATGTTTACTGTGGCAGCACAGACATGCCTGGAGCCAGCTTTGTTTGGGCTGAACAAACACCTGGCTCAGGGAGTGTCTCCCATCTGGGGGAGGTAGCATATCACCTAATGACAACATTCAGGGACATTTTTCAAACTTAACTGTTTTAGCACACTTTTTCTAAACTGTGAAGCAAGCAACATAACAAGAGGAGGTATTGTCTTATGTCCGTTGACCATTGCTTGTCTACCAAATGGATGCATATTTTTGTGTAAAGTCTATTAAAAGCATTATTTGGGCTAAAAATAGCCCCTAACAGAACACTGACATAATAAGAAAGACTTAAATGATATCAATATGTCTTTTGATACTGAGGTGACGAAGATAAAAATTCTCAACACCCATGATTGGGCAAATAAAAAGGACAATTATTGCTATGATAGCAATTAAAACTCCCATATCCTGCTGTGCTTGAACATTTACATCATGTCTTGAGCATCTTTTAAGCAAGAAATTGATTTAAGTTTAACAAAATAAATGAAAAAAGGCTTTGTAGCACACCAGATGCAGCTTTTTTCCCTCTCCTGAGGAAACACTCAGATTTGAGGGCGCAGGGAGTTTACGGGAAGCTATACTAATGAGATCTACACTGTTTGGTTGACCAAATGATGTCTAGTTGAAGCTGGGAGGAAGGGTTGCAGATCATGAAGCAAACTTTCAAAACAGTCATAGCGTCTGACTGTGATGAGCAGAAAACACATGTAGGTGGAGCCTGTATAGCTATGACATCATAAACCCCAGGAAGTAAAAAACAGGGCATCTTGAGGGGTGTTTTCTTTGTTGGGCTGTAGTGCATGTTTCTGTGAACCGAGTTTGGTGAAAAGTTTCATATCCTTCTGCTCCCCAAGCCCCTTCTAACAACATTAAAAGCAAAGAAAATTGATTTATGTTAAGGGGGTTAGCGCGGGCAAAAGAGGCATTATTGCGGCGATAATGGCAAGTAACCCTGTGTTAGATCCGCCTTATTCATTGTCTGTTCTCTAACAGATCCATCTTGCCAAGCTCCAATCTATAATTGTGAGCATCCAAAAGTGGCAACAATACCCAACCCTAGGTTTATAACTCGTATTACCATTTTTTCAGTCAGCCCTTATTCATAGTAGATTCAAGCATGAAAAGGTTACGACTGTGGGTTAAGAATTTGAATCATTAGGTAAATAAAGTCGTCCTCAGTCTTGATGGCTGAATTGTTCATCCGAGTCTCGACTTCTTTTGGCAAACTAAAATCCGAATATCCCCACAAAGGATAAAGAAAAAAAAAAACTCTCCCATCTCAGCAGTTGCCAGCCTTTCTCTGCGTCTCTCTTCCTCTCCTCTCCCTCTCTTCTTTATCTTTCTCTGGGTGATGTCTCCAGTTCAAAGCGCACACTGCACACGGACGGGGGACTTAATCTGCCGAGCATGCTACAAAGACGACCTTGAGGGGAGGTTTGATTGAGGTGTTCAAAACCCGGCTGAAAAAGAGGATTGATAGAATCAAGCAAGTGAGATTACTTCACATTCTGTACCACACCCACCCCGCTGACCTGGGGATAGTGTTGCAAATGAAGCCCCTGCACAAGTTTGAGAGGGGTGCGAGTGAATGAGAATGACAAGAGAGCGACGGGAGGGAGGAGGAGTGTAGGGGGGGGAGGATAGGGAGGAGAAAGGAGATGGCATCGTTGACAAAGAGAGGAACCCACTTTTATACTTTTCAACTTCTGTCAGATCAGCATGATCAAACCGCAGAGTCACACAGACAGTGAATGTTGATGTTTCCTTTCAAGCTTTGTTCTGCAAAAGTTTTGATTAGCTCAACTAATCTGCGAGCTTTTGTGTGAACGTATGAAAGCAGTCTGAATGGCTGCAATGAATTTTAGCAAAAGATGTGTGAATTTGTAGAATTTACAAAGTAAAATGTGATTAATTTTGTCTACAAATATTCGGGTTTATCTTCTCTACACTTCATGTAGCCTTTTTCTTCTTTTGCTGTTCTTTTCAGTCTCAGGAAATACCTTCAATGTTTAGTCAGCTCACATAAGCATTTTGCAGTAATAGAATTGTGCTGCTATACAACCCTCCTGCCAAAGAGTTCAGACTCAATCAAGGTCGGAATAAATTAGAAGAGTTATTTAGGCTTTTCTAAATGAGGACTATGGGTCCTATTTTTGACTCTGTGAAACATGTTGTTTAAAAGCGTATAGTGCACAGCACTTTGATGCTTGTTGGTCTAAGTTTGTTATCTTGATGGAGCACAGTCCCAATACAAAGCAAGGCCTGAGTATGAAGAGGATGGATTATGAGCCTTGAGTTATACATTCAATCAATGAAACTGATTGTAAGAGCTTTGTGACTGCTGGCTGGCATTTTGTCATATACATAGCAAATTCGATTGTTAGAACCTAACTCTAGTTGGATTGCTTGATTCCACTCCTATTCTTGTGCAGCTCAACCCACAAAACTCAAACAGGACATTATATGAAATATGTTGTTTCCCAGATGAAAGTTATAGTTCATGAATTATTCCCGCAACACCTGAAACGGAATTGTATTCAATGACTAAAATCTATAGACACAACAAGAACAATCCTGTCTTTCATTAAAGTATTATGTTCACTCAATTCTAAATAAAAGCACTGTGTTCTCATTAACTTGCCACCCAGAGGCTTGATTTTGATCCCCGCCTGTAGACCATTTCCCCTACTTTCTTGCCCCCTCTCTGACTCTGTCCACTGTTCGATTGTCAATAAAGTAAAGATGCCCAAAAATATTACAAAAATATAACTCCTTATTACATGGGAGCATGTAGAAGTGTGTAACTCTGCATTTTTCTTTGCATATAAAAGCATACTGGAAGCAACTTTGTACCTGACCATCCATTTATAGCAAAACACACATCTGCATTAGCATGTGTTCAATTGATGTTAAAACACGAGTACTGACTGAAACTGACAACTGTGTCAGGTGGAAGACATGACATCTTCAGGGCATGCCTTTGTGCTAGGTGAGCTATAGCGCCCTCTGTGCTTTTATGCTATTTTATGGTGGTAAACACTGCTCAGTTTTTGATTGTTTAGATTAAGACAGCCCAACATACACCTTTAGTGTAGTGATGTGCCAAAAGACCCAAAATACTTGAACTCACTCTTTTAATGTCTCAAGTGTCTTGTGTCTTCTCGCGTCTTTTATGTGTGGTGTAAACAACACAATCGACTACTTAACCCCAAGTAAAGTTTATAAAAGCTATGAAGTCAAAACAATGTAACCATAGTCTGTAAAACAACTTTTTAACTGACCACATTTATGGAAGAAACACCCACAATAAACCTCCTTAGACATTATCTTAAAAATAATGAACCACATGTGAGCCTAAGAACCTCATTCAAAAATCTTAAAATGCCCAAAGGTCAAACATTTTGAACACTTTCATCAAGTTAACACCTGTACCAGGTACTCCTGGAAAACATTTTTTAAAATTTCATGCCAAAAAAAGTCTATTCTTATGTTGGATTTTGGCATGCACATCAACCTGTATGTTTCAGCCCTACTCAGAACAGACTGTTTTAGTAAAAATCCTCATGAACTGCTGCAATGTCTTGTTAGATCAGTTTGATCATCATACTACCTTCTGTATGACCTTGCTTTGTCAAACAGATTACAAAGTTTAAATCTTAAATTAATTTGAGACTATAGGGCATTTATGGAACATTGATTCGTCACAAGTCTACATTTAGTTTTCTTATTAATTTATTTTTTTCTAAAAAAAAAGAAAAGTTTTCTTTGACAGGTTCATTCCATAAATCAATTCTGACAACTGAATTAGGCCTGCACATAAACCCCTCTGTTTCAGCCCTGCTGAAAACAGGTTGTTTTAGTATGAATTCTCCTGAAGTGCTTCTAGGTCTTAATAGATTATTTTGATCATTACACTACCTTCTGTAGGACTTTTCTTAGTCAGTTTACTGTAGGTAACCAAGATCAAAGCTTTGGAATCAATTACCTGACTAGCTAAAACAGGATTTCTTGAACATCAATGATAAAAAGCCTCAAAAATCAGAAATTGCCAATATCAAGTACAAAACCCAAAACCAGTGAAGTTGGCACGTGTAAATCGTAAATAAAAACAGAATACAATGATTTGCAAATCCTTCACAACTTATATTCAATTGAATACACTGCAAAGACAAGATATTTAATGTTCGAACTGAAAAACTTTATTTTCTTTGCAAATAATCATCAACTTAGAATTTAATGGCTGCAACACATTGCAAAAAAGTTGGCACAGGGGCATTTTTACCACTGTGTTACATCGCCTTTCCTTTTAACAACACTCAGTAAACGTTTGGGAACTGAGGAGACCAATTTTTGAAGCTTTTCGGGTGGAATTCTTTCCCATTCTTGCTTGATGTACAGCTTAAGTTGTTCAACAGCCCGGGGTCTCCGTTGTTGTATTTTACGCTTCATAATGCGCCACACATTTTCAATGGGGGACAGGTCTGGACTACAGGCAGGCCAGTCTAGTACCTGCACTCTTTTACTACGAAGCCACGCTGTTGTAACACGTGCAGAATGTGGCTTGGCATTGTCTTGCTGAAATAAGCAGGGGCGTTCATTAAAAAGACGTAAACCTGTATGTACCTTTCAGCATTAATGGTGCCTTCACAGATGTGTAAGTTACCCATGCCTTGGGCACTAATACACCCCCATACCATCACAGATGCTGGCTTTTGCGCCTATAACAGTCTGGCTGGTTCTTTTCCTCTTTGGTCCGGAGGACACGACAACCACACTTTCTAAAAACAATCTGAAATGTGGACTCGTCAGACCACAGAACACTTTTCCACTTTGCATCAGTCCATCTTAGATGAGCTCGGGCCCAGCGAAGCCAGCGGCGTTTCTGGGTGTTGTTGATAAATGGCTTTCGCTTTGCATAGTAGAGTTTTAACTTGCACTTACAGATGTAGCGACGAACTGTAGTTACTGACAGTGGTTTTCTGAAGTGTTCCTGAGCCCATGTGGTGATATCCTTTACACAGTTTTTGATGCAGTACCGCCTGAGGGATCGAAGGTCACGGGCATTCAATGTTGGTTTTCGGCCTTATGTGCAGTAATTTCTCCAGATTCTCTGAACCTTTTGATGATATTACGGACCGTAGATGATGAAATCCCTAAATTCCTTGCAATAGCTCGTTGAGAAATGTTGTTCTTAAACTGTTCGACAATTTGCTCACGCATTTGTTCACAAAGTGGTGACCCTCGCCCCATCCTTGTTTGTGAATGACTGACCATTTCAGGGAAGCTGCTTTTATACCCAGTCATGGCACCCACCTGTTCTCAATTAGCCTGTTCACCTGTGGGATGTTCCAAATAAGTGTTTGATGAGCATTCCTCAACTTTCTCAGTCTTTTTTGCCACTTGTGCCAGCTTTTTTGAAACATGTTGCAGGCATCAAATTCAAAATGAGCTAATATTTGCAAAAAATAACACAGTTTACCAGTTCGAACGTTAAGTATCTTGTCTTTGCTGTGTATTCAATTGAATATAAGATGAAAGGGATTTGCAAATCATTGTATTCTGTTTTTATTTACGATTTACACAACGTGCCAACTTCACTGGTTTTGGGTTTTGTATTTGAAGAACATTGATTGGTAACAGGCCTACATTTTTTGATTATATGTATCTTCTTCTTCTTCTTCTTCTTCTTCTTCTTCCACTACTACTTGTTATGATTATTATTATTGTTATTATTATTATCATTATTAGGTTGATGGCTTTTTAAATCAATTTTATCTTTTTATGTTGATCAAACACTGCATTGAATTTGATCTTTTTCTTGGGGAGGTCCCCATACAAGTCCTCTTGGGTTTCCTCAATGATCTTGGGTATTATTGTTGAATCATTTTTGTTTTATTTATGTGCTTGTGTGAAAATAGATTTGAAAATTAAGCATGAAAATACATTACACTGGAACATATCTGAAACTCTTTCTGTTTGTCAACCTCTTCTCTTCAAGACAGCATCATTCCTGCTCCTTATTGATTCCTCCAGTCTGCCTCTGGAGCTATGCTAAGTAGAACATACCTCATTTGATACATACGCCTTGTGTTGTTACATAAACGCTCCTTTGTGTGTATTCTTTCGTTTCATTTAAAAGACGGGGGGAGTCGAGATGCTCTACTCGCTCTACTGTCTCAACCGCATTCATCAGTTACGAGAGCCTCGTAATTATTCCCCCTCTTCAGTCAGAAAAGTCAACCTGCCGCTACCGGCGCACAGATGAATGACTGTTGTCTCCTCTGTTGGATTATTAGCCAGGAGATGTGTGTACAGCAACGTCTCTGACGCCTCTCTCTCCCTCCTCCCTACCATTCAATATGCTCCTCTCTGTGTCTCTCGTCAGGAAAACAAAATGCTGTCAGGGGAGGGATGGGGATGAGGCGGCAGAGTGCAAGCCTTGATGAGAGGCTTGATGATGACGAACATGGAAGATGTGATATAGGTGCCCCCTGGAAAGCTTCATCGCCAGCTTGGGAATGAGACGACTGAGAAGTAGTTGGAACACTTTTCACCCCAAGGTTAAGAAGTACAAAATCAGGAGAGTCCAGGAAATAGAGTCATTGTTTAGGCGTTCTAGTTTTTACTATGTGGCAGTAATGAAGGAAGATTTGAATTGCAATTTCATGGCCAGATACTGTATCAGTTCTTCATATTATGAAAGCTAATAATTAATATTAAATTGGGTCATTTATGTTGTAATTAGTCCCCTGGCACAACAGATTTGCAAGAGTTTAAATTTTGGTGTTGGCAGAATTTAATTAAGGACAGAGTTAATTTACTCTGTATTTAGTCAAGTCCTTGAAAATTTACTGTTAGCTAAAAAAGTGTTGGCTTACAAAAACAAGAGAAAAACTGATATTTCAGTGATTCAAATCCACAAGTGACACTGCAGGATCTTTAACTCTTAAACTTACACGCGCAACTCTGAACCTGTCAGTTACACTTACAGAGTCAGTCATCCCAACCGTCCCCCATTACTGGACAACTACCAACAGGTGCCACAACCCCATGTCATTAAAACACTGCAAAGTGCAAATGCATTTTTTTATATATATGTGCTCTAACCTAAAACAATTTCTGTAGTTCAGCTATAGTAAACAAGTAAAGCAATGTTAAAGGAACACTCCAACTTTTTTGTTGTTTTCATGTCTTACCTCACTCCTGAGTCCACAACATGCAGATAGACACAATTCTTTCAACTGTGCGTCCAGTAACAAGGAAGAGAAGGGCAAGGCTCGCCCACCACTAATTAGCTTAGCTCAAAAACTGGGAGTATACGGGAAGTGTTAGCCTACCTCTGCCTACAGTCATCTGAAAAACTCTTCAGCAACTCTAAACGATCCTGTGTACTTGTTGTGACTTGTTTTTACCCCTTTGTGTTACATTATCTTTTATAATCTTCATATTATCTTATTCCACTCCTAAACAGAGGCTTTGTTTTGTTGACCTACTTCCGTGGTGGTTTTCAGGAGAGATGGGATGTCAAACGAGTCAAATCTTTTGAACGGCTCTTTTAAGTGAACGATGAGAGCCAATTCACAGCTCTGAGTGAGCAGTTTGTTTGTGAGCCATTATTAAAAGCAATTTTAGAAACGAATGACTTAATCAGAACTGTGATTCGGTAAGACACGAAAACAACAAAAATGTTGGACTGTTCCTTTAACACTTTACAGTGTTAATATAGAGTTGACACTTCAGCTGTTAAAAAAAAATCTGAGGGAAAGCATTTCTCCTAAAAAACAAAACTGTGAAAAAAAGGAGTCAAAACTTAGACTTGATGAAAGCTAAAATACCAACTCTCCAAAAAAGTGAAAACAACACTTTGTGGTGAGGAACAATATAGACACCGAAGAAATGTTGGTATTAACTCTGACAGTGTTAATTTGTCTAACACTAACATTACACTGTGATGCATTCAATGTCCCCATTGAAAAGATGATGTGTTCAAGTATCCATGGGTAAAATGGTGTTAGTATTTGTAATAGCCAGTCCAAGTCAAAGGGGATTTGTGATCAATACTGGCTGCTAACAACCCCAGCAAGGCATCTCTATTTTACAATACATGTTTTCTTTTCTTTTCTGAAAATAGATACTTAAAAAAAACTTCATTTATCTCTGTGCTTATAGTATCCTAACATACTGCAACACATCATATTACTCCTGTATCAGGATATGTAACTTATAGCTGGGTTCTTTCCGTCACACAGCCCTTCTCTCTAACAGATTATGTATTTTGATAGAGGAATCCAGAGAACATAGGTTCAGCATGACTGAAGCACTTTATGCTGCCATACATCATCCAGTGGCATTATAAGGAAATATCTTCCTGTTACCCATCCACAATGATCTGTCAATACCATCTTACTGTCCATAATTGAATGGTTAGGTACGTGCCTCACCTCGTCCAATTCCCATTAGCAGTCTTTTACTCTTTGTCCATGCTCCCTAGACCGTTAAGCGGTCAGCCAGGAGAAAGTCCAAGTCGGGGGCCCCATTAATTTTGGTTACCGCCTTGTCTTATAGCCTCACAATGTCCGTGACCGGCAATAAAGGGCTGGAGACCTATTATTTAAGGAGGTAAGGTGGAGAGGAAAGTGGAGCAAATGGGACGGGGCTTAGCTCAGCTGTATGGACACAGTCTCACATCGGAGAGCGGCTGTCATCAGAGGAAAAGATATCATTCAGTTCTGGGACGATGTATTTGAAACAAGGAGAGGGTATCAGCTCACTGGGCTTAGTTGAAGTGTTACAGTGAATAGGGATCAGAGAAGGGGCTGCTGGGAAAAGGGCTCTAAATAGACCCCTTTATACCTTTAACTCAAGCTTAACCATTTGGTGGAGCAGTCTGTTAGTCACTGTACCCGACTGATAAAGGTGTTGAACTTGTGTTTTCCCCACTATTGTTATTTGAGTGGAGTTAGCTTAGGAGTGAGACATCCTAGTCTTTACCATCTTTGTTGAAAGTAGTGTTAGCAAACAACAACCTATAGGTGACATGAATACAAAACATATCATAGCAGTAGTTGCTTATGTAGAATTTCTCTGTCAAAGGATCCAAAGGCCCCTGTATCATGGTCCACATCATAGTCAGAGGGCACAGCAAGGGTCATTAGCTTGTGCTTGGGCTGAGTGTGTGGCATTCTCAGGAGGAAAAAGGGTGACATTGATGTTCTAGCAGTGGGCAACAAACAGACACGGGAGCCTGGCTTTAATGGTCTTATGAAGTTGATATGCAATGTCTGGTCATGCGCATTTGAGGGAAGTTTGACATAGTGCTAGCTAGCATCCCTGTGACAACTGCTCTGTTCTGTTATACTGCAACTTTAATTCTTCACTTTAAACACATCCCACGTCAACCAGATTATTTTGCTTGCTTCATACTCAGCATGCTTACAGTTAAGTCTGTTGAGCATTGTACACAAATGACTGAAAAATGTCTTCCCCCTTATTGATATGATTGTCATTATGAGCCATATTTGTCAGTGTTAAACATGGTCAAACTTAGCCATGCTCCCTTTAGCTACATCACATCTAGGTGTGCGCTTTTGAGGTGGAAGTAGAAGAAAACATAAACTCTTTGACTTTAGACTTTGTTTGCAAAAAAAGTGTCAGTAAAATTGTGTTTCTGCCTCTTTGTTAAGCATCATTTTAGGTTGTATTTTTGAGATTACCTAATCAGGAAGTAAATATGCAGGTCCACCGGCTGGTTGACTTGCTACTTTAGGATAATTCTGGGCATGAATGGATTTCTTATTTCTGCAAGAAAATTCCTTTTTTTCAGATACAAACATCACAAACAGCAGAATTTGTTCAAATACCTTTTATTTAACAAATATAGTTCTTGATATTTTCCCATCAAGCTAGCTTTGAGTGCTTGCTTTCATGTGTGTGTGCAGAAAACTGTAGAATTGTAATGATTCAAACAATATTATCAATGATGTTTGATAAACTGAATTATTTTTGAGTTGTATCCATTGGTTCAAAAACAGTGTTCACCATTCAAAGTAATTGTACTTATCTGCTATCCAGATCTGCATTGGTGACTTCAGACAGGACTATCACAAAAAGTATAAAAGCCACAGCTTAGATATGTACACATTATGAGTTCTGACAAGTAGAATAACCTTTTTAATTATGTTATTTCTGTGTAGCTTAAGAGTTGTATGAGTAGCAGTAGTTAGAAAATGTGTACAAAATGAGTACCAAGACAAGAAATCTGCTCAGAGACTGGCAACTCAACCGAGGGGTTGAGACAATTTTCTGAGGGATCATGGATAAATGATTTTTACACATTTTTAACACCATATGACATTTTTATATATTGTTTTTTTTAATTCTAAGTAAAATAGCAAAAATGATGTACTCTAAATTAATGGGGATTGATATGTCAGAGACGTATAAATATCAGTGCTAATACCATAGGTTAAAAGGCCAATAATAGCTTTAATGAAAGTGTGCATGATGTTTAAAAAGGTTTTATAAAGTGTCAGCATCTAAACAATTTTAAACATTTTGCTTGATTAATTTTGCTATTATAAGTATTTCTATGAAAATACAACTCCACTCAGCTGCAACCACGTGCTTGAAGTCAGTAGTATAATGGATTTATTTGATGTTAAAAACACATATTGATCGTCGATTTTTGTGTCCAAAGTGGACAAAAAATGCAAACATTTTTATCCCAAAGCTATGGTCTCAGTACAGGTGTCAAAGGGTGATCCGTCTTAATTGCGCCACTGCACATGGGTATAAGAAGCAGAGCTGTGACACTTTGTTGACGACTCGGAGCAACATTGTCACGAAGAATTTACATGCCAGTGCACAATGCGCACAAATCCAAGAGCAAGTTGTATCTGAAGGCGGCGCAAGACCTTGAAGATGATTTCAAGATGTAGGGCCCGACATGCTATCCGTCACGCTCCAGTCTCCCTCCCTGTTCTCTACCCCGGCTGCGAGGCACTGTATCTCTTCATTCCTTTTATCTGCTTCTCAGGAGATGAATCACAGCAACAATCATTCCCTGTGCGCTCAAATGACGCCGAAACGCCAGCTGACAGACACACCAACTTCAACACAGATTCCCGCCCTGCCTTCTTCCGCTTCTGCACAAGCCCTCCGCAGCTCCCCTCCTTTTTCCCTCTTCACCTCCCCTCACCCCCTTTACTTGCTTCTTGGATATGTGCAGCGATTCCAGATCTGATTGTGACATCAGTTTCTGCCGGTCAAGAGGACAAGAAAGAAAAGAAAAGTTCAGAAATGATGATTTGTCTCTTCTCAAGTTGGGGGCCTGTCATATGCAATCTACTCCAACATTCTACATCATCAGCTTCCCTACTGAACACATTTGAACACAGGGAGTTAAAAAAAAAAGGCTGCAGACAGGAGAGAAAACATTAGCATTCAAGGCTGGGCCTTATTCACAAACATTTCCAACAGCAACAAAATAAACGATGCAAAAGTAAAGACAAAAAATGTGGAAACAAATAAAGAAGTGCTACTTCAAATAAGCAGGCTGAAAAGCAATGGGTTGTTGTTTTGAGCTATTAATTTTGTTTTTGAATGTCATGGGTTTTGCTTTGTAGTTGTGTTTCTTTTATATGTCTTTCAACTCTTTCATGTGGCTTTAGTTTTATAATTTGTTGTTTTTTTACATTTTGAAGTTGCTTTGTCACAACAGTTCTCATTTATTTGGCTCATTTGTATTTGCCATTTGTGTTTTATATTTTCATGTTTTGTTGTTGTGTTTTTTTTGGCATATTTTTATTAACTGTTTAATCTTTGTATGTTTCTTGTTGGATTTAAAATGTTTTGTGTTTGTTGTTGCTTTTTTAAATATGCCATGTTTTTCTGAAGTTGTACTTTTTCATTTATGTTTTTTTCTTTAATTGTATTTCTTTATCATTTTTTATTATTTTAATTTTCAGCTGTTTTTGAATTTATTAATTTGTTGATTTTTTTTTCCTATTTGTTTTTATGCTTTATTTTTGCATGGTTTGATTTGTTGTTGTGTAATTTTATTGTGTTACTTTTTGTTTTGTAAAGCTTTTTTTTTCATTTGTTGCATTATGTTTGTTGTGCTATAATTTGCAGCACTGTTTTTATTTTGTCTGTGCAATGTGTGTCAATGTGTTTTTGTATATCATTTTTTTGTGAATTTGATTTCTGTTGTGTTTTTTATATTAGTTTTGTTTTTCAGTTTTTTTTTTGGAATATTGTTATCAGTTTTTTATGTCTGTTTCTCCTCTCTGATTTTGTGTAATGTTTCAGTTAATTTTCTATTTTTATTGTGTTTTTGGTCATAATTGTCTTTGATTTATTGTTTTGTTATTTAATTTGATGTAATTTTGTTTCGCCTGTTTTGCACGTTTTTGGTTCAGTATCTCTCATTTGTGTGTTATCCGAGTTGTTGTGTTTTTAGGTTGTTGTGTGTTTTTTTTTCTTTTTTTTCTTTTTGTGCTTTTAGATTTTTCCTGTCTTTCTTTATTTGTTGTGGATTTTCAATTTACAGTTTTTATTGTTATGTTCCTGAAATGCAATTGTGTTATTTTTGTTGAGCTTTCTGTTTGTCCATAGAGTTTATCCTTTTTTACTTGTCATATTTTTGAATTGCTTTACTGTTTTGTTTGTTTTTTGCTTTTGTTTTGTCTGTCTGATTTTACATTGATTTGTTAAACTCACTTTGTGTTTGATTTATGTTGATGTATCACTTTACTGGTTGTATCTTTTTTTGTGTTTTTAATTAGATGCTGAGTTTTTTACTGTTTTTTTGCTGTTTTTTATTTTGTTTTTTTGTATTTTTTGTGTATACCGTTTGTTTTTGTGTTATATATGACTTGATTATTTGTTTTACTATTGTTCTGTTTTGCACCCAAGGTTTGCCATATTTTCAAGCTTGGACAAGAAACATTAAGTGAAACATTCCAATAATTTTGTCCTGAACACCATGTAAGAAAATGATTTATATAGTTCTAAAGAAACAGTGGTGATGCTGACGGATTAATCCCCAACATGCTAATATGGTGACAGGGCATAAAGTTGCAGTAGTAGCTTTTATACAGAATGTTGTTTTGTCCCTTTTAATCTATAAATTTGAGCGTTGAGTGCAAAATTTGTAATTTTACCCCTCTATATCAGTTTCCCAGCGTAGGCTTTCCTCTTAAGAATAGTTGGTCAATGAACCTCAGTGATTCTAAATGGCAGAGGAGGTGAGGCCTTGGTCGACTAAAAGCATTTTGTCATTAATTACCCTCCAGTTTTCATATTTTACCAGTCTGTTTGTGCCATATTGCTCATTCCTCACACTAAATACACGCAACACGCCGCCCACAGCCACCACAGAAGAGGAGAATGTAAAGATATGCAGAGATATGCACACGAGGACCTTGTCTGTGAGGATCACAAAGGCAGCGAGGGAGTAAATGGAAACGAAAAAGGGGAGGGAGGAGGCATGACTCATCTGACGGCTGCCACGAAACGTCTCATTTTGCAACCTGAGGATCATATTTGATTGCGTCTGCGGCATCTTGAGGGACCTTAAAGAGACATGTTCGGCACCGGGTCAGTGATCAGAGGACGAGCCTGGGTATGTGATCTGGCATCGCGACTACGAGCTTGTCAGAGAGAAACGGGTCAGGAGGAGGAGGGATGCAAAGCTGTTGTGTCTTTGTCAGAGATATCACAAAATTATAGAAGAAAGGAGCAGTGAGGCAACGGTTCTGCTGGAAATGTGGGTTTTATTCATAATTCTTGGCACAATAGGCACTGATTTGAGCCACATTTCTGAGTGGCTACTGGTGTACTTCACATTATTTTTAGTGCCATTAAATCTGACTGTGCCTTAACCTTACATTATCCTGGACTTTGGTCCTACCTTCTAATCTAAACTCGTCGTCCATTTTTTATTTAACGCCCTTTGGCACTTTAATTTAAAAAAGGGAAAATTATAGTGGATTACATCTGTTAGTGAAAAAAGATTTGGTAATCATGAAGCTATTCATTGGCAACAGCTGAGGCTGACTGCTACGGTGGCCCTGAAGTGCAAACCAAAAAAGCAAATTTAAAACCAAAACAGCAAATAACTAAACACAGCAACATATTAAAAACACAACAGCAAATAACTAAACACAACAGCAACTAACTGAACAACAGCAAATAACAAAGCATAACAGCAAATAACTAAACACAACAGCAAATAAAAAAGCACAACAGCAAATTAAAAAGTACAACAGCAAATAACTAAACAAAACAGCAGATGACTAAACCCAAGAACAAATAACAAAACACAACAGCGAATAAAAAAGCACAACTGCAAATTAAAAAAACAACAGCAAATAACAACGCACAACAAATTAAAAACACAACAGCAAATATCTTAGCACAACAGCAAATAAAAAAACAAGAGCAAATAACTAATCATAACAGCAAATTAAAAAGTACAACAGTAAATAGCTAAACACAACAGCAAATAACTAAACACAATAGCAAATTAAAAAGTACAACAGCAAATAAACACAACAGCAAATAACTAAAAACAACAGCAAATAAAGCACAACAGCAAATAAAAAAACACAACAGCATTAAACTAAACACTACAGCAACTAACTAAGCAGAACAGCAACTTGAAAAGTACAACAGCAAATAACTAAACACAACAGCAAATAACTAAAAACAACAGCAAATAAAGCACAACAGCAATTAAAAAAACAGAACAGCAAATAACTAAATACTACAGCAACTAACTAAGCAGAATGGCAACTTGAAAAGTACAACAGCAAATAACTAAACTCAATAGCAAATAACAAAGCACAAGAGCAAATAATAAACACAACAGCAACTTAAAAAGCACAACAGCAAATTAAAAAACACAATGGCATTAACCTACTGGAAGAGGTAGGTACTGGTGGGCAACATGAGACATTGTTGATTGGACAAGTGTGTGTGTGAAGACAGAGAAGGAGAACTTGATTGGACGAAGGCACCATTCATCCTTTGACCAGGAAGTGAAGAATAGTTACGCCATCTTAGCCTCTTTTAAATGCGTCTACAGCATGCGCATACTCTTTGAAATGTCGTGATTAGTCCTAAGCATGTCAAGTATCATTTGTATGTCCTTGATAGTGGCAGCTACGTTTGGTTCACCGACAATGCCAACGTGAGACCTCATATCTTGACAACACTTACAGAGATTTTCTTCTAACTTTGAGGAAAAATCCAGCATGATACAAGAATAAACCTACCAAATTTTGCAGATCATAGGTCAAACGTCTAGGTCATGGCATTTACTTTTCATCCGGTGCCTTTGATTGTATATGTCATGTATATGTTGTATGCCTAGAAAGCTTTTAGGAAACACTGTCAAACTTTGCAGTCCTGACTTCTTGCAGTTTTGTGGTTTTCGGTCCTATTTTTGGTTTCCCTCCTTTACAACTCATAACTTTCAGACATTCAGCAAATCGAAGTGTTAAAGATGCATGCATTGAAATAAGTTGGGTATTAACTGAGCCCTAGTCTGCATCAAAAACTCTAAAGTATGTGTTTTTCTTATTATGTACTGTCTTTTTTTTTTTAATCAGCTCATTTTTTCTTCATTGCATTGACTGCAAGAGCAGACATTTCATCGTCAATTTTCAATATTTGTAATTCAGAACAAAAAAGTAAGGAAAGTAAGAGAGTTGATTTTTCTCAGTGCATTGAAGGCAGTGAACAGAAAACAGTTTTATGTCTTATCTTATTCCGGTCTCCAGGAGCAAGACATTAGCAAGATGAGGATTTCTTTGTCTTCTTGTATCTGACGCTTCAGTGTTTATGGTATAAGAGTTTCCGCTAATGCAGCAGGGGAGGAACAGATGAAAATGGACGAGTGAGTAGGCTTTCGCTTCGTTTTTTTCTCCAGCCAGAGTGTGTTTGTTTCCTGGTTCATTAGGATGAATGAGTAGCTCGCAGTTGCTCCGCGGGTGAAAGGCCTCTCGTTAGCGATCAAGATCGAGGTGCTGTTGAGGCGGTGGGCGTCGACCGGGACGCTGTTCCGGGTGGATGATACAGCGCTGTGCGAGCAACATCCAAGACACAGACTGCAAACTGAGATCTGAGCCAAACAG
The DNA here is from genome assembly GCA_037902135.1 of Cetoscarus ocellatus. Taxonomy (NCBI): domain Eukaryota; kingdom Metazoa; phylum Chordata; class Actinopteri; order Labriformes; family Labridae; genus Cetoscarus; species Cetoscarus ocellatus. The sequence continues at coordinate 748,339 of JBAMNC010000833.1, forward strand.
GACTGAATAAATGCCAGAGAATATCCTCAGTCAGTGGTTTTGTTCATGAAGGGGGATGATTTCTGTTACCTCGGCTCTAATGTAAATTGTCTTTTTACTGATGTAGAGGAAGTGGTGTAAACATCCTCTTATATGCATCTGTGAGACAAATGTAAAGCCACTTTGTTCACACCTGTGAAGTGTCAAACCGCGGCGATGTCACAGCCTAATATTCGCCTCGCTCCTAATGAGCACTTGTAGACATTGTTGCTGTCATTTTTCGAATGCAAATTACCCGCCCCTCGACTCCGAGCTGCGCGATTCAGCTCTAACTGCTGTCTTGAAAGGCAGGACAGGATGTACATGCTGTGCTCCGGTTTAGTCATTTGAGATCACTGCAATTTATTTGTGTATGATGGGGAGACTTTTACTGGGAGCAAAAAGTCTAGAGACTCAAGCACCAGTCACACATTCCCGTTTCTCATGGCGATTGTGCACGACTGTACACAATTGGCAAGGCTGGTTTGATCGGCATGATACGGGAAGAAATGACTGTCTCCCCTGGACACACCCTGTACATATACCGTCAGTAGCGCTTTTACGGTGTTTTTGGGGGCGTACATCCCGCTTCAATTAGGTCAGTACAACAATACGACGAGGATTCCATGAATTTCCATCTGACACGACATCAGCCCCGTTCGAGCCCAGTTTGAGTCACGTAAACTAGGGCTGAACGATTTATCGTGTTGGGATTGAAATCGCAATTTCAAACAAGGCAATTTTGGGATCGCCAAAGCTGCAGTTTTTTGCAGCCCTCCTCACTGACCCAGGATCTGTTGTGTCAACTATTTTACACATAATATTTTATACATTTGCAGGTAATTTTCATTTACGGAAGTGCTGGTAAGCAGGTCAACAATACAAAGACTCTATTCAGGAGTACAAGTAATACAAACAATAATAATAATAATAATAATAATAATAATACATGTTATTTAAGGGCACCTTTCATGACACTCGAGGTCACCATACAAAAAGTACAAAAAGTGCATAAAACAGGTATAAAAACATACAATATAATACAAAGACAGTGCAGAAGATCAGAGGAAGTGGGAGAGTTTGAACAGATGAGTATCCCTTAAATAATGATAACAGATTATTCATCATCAATATTAGATGATGAATAGTGTGCTGTGTGGTTTTCATCATTGATTTCCTTTCTGTTGTCTATACTGTAAACACAGTGAATATTGCACTGAAGCTTGATTTGAAGAAAATCGTGAATCGAATTGAAATCGCAATATCTGCCAGAAAAATCGCGATTAGATCTTTTCCTGAAATCGTTCAGCCCTAACGTAAACCCCAATTGAGCCCCGTCACTTGCGTTTTTGTCACGTTCACTTCCCGTACGAGATATGCAAGAGCAACGTTCAGAAAGGATCACATGACATTATCATGTCATCATCAGGCATTATCATTACAGTCGGGGCACAATCGGATGCGTCCTTGTCAATCGTCATCAGAAAGCTCTCTGGATTGAGCCACGATCAGCCCGATTGAGCCCCGTACATGCCACGCTAATACCGTTCGCCTTAGGACTGCATTAGGCTTCCACCCTGCTATACTGAGAGTGGCGATTCTCCAAGACAGTTTTGAACAGTTCAAAAAAATCGGGACCCTTCCCTGTTCCCCGGCGTTCGCCCATGACTATACAACACTGATCCAGTTCAAGTAGTGCATGCACCACGACCAAAGCACGTTTCATCAGGATTATGACAATCGTGCACAATTGCCGTGAGAAACGGGAATGTGTGACTGGGGCTTTAGATTATAGTGATTTTAAGACAGTCTAAGAAGATTATAGTCTTTATTATTCCTCTTAAATATCAATCAGTGCGTGTACATGCACACTAATAATCAGATCCTCATCCAGTTTGGACTTATTTAAATAATCAATGGTCATAAAAATGTCTTAACAGATAGATTTTGATAAATTATGACAATGTTTTTTTTTAGGAATGTGCTGTTTAGCTTTTTTGGCCCCCAATCCCAATCTTATTTGCCAAATATGAGTATATGCTAATACTAATGTTCAGTGAAGCTTAGTGATGACAACAAATGTTGGGGCTCTACATGAAAGTTGGAGCAGTCACACCATGTTTCATATCATGTTGTATGTTTTCACAAATCACGCTCTGGCAAAGCAGTCTGCATTGTAGTGTGGAGAGGACATACTGTGGATCCAAAAGCTCCAAAAAAATGGCAAAACGCACTCTGAAATATTTTTAGCAGTCGAGATGTCTTTAGAAAATGTATCTGTTTTTTTTCAGTCCAAAGTTTGTTATTGTGGCACTTTACCCATCCATGGCGGCTTTAGTTAACTTTTGTATTCAGTTTCATGTTTCATTTTTAAATGTCGTGTCAAATTGGTTGTATTAAACGCATCTCTGGGACTTCCTCCTTGTTAGACTCCTAAAACGCCTAATACGATACTTTTGATCAGTATCAGGGCATCCCTGATTTGTACCCAAAATGGCTTTAACTAGTGCATTTATATGCTCAATCTGGTATGTTAAGGTCTAGTTTATATACCCATGACTAAAGTATATCAGCTGAAATGATGAAAAGAAAACAGGCTGAGCAGCAGATAGAGCATTAGGAGGAGATGAGATGTGACACATAAAGATGGATATAAAATGTTGAAGGACTGAAGCAAGTGTCAGTAAAAATGTCCAAGATGCACTTGTCAAGCAGTGCAAAACAGATTCACCGGAGACCCTGGGATTAGCTAACGACAAAACTAAGGTGGTTTCACACCTACAGCTTCGTTGCTTTGTTCTGATTCATATGAAAAATAATTCTACTACACAGCGAAGTCATTGTGGACGAATTAACACTCTCAGTGTTAATATTAACACTTCCTCAGTGTCTATGTTGGTCCACACCACGAAGTGTTGTGTTCACTTTTTTCGGATAGTTGCTTCTTTATCATCAACAATGTGACTTTTGATCAACACTTCTAGGTAGTGTTAGGATTGCACTCTTTTGGGGCATCTGTTAGAACCACGGTAACCACAGCGCAAGTGGCCATGGGTGATCAATCAACACGTCGCTTGAATTAAACAGCACCGGGTCTAAAAGCACAGCAGCGTTTGTATTATTAGCGTTTTCATTTTATAGATACACATATATGTACACAAATATACACATACATATATCCAAGCAGTAGGAAATCTTAAGCAGATCCAGTCTCATGTTGAACAGCCATCTACACAAATATACACATACATATATCCAAGCAGTAGGAAATCTTAAGCAGATCCAGTCTCATGTTGAACAGCCATCTACCAAAGCTGTGTTGGCTGTGTGGATGAAGGAAGGGTGGTGGGCACAGACGAGTGGACTAAAGTAAGAATGAAAGCTAGTGACAGATCCATGGGCCAATCATTGACCTGACTTCTTTATATTTGTTTCTGCTGAATATAAATTTATTAGAGGCTAGCCCCATAAGATGCTGCATCTGGTTTTCAAGAGGGTTCTTGTGTCTATGTGGTTGCAAAGGTAGTTTTTATAGAAGAATAATCAATAACTACCATGAAAACAGTAACAGCAACAGATTTGCAATGTCTGCTGCAACATGTAAATAGAGTGGCATCACCCCAAGGACAGATCAGCATAGAGTGTTTCGATGTTTCCCCTGTCCACATGGAGCCACCCAAAATGGCGTTTTCAAATAACTTCACCTTGGCCTGGTTTTTCCAAAATTTGCCTTTTCAGGGACTTAAAACTCAGTAAAACCACAGTTTTTAAAGATGCTCACCACTGTGTGGACATCTCTGCTGTTTTAAATCATTTCTTGTGTCTTGTAAATGGACTTGAGCTTATATGGTAAATGGACTTGAGCTTATATAGCGCTTTTCTACTACTCAAAGCTGCTTTAAACCGCAGGTCACACTTACCCATTCACACCCATTCACTCTCACATTCACTCACTGATGGTTCGGAGTTTCTATGTTTCTATGTTAGTTATCCATTGGTATCAGCTAACACTTTCACACCCTTTCATGCCCATTTACACGCCACTGACGCAGCAGTGGTTAAGTGTCTTGCCTAAGGACATATCGCCATGTGTCGCCCGGAGCTGGGCTTGAACCTGCAACCTCCCGATCACTGACCAAGTGCGCTATCCAGCTACGCCACCGACTTGTGTTGTGTTTTGCTTTCAGCAACCTCCCAAAAATGTCCTGATGATCCCGAGGGGTAAGTGACACAGGTTTTTCTTTACATGAAATAGCTAAATGCTGTTTTTATAATGAGATTTACCGTTGTTTTCTTTATTTCTGAACTCAAGCATTTTCATTATCATTATCGGAGTTACCCTTGAATTTTAACAGGAATAACAGCATCAAAATTCATGCCATCATTAACATTTCTGTGTACAAAGGGATAAACTTTTTTTTTTTTCATGCTGAGTCAATTTGAATATGAAATGCCTCTGTATTTGCTTTGATTGAAAAGGTTTATAATAGTTCCTGTTTTGGTCACCTTGATTTAAATTGCCTGAACAAAGAGGCAAAGGGGAGATGCTTCAATTTAGCTTTTAGGATTTAGATTCAGCAGTTTGGAGTTTAGAAAAGCAACTTTTAATACAAAAGGCATTTTCATACAAACAGACCAGACAAACAGAGGTTTTTAAGCTTTTTCCCAATTTAACTCATGGATGAATAATACAGAATGATGCAAGATACCTCGTCTACTGTTAATTTCTTACCGTTTTAAAAATTCTTGAGGAATTAGTCTATAATCACTTCCACGTGTCACAAGAGTAAAATTACAAATAATATCTCTTTGATGACATTTTTAGGAAATGTTGATCATGGCAAAAGGAAGAAGTGATTAGATTTTGGTGATGATTTGGACCTGAATGTGGATTTTGTAAGTTTTTGAAGGATTTTTAACTGTGGGGATCCACTAAGACTTCTGGTTTTTGGTTGGATGGTTTTTGGTGACTTATGCTAGTACTGGTACATTTGTCTGTCTGTATGTCTCTCTGTTAATCTCTGAGCAAGACAACTCAAAAATTTCACATATTGATGACAGTTTTTGAACAAAAGTTGGTCATGGCACAAGGCGGAAGTGATTAGGGTTTGGAGGTCCTTGTGGATCCAGGAAATCTTTACAGGATAATAGGACAGAATAATAACTTTACTAAGAATGTCAGAAAGCCCTTAGCGGAGGTTTGTGCTCTTGGGGCACTTATAGTTTCAAATTACAGTAAAGGTTTGTAAAATTGCAATAGTATACAATAGAGCAAACACAAATTACTATAAACTCACAGTAATGTGCTGTAATTATTTAAGTTGCATTGCCATTGGTGCTGTACTCTACTTACAGTGGTAACTTGTTATTTTACATTCTTACTGTATTCCCACTGGAACTCAGAATGGTTACTACAATAAATTATTTTTTTTATTATGTTTTACATCAGTACATTGTGGCTTTTAAAATACACATACACATATTGTAAATTATATAACTTTATTGCAGATTGTATTACAGAGATTGAAACACAATGTCTTCGAATTTGTGTTGAAAACAAAGATAAATACTATTAATTTACTATTAACTTTTGTAATAACTTAAAGAATATAAAAAAATCAACTGTTAATAACAAAATTATGTGCTCTGTGTTGTTTAAAGAATTAATATGTCTTATTAACACTCTACTAATATTTCTGCCATGAAACCCGAGTGTTATAGCACTAACAAACAAAGATAACAGAGTGATACAAAACAGCCAAAATATTCAATCTACTGCACTCTTCATGTCAAATTTTGCCAAGTGTGCGACACTGCCACTGTGCACGGGTACCTAAGTGAATTAATATCATCTGTCACAGCTACCTGCATGCTCCCTTTGGTCCCACCCACCCGAGGAAGTGTAGCATCTCCCCAGGCAAAGCCATTCCCTTCTTTCCACTCTTCAACTTCATCTGTCACAGACACCGTAGCTTCACCCACCTCCCTTCTGCCGCGTGCCGACACCTGATGCACACACACTCACACAGGCTGTCTGAATGGCAAACTCACGCCTATTTAATCTGTCACAGTTCTGAGCGCGTATACGCGCACACACCTCTGTGGCTACCTGAGTGACAAGCGTGGCAATATCAAACCACATTCCTCATGGCTGCCATCGCGGAGGAGGGAAAATAACTTTGGTGAACTAGTGCGACACTAATACAAAGAGAGAGATTAATCAGCTAAGGACAGGGGGTTAGGGAGAGAAATGAATATCACAAACTTTTGACAAGTCCATAAATCTGAAGTACAGATGGGGAGCAGGTAGCAAATAAGTCCCCATTCTTTTATGTTATTATGTTACATAAACCAACTTTTTTTTATATATTGCAGACAAAGACGTGTGGGAATGTTTTTGTTGATATGGGTCATTAAATGTCACAACTGATCCATGTTTTATGGTACATTTATTAATATAGAAAACAGTGTCATCAGCATACAAACAAACTCAAACAAATGGGAATTTATCAAATACATTTTATTTCAGACACTTCAGTTCTGACCAAGTACTCTAAAATAAGTTTTCTGAGTGACAATATAGAAGAACCTCACTGGAACATTTGCAACTAGAAAGAGAGCGTAAACCTCTGCCAAGGTAGCTCATTTATTGCTGTTACATCTATAAGCAATAGTTCCATGTTAAATTTACCATCATAATATGATTCCTTGACCCTGAAAACCCCCACCTAGCACTCAGAATCATGTTGATATCATTATTAGTTAGACAGTTATTGAGCAAAAACGGTTGTTTGCTCATGGCGCTCATCTGGATCACCATCAAAATCTAATCATTTTTAAGTTGGACCATTACCAACATCTCCTGAAACTTCAGTCCAGTCCATCCGTCCAGTAGTTTTTGCGTAATCGTCCTAACAGACAAACAAAGAAACAAAAACACAACTTCCTTGGTGGAAGTAATGAGTATCATTTAGGTCTGAGTGACATTTCACTTTAACATCACATTTGCAATGTGCTCATGTGGAATATCAACCAATCAAAGTTAATTTGTATAGCAGAAAAAACTTAAAAATGAAAATTAAAAAAATAATAAAATAAATTAAATAATAGAAGATTGTATACAATGAAATACAAGACCCTGCCACCCACACACAAAAACTTTAAGAGGAGATTTAACAGAAAACAGAATAAAAAAAACAGAATTATAGGACTTAGGAAATGCTATCTTGAATTAAAAAACACAGGAGCTAAGAACAAAATGACATAACGATAAAAAAATCATGATAAGAAATTGAGATAAAAATACTATTGGGAAATATAAATAAATAAATGAAATTCAAAATAATATTATGGTAAAATGAGATAGCCGAACATCAAATGCACAATAAAATCTGTTGAATATTAAGAGGATTAAAATACATAAATAAATAAATGAGATGAAATAATAATATTAATAATAAATCTAATCACTAAAATAGTCAAATTGCAATTTTTTTTTATAAAGTCCATCTAAAGTAACCAAAAGTGGTGCAGGGCTGATGTTTTTTTGTTGGCCAGTGTGGAAGTTGGCATCGTACTGGTTCCCTGGACTGCAACCCTACTGAAGCCGACGAGGTTTTTTAACTGTTTTGGATCATTGCTGATAATAAGCTCTGCAGTGAAAAAAAAGTTCTTCAACTTACATGTTCTGTTCTTTGTGTAATCGTAACAAAATGAACCAACTTTTCACAATGCTTTAAGCTTAAACGAAATCAGCGAGAATGAAGTAATAAGCTACCGAAGAACTACAACATGACGGTTCCACTTAGAAACAACTACGGTATTTGCGATGTTTAACATCTTGTGACCTCTTGTTTGACAGTTTCCTAATAATTGAGTGACCTGATCAAGTTGTTCCTCATGGATGTGGCAATAGTGTATGAATAATAGATTATTTCACAACAATCAGAAAGGCTTGCCGTTGGGTCTTCGGCCATTTTTGTAACTGTAACAATCAAGTTACACATGTTGTAATTTTTTTTTTGAAAACAATTCAAATACAGCCTTGAGAGCTGTGGCTGATGGTCCCCAATCATGATCGAGGAAAAGTGTCCAAATGCCAATCAAACCTTAACTTCATGCACATTTACACACACCCAGCCTTGAACTAACCCCCTGCCGGCTCATCTGTCAATCAAACAGGCATAATGGCACACATCTGTGTACCTGCAGGCTTAGAAAACATCGCTCAACATCCAGTGGTGTGTTTTAATTGTTTAACAATGAACAAAATGTGCATTTGAAAAGCAGTTTAACATACATTTTTAATGGAAATTTATGATAATTTTTTTAGCTTTTCATGCATGTATTACAAGTGAAAACTCGATTGTGGAGGTTGTGATCTATTGCAGGCAAGGAGCATCATTAACACACAAAGCTATTCAAGAGCTTTCAAGTTATCATGAAGACAAAATGACTTTTAGAGCATATGAGACATGACAATGTGTGGAAATAAGACTTGAAAGTGAAAAACATCTTGACTCTGGACTTTAGGCTAACAGACTATTGGCATCATTCACGCAGCGTTTCTGCATCTCTCCCAGTTCCCCAGCAGTGATCCCCAGCTTCCCGGCTGCTCTGATTTCATCGTCCAAAACAAAAAAAACACAATTTCCCGTAAGAAAAGCTTCAAGTGACGTTCTTTGCTCCTCTTTCAAAGAAGAAATTGAGTCCATTTCTTATAAAACTCACTGTAAAAAGGTTGTTGTAAATTTTACTGTAACTTACTGGCAACAAGATGCCAGTAAGATACTATAAATGTTTTTACAGTAGCATAACATAATTACTGTATTTGCTGTATACTTTTATTCGAGGTATCATTACTGTTGTTCAATTAGCAGAATAATTACTGTATTTTGAAAAACAGCATCCTTACTGTTTTTTCATTTACAGTGTCATTTTATATTACAACTTTTTAATTCATTTTAAATTAAAGTGAACTTGCTGTATTTTATTTCATATTACTATATTTTTAACTATTTTACTGATCGTTTATCAGAAGGATATCATTTTGTAAATAAAAAAAATAACATACATCAATATTTTATCCTATAAAATACATTTACTCAAACTCAAACTCAAAAATGTGAAACATTTGCTCAAAGCAAATTTGCCTGCCATTCGTCAATTTTCTTGGCCAAAAGAGAATTTTCTCTTACTCCATTGCCCTTCTCGATAATTACTTGTATTGTCATTTTACAACAGGAAACTGTAGATTTTATAGTAAAATGGTGGTAATTTGACAAACAGCAGTATTTTTACCTCTTTCTTTTGCCATTTACAGTATTTTACTCCATAGATTTTACAGTAGGTAGCTGTAGATAATACCGTAAAATACTGTTAAGTTTACAAAAATCAGTTACGGTGCTGCAGATATTGCTGCATCCATGGAGACCCCTTCAGAAGCCGCCATTGTTTTCAAACATGCAGTCACTTTCAATTTCACGTCTTCAGTTTCGGCCTCTCTTCTCGGATTGGGCCGTCTGGCTTTTGGCTGTGAAGTGGTAGGAGACTGGAGCTTGGCAAGATTGATCTACGTGATTTCAGACAATGAATCAGGCAGGTTGATCTGCACTGCAAAGTTGTAGCAATGATCCAAAACACAGAAAAATCCAGTAGGCTTTTAGTGGATTTACAGTCAAGGGAACCAGCGTGATGCTAACTTCCATGTTGGCCAACAAAAATCATTCATTCATTCATTCATTTTACCCTTATTTAATCTTGAGATGCCATTGAGTTTATGCTCTCATTAACAACGACATCGAGAGAACAGTAAAACATAAAATGCAAGATAATAAATAAGCAAGGGGGAAGAAGGAAAAGAACAAAATGCAAATAGTTACTTTAGAATAGGTAGAGCACAGTTTAAAAACAGTTACAGACATGTACATATTGGATCTTTAACAAGTTTTGAAGCTGTCTTGTGTAAATAACTGAGCTTAGTTTTAGTGCTGTACAGTATTCCAGATGTGAGCTGCACAATAGCTGAAAGATGTTTCTCCAATTTTAGATTTAAAGGAGCAGTGTGTAGAATTTGGCAGCATTTCGCCAAACAGAAATGGTGAATATAGGATATAATGTTTCTATTTGTATGTAAAGTCCGTCAAAATAGGAGTACAATCATCCCCATAAAACGTTTGTTTTATTTTTATTTAGTTAGAAAAAGCTTCAAAAAGTTCACATTACCGCGGGCCGCGTTCATGTAGGCCGACACAGTGATACGCCATGTTGTGCAGGTACGGGTGGATTTTAGGGACAAAAAGAACGAAACGCGAATCTGTCGGCCAGTTCTGAAATCTACCTGGAATGCAGGCGAAGAAGAGGAGAGAGGACGGCAGCTAACAACTGACCTATAATCTATAACAATAATGATTACAAACCTTGTCACTTTAGTAAACGATGCCGTGTTCACGATCCCTTTTGGTCTTCACAGGCTTCCGTTGCTCAGCGATGTGACGTTTTGGTTACGGTTGGGCTCATTCTAGAATCTGAACGATAGATGTCGCTCAAATGCCAAATTCTACACACTGCACCTTTAAGTCAGAATCAGAACCAGAATCAGACTTATTGCCAAGTAGGTTTTTACACTTACAAAGAGTTTGTTCTGGTGTTCTTGGTGCAAGTAAAAATAAAAATAAAAATAAAAATAGTAAAATAGTCAAGGTATAAAAAAAATAAAAATAGTAAAATAGTGAAGGTGGTAAAATAGTCAAGGTCAAAACATGCCATCCCTGCACCTCTCTATTAGCCCCAGGGCCATAGTTTGAGCACCCCTGATTTTTAGTCATAATTAAGTTCAATCCAGCATTTTCTTCAAAGTGAAGTACTGATAGTGTTATGTTTCCCAAAGTGGAAATACATTTAACACAGGTGCTGAAACTATACTGCCTTACAGCAGTTGAAACAACAAACTACACTGTGTTGCCCCCCCGAGACCGTCACTGTTGTATTCAAAGTGTGCAGGGAGCCACTGGGGATGATGAACAGGTGGTTTCCATTGTCTAGAGTGAATCAGTTTAATATAATGCCTGAGTTTTTCCGCGCTCTGCTGTGTGTCACAGCTCGGCTCTCTGGGGTGTCCCTTCCACTCATTATTGTTTGTGCATACCTCCCCAATTTTCCCCGTGAATTCAATACCTCTTGTCACAGCTGGAAAGCAGCAGTATGCATATACAGGCTGCAGCTAATGGGCTGCGGGGAAAAAAACAAAACAGTGCAGCAAGTCGGCAACAGAAGCGGGGCGGAGAAATGCCAAGTGGGAGTTTCTAAACTTTTGTTTTTGCAGCAAAATTACTGTGGAAATGTATGTGTGTGCGGGACTTCTTGTTTTTATTACACAGCGGGTCTCTGTGGTAATTCAAATCTGGGCTGTTCCTGCACAAGTGAACTATTCTTAGCTGCTCCTAATGTTTGACAGGCAGTGTTTGTATTTCATTTAGTTGACACGAGTTGGATTTTGAAAATTACTTTGAAGCCATTATTCAGTTTGCTGCTGCTGCTGTGTTTGCAGCTGGCTGCTTTTCAACAGTCACAAATTTAAATAGCGCTATTATTTAACAAATTCAACCCTGCAGAAGTTAATGGACTGAGATGAATAACAGTGTCGCAGGTAAATTAATTAAAGGAGGGTGAGTTTTTTTTTTTTTTTTTCATGAACAGAAGTGGTGTTAAAAGCTGGCAGGAAGCAGTGGGTTTAAGGTCCCGCTAGATTTGTTCAGGGTTAGACAGTAATGTGGGAGCTGAACACTGAAAATACATCAAGAAAAACATCATTTAATTTTTTGATTTAGCATATTTATGCATTTTTGTTAATTTGTTCAGGGCTTTTAAAGCTGTTTTTTAATTTGACAGTGGATGGATTAGGTTACTTTGGAAAGAGATGGAAGAATAGGACATGCAGGAAAGGAGTAACAGGTTGTGTCAAACTTGGACCACATGGTTGGAGGACTATGGCCCCCATGTACAAGCTGTTTTGAGTTATTATAGGACCAAAAAAAATTACAAACCAATACAAGTATCAGTACAACCCCAAATTCACAAAAGTAAATCAAATGTGTCCTTTAATATGGCATCCTGAATCCACGGCGGTATGGTGGTGTAGTAGGTCAGTGCATGTGCCTCACAGCAAGACGGTCGCTGGTTCGATACCTGTGTGGAATTTGCATGTTCTCCCTGTGCATACCTGGGTTCTCTCCAGGCACTGGGGCTTCCTTCCTTTCAAAGACCAAAAACATGCTTGTTTGGTTAACTGGTGACTCATACACCCTTGGGTGCGAGTGTGTTTGTGAGCGTGAATGGTTGTTTGTCTCTCTATTTGGCCCTGCGATTGGCTGATGACTGGTTCAGGGTGTACCCCGCCTCTTACCCAATGCCAGCTGTGATAGGCTCCAGCCCCCCACACTCAACATACAGTATAATTAATCAGTGTTTACCTGCTGATGCTAATCCTGTGTTTAGACTTTTTCACGATATTTTTCAATTCATCGTTGCCGATACCAACATCTATATCAATATTTCTGGTCAAGAGGACAAGCCCTGTCCTTAACAAAAATGGACTTGTTTCTTGTAGTGTTACATTTTATTTTAGCGCAGAACAGATGTAAAACAAGAAAACAGCATTTAACTCTTGCAAAAAGGAAACCCTTGATTTTCAAATGTACCCATGCAGTGATGACAAGGTGCATCAATATTGTACATTTGTGTAATTTTCCGATATTCCAGCTGATATATAGACAATATGTGTGGCTGATATATCAGCTGTCAAAATCTGCAAAAAATTCAATATTGGCTGATACCGATACTTAACTTTTTAGGCTGATATCTGCTGATGCAAATATCACACCAATAATATCCCTATATATAACATATACTGTATAAATGAACAGTGCAGTTTGGTTTTAAAGTGGTTTTGGTTCATATGTACATGTTTTTATCTGCAAAGACTGTACAGGGATACATTTTTAATGCCTTATCTGTTTTATTATTGTAATTGGCTGATATGACTCTGAGTCCCACCTCAACACCACATCTTGGCTGCTAGGTTGATCCAAAGTTATTCTACGAGCGTGTTCCCAGTATGGTGTCTGGAACAGATTAGCTTCTATAGCCACTTTGTAACAAAATGGCTGACATGACTCCGACTTTGTCGAACATTTTTCAGAGTCTATGATTTTATGTGGGAAAAATAAGAAAAAAGAAACATGCTACTTTGAAGATTTACTTGTTTAAGACAAATTAGCTTTGGACATTATCGATATGATCTATTTGAAACATTTTAACAGATTGTTTTTTGGCTAAATTTAATGTCATTGCTGTAGCCAAAAACATGGCGTACAAAACAAGGCATTTGATGGTAAAATGTGTTTCCTGCCAGTTGAAAATAAAATCATAGACAGTATCAGAATTTCTAACCACTGCCACAAATATGACCAAAAAAAGGCAAAAAAATTAATTCTGAATGTCATTTTTTCATGTACATACATCAGTCAAAAGAATCTGTACCTCCATCCTTGTGTAGTTTTTAATTTTCATAGAGAAACCCTGTTTCTTTGCCTTTCCTGCCACATGATTTATAGTAATCATGCTGTTTGGGCTGCCATTCATTAAATCCCATCCAGCTTTGATCTCCATCAAATTTATTGTTGCCAGACGTTGTTGTCATTTTGAACCTGTGGCTATGTAATCCATCAGTGAGGGGCGCGGTGTCAGTCGTTTGAAGATATGACTCTCTTTGTTCCTCAGAGGCAACACCTTTGACAGACGGCAACAAGTTTGGAGATAAGACTTGAAACAAAGCGCTCGGCAGGAACATTAGAGCTTGTTTCGGAGGGGACTGACACCTGTGCTTCACGTGAACCGGTGGGCATCGCTCGCTCAGAGGGCCGACACATCTTCACATCAACGGCTTGTGACCTTTCTGAATGCCAAAGCGAGGGATCTTTGTTTGCATCGGGGGGACGGGAATGGCCTCACGTTACACCAATTGTAAAGGGTCGAAGGGCAGGAGGACCTCATTCCTTTGGCCAAACTTGTAGGCCATCAGTTGAAGCTGCTGTAGATGTAACAAGGCCATATCCAGTATGTGCCTTTACCTCTGTGGCGTTGAAAGAACCACTATAATTTCTGCAAAGAGAACCTGGATGGGGTTATTGTGGTACTGAATTCTTTGTCCTCCGTTTCTTCTGCTGTTTTATCAATAACCCACTGTTTCTTTGCTTTAGGGTTAAATAATTGTGGTAGGTTATTATTCTGAACTAGTCCTGCTTTAAGTTTTACTCAGTATTATTGTTTGAACTTCAGATTTTGTGATCTGCCTTGGAAGGCGCAGTGTCAGAAATGGTCCAAGTGGGCAACAGCATGTATCAATGGAAGGAGCAAACTAGAGTTGCTGTTCCAATATTGTAGAGATGAACCCTGTGAAAATTCTAATGCAGTGAGTTGTGGTACATTGTAGAAGTGTTGTGCGACATACCGAAATGTAGTTATATTTTGGTAATTTTTTTGGTGTGCTTTGTTCGTGTCTACATGTCAGAATGTTTTTGGCCTCACATGAACCAAACCGATCAGAGCATTAGCTTGAATTTCTTTTTACATGATACGAGCTTTGTTATTTAAACAACACATTTCATTGTTTGATTTGGCCCAGTTGAATCATTCAATCCCTCTGTTATTGCAGAAAAGGATGAAGACCACTGAAAAAACATTTTAGAGCTTAAAAGGTGTTTCCAAGTGTGAAAAAAGTCTTAACTCTGGAATTCTGTAATTTATCTGACAGATTGATCTGACTTTTTTTTCTCAGAATTCTGACTTTAATTATTTTTACAGATTCAAACAAATAATTCAACCTTTAATCTTTGTTTTAGTGGCCTTATTTATCTTCTATTGAATGCAAACAGGGTACTGTATGATACTTAAATACTGATGCTGAGATTAAAGTTATAATTCAGCAAAGCATTCCCGCAATATAAGAAACAAAAACACAAAATATGATGGACTTCGGTGTAAAACTGTACCCTTGTTCATTATGAGATTTTTAAGATTAACCTGACATGATCACCCAAGTTTATGTTTCTATTGCTCTGTTTGCTTGACATCAATTAAAAGTAGTCTGTTGACATTTTTTTTACTCGTTTTCACAACTAGAATCCATGGCTCTATTCTCTAAAGTGAGAGTAAAACACACTGGACAGCCTGTATTATTACCCATGTGCACAATTATTGATACCACCTGTTAATGTCTATAAATTTAACTCCTTGATGCATTCAACCCTTCAATTGTGTGTGTTTTTTGCTAGTTTCTGGGTACATGACAACTACGCTAGGTGGAAAATAGGAAACACACCTACACTGCACGCCAAAATGCTTTAAGCGAGGTACACAATAGAACCCTAAGGTTGTCCAACTTTCCGATTCATAGAGTGATTCTTCTAAACCTCAAGTCACAGCAGTCTGAGGGATCATAAGTTTTTTTACTGAAAAATAAGACTCTCCATGTTACGGCATTTTTCCTGTCCAATCAACACAACACCAGGGTTCACAGAGTAAACAAAATAAATATATTCCACTTGAAATAATCTGTTACACTCTTGACTTGCAGCTATTTGCATTCTCATAGAGCTCTCCATAACAGTTTGGTTTGTACATATTAATTTCCATCTCCCTCCCTCCTACTTTCACACTCTCTGTCGAAACCATCGCTTCTAGTTTATCATCACATCCCCCCTTTGTTTTTCCATCTGTTTGGGTTTCCCCTCCCCTGCCAACCTTGGTATCACTCATTTCCCTCCCCAGATCACCCCTGTCTTCCTCCCAAAGTTCCCTTCTTTCTGACATCGCTCTACAGGCAACAGTCAACACACTCCTCCGTCTCTTGCAACTTTCCGTCCCATATTCCCCGGCTCGCTGATTCCCGTCTCTCTCCTCTTGTTCTATTCCCCTCCACCCCTCCCTCCTCTCGTTCTATATCCACCGCACCTCTTCTTTCTTCTTCTCCTCTTAACACGGACTCGTCTTTGTCATCCCACATGTGCGGAGGCTCATTGCCATGCCTAGGAGCAGGTGCGAGGTCCGGGGAGAGGGGTTTGGATAGACGAAACGCGCTCCCTGACAGAACAGGAACAGGATCGGTTTGAGGAGAATTAACCCAGCAGGCCTCGCTCTCTCCCTCCCTCTCTGTCTGTCTCTCACTTCCACTCTCTCTCTCTCCATCTGTTAGGACAAAGCTTCCAGACTGTGACACACACGAGGTGCGAGTGAAAAGACAGTGGAGGTGGTGCTGCTTAACAATAAGAGAGTCTTCGTCAGTTATTTCTAACGTTTTTGTTCATTTTTTAGCACTTTAAATTTCTATACCAAAACATATAAACATAGAAAAGACAAACAAGACTTAAAATTGAATGTCCCTGCAAGAGCGTAGGGATATGACTTTAAACTCATATTTGGATTTCTATATTTTATCAAACATAAGTGCATTTTTTAAGTCCTTTAACCTAAATATAAGCCAAAAACAGGTCTCATGATGGCATACTCATCTCAGCATCAACTTCCTGATGTGGCTTTTGCTATGAAATCGTTTGGACATATCAACCAAATATCTTTTATATTTTAAGTTACTTTTGTGTAATAATATAGCAGCAACACTGCCTGACAAAACAAAGTTACCACCTGGATTTAACTAAGCAAATATGTACGAGCCTCATATTGGATAATTACTGTGTGGGCGATGATCTTTCACCTGGCAACAACTTATTTAACCCTAGCTGATGCAATGAGTAGCTTCTCATTTCTTAAACAACCATGTCGAAAGTGGAAAAGGTGTTAGTCTGTTTAAGAAGGGTCAAATCATTGACAGGCATCAAGCAGAGAAAACATCTAAGGAGACTGCAGAAACTACTAAAATTGGGTTAAGAACTGTCCAGCACATTATTAAAAACTGGAAGGATAGTGGGGAACCATCGTCTTCGAGGCAGAAATGTGGTCGCTACTCAGTAAGGCTAACCAGAAAAAAAGGCTTCAGTTTGCTGAGGCGCATAAAGATTGGACTCTGGAGGACTTGAAGAAGGTCATGTGGTCTGATGAGTCCAGATTTACCCTGTTCCAGAGTGATGCATCACGGTAAGAAGAGAGGCAGGTGAAGTGATGCACCCATCATGCCTAGTGCCTACTGTACAAGCCTGTGGGGGCAGTGCTACGATCTGGGATTGCTGCAGTTGCTCAGGTTCAGTAACATTATGTGCCCAAAGAATGAGGTCAGCTGACTACCTGAATATACTGAATGACCAGGTTATTCCATCAATGGATATTTTCTTCCCTAATTGCACGGGCATATTCCAAGATGACAATGCCAGGATTCATCGGGCTCAAATTGTGAAAGAGTGGTTCAGGGAGCACGAGTCATCATTTTCACACATGGATTGGCCACCACAGAGTCCAGACCTCAACCACATTGAGAATCTGGGATGTGCTGGAGGAGGCTTTGCATAGTGGTCAGACTCTCCCATCATCAATACAAGATCCTGGTGAAAAACAAATGCAACACTGGATGGAAATAAATCTTGTGACATTGCAGAGGCTTATCGAAACAATGCCACAGCGAATGTGTGCTGTAATCAAAGCTAAAGGTGGTCCAACAAAATATTAGAGTGTGTCACTTTCTTTTTTTAGTGGAAACTTTTTATTTTGGCCAGGCAGTGTATATACTCTATATTATTACAACCCACAGATACAGCATTATTGGCAGTGAAAGAGTTAACCACAGGAGTCTATATCATGTGCTATTAATTTGTCTAGCTGTCAGTGGGAACACACATGTGTCTGTATTCATTTTCTTACCCTCTCAGGCTCCATTAGAGGGTGAGATTATTGCGTTTTGATTGTATTTATTCCCTTCTGCCTTTCATTTCCGCTATCTGCACTGAGCAATATTAGCTAGAACTGCTCTTCCTCCTCACTGTTGTCAGAATTTGACTGATTGATCTTTATATAAATATAAAAAAGAGAGTTTATTGCTTCTTTCATGAAGAAATGCTGTTACAGGGTATGAAAGATCATTCACTGCTGTAGGTATTATTGATATTCATGCAGTGCTGAGAGCACGATGTCATCCATTCAAAAGGCTGAAATGAAAAAAAAAAACGCAGCACACAGCCAATAGCATTAAAGATAGGGTCTTTGGTACTTGATGGCAAAAAATAGCGGCTATGTATTCTTAGAAGAAAACCCCAAAACAATCATAAACTCCAAAGATACAATTACGACAGAAATCTTATTTGGTTATGTAAGTGCTCGAAACTAATGCTGGCCAACGAATGCATTTTTTGATGTTTTTTTTTCACGTTTTCTTTGGTTTGCTACTGGCCTTGGTAAGAAAAGCAGAGAAGCCGAGAAGTTGAGCTTAACAAGGGATAAAGGCTAATGCTACACATTGCTGCTTATGATGCCAATGTCACTGAGTGGCGAAAAGTGCGTAAACAAAGTGCCTTCATCGTGAAAAAGTAAGTAGTTGTAAACAATCTGTTTGTAGCATGTAATCACCTCATGCTGTTTTTGTGGCTTGTTTCACCCAGAATTCTTAAAATTACGTGGATTCAGTGGCACCAATGTGTAGCATTAGTTCTTCTGCTGTGTGCTTTGCTTCATAAAGATATCCTTTCGTACCCACGACCAACGGCATGTCGTCACCACTTTTATGGCATTTATATGGCAGTTCAGTTTCTGTGAAGTTTGTGTTTTTTCTTGGTTCTAGAGACTGACTGCTTGACCAGCTGAGGAGAGGAAGCAGTGGACTGATGGTGCCAAACATAGGGGCTTTGTCGAGAAAAAGTTAAACGCTAAAATCTTACTGGAGCTAGAAGAGCCAATGTTGTAGTTTTAACCTAAGCGTGGGTTAATTACGAGGCTATTGGTGGAACCATTGATATATTGCCTAGCAAAAGTAGCATGCTATTTCCACTCAAGGACAGAGCTGGCTGGGTTCTTTGGTGGCCATGCACTAGTGCTATAGGCCTCGAGCAACCCCACAAATAAACACAAAATATGCTTTTAACTATAGAGTGGTGAAGCACTGACATACTTATATAAGTCAACACAGAAGATAGCGTCAAGCTGGTTGCCTCAGCTGCAAGCCCACCAACAGCCTATGAGATTTTCTCTATGTTTTGGATTATTGCTGATAAAAAGCTCTGAAGAAAACCATAAATTTACGAAATTTGCATGGTCTGCTTTTTGTGATAACCATAACAAATGAACCTACTATTTGCAATTTTTTAAGCGTAATTTGCGAGAGTGAAAAACTATTCATAAACTACTATAGAACTACAACATAGCAGTTTAAATTAGAAGCAGCTACAATTTTTCCAATGTGCCACCTTATGGCAACCTCTTATTTTCCGCAGTGCTTTGGATCATTGCTGATAGTACGCTATGTAGTAAGCAAAAAATTACGAAACTTACATGTTCTGCATTTTGTGATAATCTTAACAAATTAACCGACTTTTCACAATGTTTTAAGCTTGAACAACATCTGCGAGAGTGAAAAGCTATCAGTAAACTACTATGAAACTACAAGATGGTGGTTCGACTTGGAAGCGGCTACACTTTTTTTGATGCATAATGTCTTGTTGTGACCTCTTGTTTGAGAGTTTACCCATAATAGAGTGACCTTATCAAGTTGGTCGTGATGGCTGTGGCTATAGTGTGCAAATTATTGATTTTTTAAAAAAACATTCAAATGTGTGACATTGGGTCCTCAGCCATTTTTGTAGTCTCTGTTAGCAGCTAGTTAGCAACTGTTGTTTTAAGCCCCAAACAAAGCTTCAAAATTCAAAAGAAGACAACATTAGATGCATTTTATTATTTCCCATTAAACGTGTTTACCATGAACTTTATTTCAGGCACTCATCCAAACTGGTTTTCTAAATCCACTTTACTTTGGTGGGTTGGGAACCAGGAAGTGCTCAATGCTAACTCATTTCCATGTTTTTGGACTCATTCCTGCACTAACCTAAAGACACTATAGACAAATCACCTAAATAGTCAGATACAGGAGTGTACGCCTGGAGACATCCCTACATTCTTCCGCACTGGTTTTAGCAAATCATTCGCTGTCTTTCATTTTATGGGAAGGACATGACATAGCAGAAGAATCTTACCTGATTTTGAGGGGATATTGAAAGAAAAAGAAACTGAGCTCATTTCTTCTTATTTTTTTTATCTAAGGACAAGGACAAAAAAAGACACAAACAAGCAGGATAAATGTGAGGACTAAAACTGGAATATTTAGAAGTTTAGTAAATATTATCTGAATGAAAAGGGGCAAGGGTTAAACTTCATGTTCTGGGGAATTTTCGCTCATTATTCTGATTTATTTGGTGCTTCTGTTTTTGTTTTGTGTGGGTTGAAGCTCAAACCATTGGGAGAATTGCTGCCTTCCATTAGAGTTTGTTAACCAAAGTGCTTCAAGTTCCCTCTTAATTTAGATTCACAAATAATGAGACCTCACTTGAACCCTTTCCCAGAATATTTCTTGCCTGCGTGGAAACTTCATCACGAATTTACGAAAATACGTTCGGGTGTTTTAATGACTGCATTTATGCATTCAAACTTGAGTCACAGCGGGGATCGGCCACAACAGGTTCCTGATGCTGCTGTTTACGGAGATTATTAAATGCCGTACATCTCTCACACTGAATGTTGCTGCTTATAAACCTCATAGATCTCTGAAGAGAGCAAGATCCACAAAAGAGGTGGGGGGGAAAAGCAGGAAGTAGTAGATGCAATTAATAACAGCTCTCAATATAATCCTGTCCCCCAACCGATGCCTTCAGATAGAGGCGAGATAAAAAGGGACAGGAGCGAAATCAGCGGGGAGGTTGGGATTGGAGGGGACGTCGAATGTGTCACGCCGTGTGGGGATAAATGTGGAAGCCTGTAAATAACAGCACAGCGCGCGAGCTAAACAGGCTGCGATAAGGCCGGGCAAAAATGTGCTGGCATTTTATGCTCTCGCCGCTGTGTGTATGGTCATGCAGGATCCTTGTTGCAAAAAGGTTGTCGCGGAGGAAGTGACAAGGTGCGATAGCAAGGGAAATTGCTACGACGTTGTTGTCCGCAGTGACAGCGTGAGGATGTGTGGAGTTGTGTTGTGGCCTGTGGTTTCTCTAATCACCATATGTCCAGGTTTTAAAGCTTCCCTACCAAAAAAAAGAGGGAAGCTCCTGCGACAGTAATGCTTTGTGACTTTGATTGACATTGAAGGTTTTATTCCCGGCATAAATCCAAAGCCAGTGCACGGAGTACATACTGTAAACAGCAGTAAATAAACATTCAGAGATGTATCACTGCACACACAGCCTCATCCCTTTATATGACTCCCTGGCATGTAAGATTATCCGCCTCAGCTTTCGTTCAACAAGCAAAAAGAGTGTTTTCATGAGGAAAGAGTACATGCATTTTGTGGGGGAGACTAGGATTGGTTGTCCCACCACTTATCCTTGAGCCCAATGAAATAAAAATCAAAATATGAAGTCAGATGGGAGTCATCTTAATGTTGTTTCTTCATTAAGTTCCTATGTTAAGACAAACTAATGACAGTGTCGTCTATAGTGTTCCCGAATGGTGTGAAATTTTACTATGGCCTCCATTTTGATATTATTATATTTCAGTGTGCTTGTTTCATTCAGAATGGTGATCCAGAGGAGCAAAACACAAAAAATAGAAAACCCAAAGGAAAGTAAAAAAGCACTAGGGCAAATAAACAATCACAAAAAGAAGAGTCACCGACAAATCAAAAATACATTGGAAATCAAAAGATTCAATGGATAAATAAAACATTACAAATCTACAATTTAAAAAAATCCAACAAATGAAAAATCCAATGACCAAAATGAACACAACAACAGATAAAAAGAGATGACGATGGATTAACACAACAACATAAGAAAAAAATGTGTCAAAAATACATTGGAAATCAAAAGGTTCAATGACTGAATAAGAAAAAAATCCAACCACAAGTAAATAAAAAAGCACAACAACCAAAATAAACATAACAACAAATTTTTGCTTTCATCCATTTACATGTTCAAATAAATAGAATGAATTAAATACAAAAGACAAATAAAAGAAAACTCAACAATAACTGTCAAAAACAGAATAACAAAAAGAGAGCATCCAACATTAAAAAAAAGAACTCAAGTGGAAGAAGGAAAACACAACACAAATGAAAAAATAATACCACTGATGAGAGAATTAAAGCAACAATAAATGAAAAAAGAATCTTTTTAAACGAATTTGTGCTTTTGCTTTTTTCATTTACACATTTAAATAAAAAAATAAAACAAAATTAGAAAAATTACAGTGACAAATAAAATAAATACAAGTCCAAACCTTGCCCAAACATCTGAGTTTTAAAGTCTACTTTACTCGTTTTTTTAGAGTGCATGAAGATACCCGGCTTGTTTCACCTCTCCCTTCCGGCTCTTGGCATAGAGACAAGATCGGGGGATTGTTGATTTGATTGCACTCTCTCTTGCTTCGCTAGTGGCGTGCCAGGAAAGAGCATGCAATCATTTGTAATTTACTTAATTTACAGATGCCAGTTCAGAGCGTGCAATTGAGACTAGCGCCATTTTGTTGAAAGGATGGGGTCATTAGATGTGGAGTGTGCTTGTGACTGCATTCGCTGGTGGAAAGTTGTTTTGTCAAGTTGCATGTGGCTTGGCTGCAGAGCTCCGCTGATGCACCTATTGAACCTCTTCAACCTCTTGGTGTGACGTGAATGAGCTGCTCCTCGCTGTCCTTCTACAAAAACAAGCCCCGTTGAGGCTGATGAAGGGAGGGTGAGGCACAATTCAGCATCTGTGGGTGGGTGTGCATGCCTCAATATCTAATTCTGATTATTGTGTCACTAATGTACAATTGATAGTTTATAATTAAGCTGAATAGACTCACAGGGCAATAAACCACAGAGGGAAGCACTGAAATACATCACAAATAAACATGTTCCAGCACACAGGTGAGCATTAAAAGAGACTATTCACAGGGAAAATCCAAGAATGATTGCCTCCATGTTGATATTATTAATCATGTTTTGGTGTGCTTGTTTCATTCAGAATGGTGACCCTGAGGAGTAAAACTCAAAATTAGAAAACCAAATAAAAAATAAAAAATAAAAAAGCACAAGGGCAAATAAAGAATCACAAAAAAAGATTTTACACCAACTTCAAACATAATAACCAATCAAAAATACATTGGAAATCAAAAGGTTTAATGACTAAATTTAAAAACCAAATCCAACAAGTAAATTAAAAAAACACAAAGACCAAAACAAACATTTTAAAAACATTTAAAAAAAGATGATGACAGAATGAGAAACACAACAACAAATGTCCTTTTGCTTTCTTCATTTACTTGTTCAAATAGATAGAATGAATTGAATTAAAAAGACAAATAAAAGTAAACTCAACAATAACTATCAAAAACAGAATAACAAAAAGCGAACACCCAACAATAAATAAAAAGAAACACAATGGCAAGAATGGAAACATAACAAAAATGAAAACAATAAAAGCAGTGATGAGGGAATTAAAGCAATGATAAATGAAAAATTTGTTCTTCTTAAATGAATTTGTACTTTTGCTTTCTTTCATTTACACATTTAAATAAACAAAAGCATAATTTAAAAAAAAAATCAGTGAAAAATGAAATAAGTTGAAGTCAAAACTTGGCCCAGAACCTGATGATACCACCTGGTCACCATACTGGAGCAAAAATCTCCAGAAACACAATGACACACAGACTGAACACAACACAAAATGAAAAAAGTCATGCTTTAATGAAATTTGTTATTTATCTTTCTTTCATTTACACCTTGAAAAATAAAATAAATTAATATGATTTAAAAAACACTCGAAAAAACAGCAATATATGAAAAAAACAACAAAAAATAGAATAAGTATGACGACAAATCAAAAAACATTACAAAAAAAGAATAATAAATAAGAATCACTTAATTACAAACTAAAATGTTTCAAGAAATTAAGCATACAATGGCAAATTAGATTAAACAACAACAAATCAGAAAACACAACTTCAAACAAACCTTATGTTTATACTTTCTTTTTAACAGACAAGTAAGGTTTTTTTTGGCTCATACCAAAAAAAAAAAAAAGATGAAAAACAAACCTTGATTACAAAACAAAATTTAATGGGCAAATGTACAGTGGAATGCAAGTGATATAAACTCAACAACAAATTTAAAACTGCAAGAAATCAAAAGCACACCAATCAAACAAAGCAAAACAAACACTAGCAAGAATACATCAACAATACCGCAAAACCCAATGGCGAATAATATATACAACAAGCTAAAAAGCTGCACCAACAAAGAAAGTACAACAAAAAAAAGAATCACAACAAAGTAGAAAATTTAACAACATAGTAAAGAGAAAACAACAAATAAAAATTACAGCAATAAAAAAACACAATAAAAACAAAATAAAAATACTGAATTTCAATATTTTACATCAAATCAGAGATATGACAGCAACAACATTTTTTTTTGGATGTGCTTTTCATTCATTTTATATACAAATTTGTCATTGTATAAATCATGGTTTGCTGACATCTGTTTGTTTGTTTGTTTGTTTGTTTGTTTTTGTTTGTTTGTTTGTTTAGCAAGATTATGCAAAAATTACTGGAATGATTTTGCAAAAACTACTGGACGGATGGACTGGACTGAAGTTTCAGGAGATGTTGGGTAATGGCCGAACTTGAAAATGATTAGATTTTGGTGGTGATGCAGATAACTGACATTAGCGAACAATCATTTTTGCTCAATAACTGTCTAACTAATAATGATATCAAACATGATCCTGAGTGCTACCTGTGGGTTTTCAGGGTCAGTGAATTATATTATGATGGTAACTTTTTTCATGGAACTATTGTTTATAGATTTAAAAGCAATATGTGAGCTACCTTGGTGGAGGTTTGCACTCTTTGAGTGCTTTCTAGTTTACCAAAGTAATCTCCCTGACTCGCAACATGAGTCACTATATCCACCTTGAGCAACATCCAGTGATAATATGTATTATTAAAGAAATATTTTCCCCTCGGTCAAGCACCTTTGTTATTTATTAGTGCGTGAAAGATGAAAAATGCTTTTCAGGTTCAGTGCACTTGACAAATAATCAGCAGCAGACTTATGGAACATTAACCAGTGACAGCTGTCTTTTTTAGCCCTCTCTTCAGTCATAAAGGATAATAAGAGATAAAGGAAGAATGCAGTAAAATGATGTGAAAGAAAAAAAGAGCCTAAGAAACCTTACAAAGAATGAACAAAGAAAGAGAAATCCACATTTTTCTGAATGATATCTCAAATTTTCCAGTGCTGGCAGAGGTATCTGGGAGATTTAATTCAATTAAGCTACAGTCCTGCCATGTCCAAGGTCAGATGTGCTGGCTCAGAGCTCACTGCAGAGATAGCACGGCAGAGGTGACGGTCTGACACACACAAAGCCATTTACAGTTTCTATAAATGATGGAAAATACGATTTGAACACCACATGGGGCTAGCGAACCGTTAGCGGTAATTAGGCCCATCACAGAGGTTCAAACTGGCACCAATCATATTATCTGCTTGAACAATACACGTCAGAGCCTGCAGTTTAAAGGGATGGTTCGGGATCTTTGAAGTGGGTTGAATGAGGTACATGGCATGAGCCTGAAAGTAATCCAAAATCCAAAGCTCATTTGTCTCTGTTAGAGAAAGTACGCACACAAGCTAATGCTATACATTGCTGCAACTGGTGCCACTGCCTCTGTGTAATTAAAAGAACTGTGGCAGAAAACAAGGCACAGAAGACAGCATGGGGTCAGCACATGCTATAACAGTTTATTTACAATGACTTACTTTTCCACTAACAAGCTGCTTTTTTATCGGTACTACTTTGCGACAGCTGTGTCAGTGCATCCCAGTGGAGTTGGATAGTGCGTCTTGGTCAGTAATCGCTATGGTTGCAGGTGTCCTTGGGGAAGACACTTAACCCCAAGTTGCTCCCACTGCTGCGTCAGTGGCGTGTAAATGGGCACGAAAGGGCATGAAAGTGTTAGTTGAAACTGATGGATAACCAACATAGAAACTCTGAGTGAGTGAGTGAATGTCAAAGTGAATGGGTAGGTGTGACTTGCGGTGTAAAGCTGCTTTGAGTGGTCAAGAGACTAGAAAAGCGCTATATAAGCTCAAGTCCATTTATCCCGACGGCCAATGCCTGCCACAAATTACAGGGCTACAATTTAGTACTGGGTCGAAGAACTGAAGGGCGTTTCATTTTGAAAGGATTACCAGATCCTTGCACATCTGTCTGTGATGCTTGACACAAGCTCTCCGTCCCTTTCACCACTGTGATGAATGAGGAAGGACAACCAGAGATAAACTCAATGTTAAACCTTGTGCTCATGCACTCTTCCACCTGTGCTCTGAACAGCAAAGTCCTTGTACAGGTAGAGCAGTGGTTCTCAACCTTTTTTGGTTCCAGGGTCCAGTTTTTTTGCAATTCATTGTAGTTGCAAACAGCAGGCATTTCATCCCTTGGTCACTATTTATTGCCACTACTATTTCTGCTGCACCAGTGTTCATTTTGACAGCATTTTTTAATTTAGTTTTAGTCTTTTGCCTGAAATATCTTTTAGTTTTAGTAATAATTTAGTCCTCCAAATTTGTTTTAATTTTAGCCTAGTTTTAGTTGATGAAATTTCCCAACATTTTAGTCGACAAAATCTACTGTAAATTTAGTCGACTAAAATATGAAGTGTAAAATGTAAGGCATTTTTTTTTATGTGTCCTTGAATTTCTGAAGTCATGTTTCACACTTGTATCCCGCCACCACGAAGGTAAGGCAGTTGTGATTGGATGTCTCTCTTAACATATTCAACCTTTCCACACAACCAGAGTAGCTGTGATTCCTAGCTTGTCTCTACTTACATGACAAAATTAGGTCTGATTGAATTTAGTCTCTGTCAAACGTTTTAGTTTTTATTTGTTGACAAAAATGTCAGTTAATCAAGTTTTAGTTTTTGTCAATGTACCCTTGTTTTTTTTTTTTAGTTATAGTCTAGTTTCGTCAGGGGAAAACAGGTTGTTGACAAAAACTATGACAAAATAATTAGTCAACAGAATTAACACTGCACTGGAAACTGAATTTCCCCAAAGGGATGAATAAAGCATCCATCCATCAAGTGAACCTCGACTGTCCTTCAATTACACCAGAGAGTGCAGGAGACAAATTTATGTGGACCCGCCCAAGGTTTTACCCACAATCTCATCCCAAGTTCAACTTTTTGTTTGCCAGCAGAGACCAGCTCCTTTATTATGACTTTTTGTCAATTGTCCAACAGTTGATGCCACATCGCCTCTGCTGCTGTGACACATTACTTTATCGTTGTGCCGTGAGTCTTATTTATGGTAAAGATTCTGTTGTAGGTTTGCCTATCTGTATTCTTTTTACTCAACATATTTTTATTGTTCAGTATCAGTATCAGTGATAGGATGCAGCTTTCCCACAATGTGAGTTTTTTTCTTCTTTTTGATAAGTTTTTTACTTCTTAACCCTGTTTAATTTGTTATTATCACTGTGATGAATTCAAGAGTCTTACAAATACATCACAGGAATGAGTGGGAATCTGTGTACTCAGCACCCACGTAACAGCCAACAGAAATGGCTGTCCGCAGGGTTTCCAGAGGTGCCAACACTTGACTGATATAAGAAATAAATTAGAGGAGCAAATGTTTGCCCATGCTTGATTTGGGAACACATGGTGGGCTCTGGTGACATCAAGCGCTTCTTTTTCACAGCAAAAATAATGTGAGGACCTTTGCCCCCTTCTGCCAGGAAAGAGAGATATCACACCCCCTCAACTCTTCTGGAGATTTAGACAGAAATAAACCAAATCAGTGTGGAAATCATTACTGCTCCACCTAAAACCAAACCAAAGATTTGTCTGGGAATCTTCAAGAAATATTCCACCATTATGAGCTTTGAAATGGCTAATGAGAAGTTCAATACCTGTTGGAGAGTGTGTCAATTTTTCCTTATCTAATATTGATTGTCATGGGTCTGCAAACACGAGATGAGACCCTTTTAATAAAAATCAACAAAATGATTAAAATAATTAATGGAAGGGGACTTAATCCAAACACAGAATTTTCTCAGAAATCTGAAAAATTAGACTTCAGAATAAGTCAGAATTCTGAGTCTTTTGTAAAAGTTCTGAAATTTACAAATACGTTTTAACTTTCATGTCAGATTCTGGCTTTCACTCAAATTTAAAGATTAAAACAAGGATCCTGCCTTTTCCCCCACATGTTCTTTTGTTATTTAGATTCAGAATTCAGACCAAAAGAAGAGTCAAAAATTAAATGTCGGAATCCTTATTTCTATTTTTGAAATTCAAATTCTAGTTTAAGGCAAAATTCTGACATTTACTTCACATTTTTCTGTTTTTCTCTGATAAAACTTCTCTATTCTCAAAGCACTTTAAAAACAGAGGTTTACAAAGAAGTTTGAGAAAATCATCAAAACATTAAAAAATACATTATAATTAAGCACAAAAACCCAAACAGCAAAACAGATCTCACCGAGCATAAATCCCCCAAGCATGGGGAAAAAAGAGAGATTATAATAATAATAATAATAATAATTATGATAATAATAATAATAATAATATTATTCAAAAACTAAGAGCCCAGCAAACACACAAATCCAGCAGTGTAAAATGAGACAAAGAAGACCACAGATAAAAACAGATACAGACAATGTGATGTAAAACATATTTAAGGGAAAAAAAGCGAAACAAAGTTAAAAGAGACATTGAAGACTCATAACTAAAACATTTAGGGGGCACATTAGTTAGCAGTTATTGAGCAAAAAATGATCATTCTCTAATGGCGGTTACCTGGATTACCATGAAATGTTATCACTGTTAAGTTGGACCTATTCCCGCCATCTCCCTAAAAAATTTCAGCAAAATCCGTCTCGTAATT